>CM076582.1:494896037-495496037 GCA_034641835.2 Pinus albicaulis | reverse complement strand
GCTTTACATTGTGATATGATGATGTTGTATAACATTGGTATAACACAACATTCAGATCTAGACTTCATTTCTTTCTGTTTATTTGTTATATTAAGATATACCTAGATCTCGAATATGCCCCCCTCATATGTTTTACTTTCCCTACCTAAAACAAAAGGTAAAATTCCTATGTTCTAGTAATCTAGATCTGAATTAATGGAGTTCAGTGAAATAATGTGAAAACCATTTGCTTACTTCACTTAGTATTTATGTGAAACCATATTTTCTACTGCTCAAGCTTTTGATAACAAACAATAATCTTCTCTTTAGACTTAAAATTTTGCTAGTAGTTCGAATTTCAAACGAGGGATACATTTGAAGTATATGGTAGAATTTATATGTGTTTTTTCAAATTTTTTCTTTTAATTAGGTTATATACAATCTGATGAAGAAGGCAAAGTGAAAGAAGCCAAAGTTCAATCATATAGAAGAAAATAAGCACGATGAAGGAAAAAAATAAATGTTGATGCATTTATTGGAAAAATATTCTTAAAAATAGTTGATAACATTATAGATACCTATTGTTATTAAAAATAATTGATAAAGTTATAGATACCTATTTGATCTTTTCAAAACCCTCTAATAAATTGTATTTAGTTCTTCCTTTGGCTTTAGGAATTAATATTTTATAAAACCTTTTATTATTACGATGGTTTCAGAGCTGGATCGATACTATAGAGTAAATGTGAATAATTCGAAGGGAGTTGTCTTTACTGCGACTTTTTGGAGTTTCAGGTGCCGAAATCCGGTGAAAAAAATTGAGGTAAAATCTTGATTTCTGTTATTTAAATTCGTTTTTTGATGGTATATATGGATTTAGCACCCTAAAAAACCTCTAAGGCACTTCGATTGTGTAAGATTACCCATTAAACTTATATTTTTAATAAATTCCTACTGGAATTTAGAGAAATTAAACTGGAAAAAACTACCGTAAAAGCCTTCAAAAAGTTTCATTATAGACTACTCGAATTTGAAGTGTATATTGAAGGAAAGTATAATTGATTATTGAAATTGTAAGGAGGACTTCATAGAGAGAGAAATAGCTCCATTAATTATTCCGACAGTTAAGTAGGGTTTCTAATTTTTTTTACAAAATCATGAGGTAGTAGTCTAATTAGACTGTTTTTACTGCCCAAAAAATCATTGAAATTTAAGTAAGATTTTAAGAAAATTTGCCAGGTATTTTTGTAAATCTAAATTATAGTTATGAAACTTTAATTTTGGGTGCCCTAGGGGCTTTCGATGCTACTGAATCTATTTCCACCATCAAAAAAATGATTCAAATACTACTATAGCAATATGTTTTTAAAAAAATTGCCCAAATTCCAGCTAATTTTGACCATCTGGACAATTCCTCTAGCTAGATAAACAATAGGGATCAATCATGGATATCCCACCATATTCAATAATTACATCAACCTAAAGTTGGTATATAGATTCATATTACATATGCTCAGAGTTAGTTGTTAATAACATAAAATTATGACTATGCACAGTTGAAATACCGCATGTTCATATTTTTTATTATAATCTAAATTCCTATTATAATATACACACTTCTCCAGAATGTGCCTCAACGACATATCCTCACTAATAAATAGTTAAAAAGCCATTAGGATGACACATTATCAAAACATGAATGCATTAAGAAAACCCATCGGAACGGAGGGGTGACTTTTATATCGCAAATTAATTATTACGAACAGAATTCGAATTATGTTTACATATAGTTGTCAACACAATAAAGCTTTTGAAAATGCACAGGAATGTAAATCTCTAAAGTTTGGAAGCTAAACCAACCAAAACTAAACCGATCGTGTTCAGTAATATTTCACTCCACTAGAAAGTCGAACATTATGTTAGCCACCCATAAATTCTGATATACCAAATGGTGGCTAAGTTTTTTTTGAGCCTTCAAGGAATGCATTTCCTCTGAAAAGACATCATCCTTGAAGCCTCCTTGTGCCTTTTTCCTTTGATAAATCCTCACTTTTGTTTCCAGTTAAAAATCCTCTCTGTTGTAAAGAAGATTGCCCAAAAGGCCTCCTTTTACCTCTTATTTGATCCCCTCTAAGCCTTTGTTTTCATCACTCTTCCTCCCATTCTAAATTCCCCACTTACCTTTTAAATCATCCCATATTCTCTTTTAAGCCTTTTAAACTACCTTGGTTTGGCTTAAAACCCCTTATCCCCTTTACCAAATGCGTACTCTGGCCTTAAAATGCATTAAAAACAGGCCAAAATCCCACTCTCCACCTTATGACAGGCTGAGCCCCTTTTTGGCTAGCCCCCTCAAACCACTTCCCCATATTCCCCGCACCCAGGACCAAGTGCCCAAGCCTTGGGCGCTTATCGCAATCAGAGGTGTTGGGCGAGCACATTTCTTTGTTAACTTAAAACTGCCATCGATCTATATAGATCTCAAAGTCTAGCGCTGATCACACTGTGCTCTCCGTTCCTCTCCTTTCACCCCTCTGATTGAATGTGGGACGTCTATCTGGTTCCAGATCGGACAACTAGCGCATGATCGCATCACGCAGACCTAAGCATCCCCTCCTTCAGTTTACTCTGATTGGAATCCCCCGATCCAATCCTAGCCGTCCACTCGTTCAGATCCAACTGTCCAAATTTATCCCACTCCACTCTTTTGTTCCCGCCCATCTCTCGCCGATTGAATCCCCACAATTGATCCCCTTTCGCAATCCGATGGTTGGCGCTCAATCGTGTGTCGCCAATCGCAAGTTCTCAAAGGCGTCATCCCGCTGCTTCCCCCGATTGTAATCTGCCAATCCGATCGCAACCGTTCATTTCTTTTGATCTAACGATCTACATCAAATCTCCCTCCACCATTACCGGGTCCAACATCATTCGCCCTGCTTCCTTGTGTTTTCTTCCATTTTCTTTCATCCACTCTGTTTCTCATCAATTGTTCACCATTACGCCACCATTCCATAGGCCTCCGCAGCAATCTCCCACCCACTCCCCTGCATTTCATAATGAATTTATTGCATTGTGCAGGGATTACAGAGCGGTCATTTCACTCTATATCTACAATCACAGCCATTGTGATTCGGAATATAGAGAGGCCATCACAGCAGCGACCAGTGAAACAGCAAGGACGGATTAGAGAAAACCGGGCCTGTTAATTTCATATTTAGCACCTAATCCCGTGTTCAAAGGTAGAAGGCATAGTTTGAAGACTAAGCACACTAACAAATTTACATCAGTGCATTCATATCAGCAGAGCACTTTCCCCCAGAAAGACTGACTTTCAGTGTTCTCCATGCCTCCTCGAGCCCTTAAAAGTTAATGCGCTGACATGAGCTTCTTAAAGACGGTCACGACCACAGTTATGAGGTATGGGAAGACTTGCAGACCTTTCTACCTATGTCTCTTATTTCAGAAGGCTACCACAGAGTACCATCAGTTGGATTTCTTTAGAAGAACATACTTGAAGTTATTAACAAGACTTCTGGACCATACTTCAAAGTACACACAGTTAATGAAGAGCCGTTTTGCAGAATGGAGCATTCGAAATACCTCCTCTTATCACTGATGATCATTAAAACATTCCTCACCTACTTTTCTCATTTTCTCTATAAAGACTCTTCGAAGTCTCATTGTAAAAGATTGGAATTTTGTGATTTATAAAGTAATACATATTGCTGCTTTGAAGAAGCTTTAGTGTTCTGAAGGAATGTGAAGATCTATGTTTTTCTGTTGATGAAGGAGGCTGGACCATTGGATCCATGAGCTTGGTTTTGGTGATGTACTTCTTATTGTTAATGTTATTTCCTGCATTTTCACTTTGTTCCACCATGCTTTGCTTACAGTAGGATAAAAATTTTAGGTAGAGAAATGTATCTTAGAATCACCTATAACCAGTTTATCCTTCACTATTTATATGTTTTCTGCTATTGAATGTGACAGGGTAGTCTAATAGCTCTCTTGATGTTCAGTTTGTTTTACTTCAGAAATGATAAATTCGGTTGTGTTAAAGTCTGTTTAGGCATTCCCTCTTTCTTTACCATTGAATATTATATCTGAATTCTTCTGTTGATTACTAATACTTGTAGTTTGACAAAGGAACTTGTTAGAACCATACCCTCTGTTCATTTTTGTAATTGTTGTGTCAAAGGTCCCTATAATTGTAGTCCTAGATGTCTAAGGCGTTCCCTCTTCTTTGAATGCAATTGTATGTTATTGTTGGTTAAACTCTCAAAGGTGAACTTGTAGGAGGAAATAGGGCGTTCCCCAAATCCTATAATTCATTTCGAGGGTTTAGTTTGCATTTCTCCTTTCTTTGAGTGTTATACTGATTAAATCCAAAGCAGTGACATTACTGGAGGAAATAGGGCGTTCCCTGAATCCTTTAAGCCATTGTGAAAGGGTTTGTTTTGTTGTTCACTCTTAGTCCTTAATTTCCATGTCATTTTACCTATATTATTCAACAGATCCTTGACTAAGTTATATTTTCACTTTGGTTTCCCTTCCTTCTCGGTCAGAACTATTTTTACTTCACATGAATCCATTCCCCAATGGCTTATAGATTCACATGCTCTATCTATACCGCATGAAACATGCTTGCCAAACCAAACAAAAAAAAACAACCTTGAACCTCAGAACTAGCCTAAAATCAATTTCTAAACCTTTCAAGACACATCATTATAAACATATTTAGAGATCCCTCTCTGAGACCAGGAGGGCTAGATCCTAGAGCTCTAAAGTTTGGTTTGTATGTTGCCTTGTCTTTTGGTAAGCAAATCTATCAAAACACAGGACCCCAACACATTATATACATGTTTAAATAGGATAGAGAAAGCTAAATATGGAAAACCTTAAGTGCTAATGTTTCTAGCTAAAATAATTTTGCATATTTTTTTTAGCCATAGTTAAAAATCTCCAAAATTATATAGAAATTATATATAAAATCATTGTAAATTTAAACCATTTTAAGAATATATCAATAAATATTTTATAATTTAAAAATCTTCAATATTATATATAAAATCATTATAAATTTAAATAATTTTAAAAATATATCAATAAACATTTATAATTTACTTATTAAAAACTAATTAAATTTTCTAATATTTATAAAATTTAAAATAATTTTCTATCTTTAAAATTAATATTAAAAAAAAAAAAAAAAAACTAAACAAACCAAGTATTCCAAAACTGGGGCTGCACCAAATAGCAGTCCTCGCCCATGTGTCTTTCCACCATTATACCTATGACCGCATCACGAATGCTGGCTTCCACATGTTATTCGTGGCGTGGCCGAAAACCTAGTCCATCATTTCAATCCTTAGAAGCCACAAAAGGAATAAGGAGGAGTCTTTCATTCAATGAATTGGGAGCTGATGTGACAGTTCCCGATCCATCCCTCCAGCGACCCTTTTGTTCTCCATCCTGATGGTGGACCCTGCCTCTGCAGCTTCCGAAGGCAGCGAACGGCGAACGGCGAACAACACCTCCTCCACCACCGCTCCCCTGATGCCGCTCCTCCCCGCAACTGCCACCCCCATGACTCCGACCACCAACCTCAATCAATGCTCCATAATTTGAAATAAGAATTGGGCGGGAGACATAGTTCATTCGAGGTTTCGCGCGTTTGATTTCCCTCTCCAGTCTTTTCATTTGAGAATTTTCTTGAGACGCCGTGTTGAGAGCATTTTCCATACATCCAATGATGGCAGAGGTGCTTCTATAAGCAACTGCGACTGCGTTGCTCACCAACAAAAGCTCCCTGGTCCTTATTTGTTGGGTAGCGTATAGTCCCCGACCGCGTCCGTGTTCGGTCATTTTGATCTCTGGTATGTAAGCATGACAACACAAAAACTTCATGAATCTTACTGTTACGACATTGCAGACTTTTGAATCTGGTGGTAACCATACTCTGTCACAGAAAACTTGGATACATATTTTTTTTTTATCATATTTTCCGCCCCCTCTGCACTTAGTTCTATTGTTTAGAAAATGTTGATTATTTATACTATGAGTTTGCATTTTTGATAGAGTGATGTGTGATTTTTGCTTTCATGCCCTGCACATGCTTTTAGGTGTCTAGTTGTTCTTTATTTCTTTACTACCATCCCTATGTACTGCATTCCTCCACTGCTCCGTAATTTGCTGTTTCTGTGAAGTAATTTAAAAATGATGAGTCTATGTTTTCTCCTTTATTTTTTTGGGTGAAATTTGTTGGCTGAACCATGAGTGCCCTGATTTTGTTGCTAAGTATTAACGAAGTCTGGGCAACTAATACCTCAGAGGTATTTAAGATACTTTTGATAAAACCCCTGCAGATTATAAAGGGTTTTACTGAATGGTTTTTGTTAATAATCATATGGTAAATTATTACAATTCTTTGAAAAATCATTTCATGGAATATTGGGCTAATAATGCTATTGTTTTGAACAATTTTCCTTCTTACGAGTTTATTTGCCATTCCATCCCATGAAGCTATATGCAATTTAGTAAAAGAGAAAATTGAGAAAGATTGTAGTGTAATTTTTTAGTCAGTTACATACCCATTAGCATACATTTCATAATCCATATATATTTATTAAAAATAGAAATTTATTGTATATGTGTAACATACCGATGAGCATATAGTTCATAATCTATATATTTTTATCAAAAATAGAAATTTATATGTGTATGTTTAATAATATCAATTGACTTTTTTCTATCCATCTTCATCATAGAAATTTTTACCATTTATAAGTGAAACTTTCACTCAAGATATTAATCAATTTTAAGCTTGCAATCTAATGTGAATACTATGCTTAATAGCTATACAGATTATAAGGTGTACAATGGTGGAAATGTAAACTCACTTATTTTTTTTATTAATGTTTTTATATTTTTACATTTCAGCTTTATCAATTTTATAGAGAGTTGGACTTAGTATGTGCTTTGAAAATGATTATTGCATTTGTAAGAAAATAATGTTTAAAATAGGATTTAAATGGTTTAAATTATAAACAATTTGAAAAAAAAAACGATTTTAAAGTTCCATCATTAAACAAAAGCATTAGTATTTATACTAATTTTTTGCTTATTGATTATATAAATGCATGGTTTTTAAGCAAATATTAAAACATGAGAATATTGTGTAAAACATTATCTAATTTTTTTATACTATAAATAATTTGAAAATATTATTTTAAAGTTCCGTCATTATTATTTTTTACATGTATATGAACAAGTAGTTTTTAACACAAATGTTAATACTTATATTTGTGTGGGTATGATCTAAAAAAGTATAGTTAATCCTAGATTTTATTTTTAAATATTTAAAAATGATATTTTCACATTAATATATGTATATATGAAATAAATAATTATAAATAAATACACGTAAACGAGATTACATAAAAAGATGAAAAGAATCAAGCTATGTAATTATATATATTTTTAATATATTGATTGTTTAATAATTGAATGTTTTTATAAATTGAAAAAATATTAATTATATAAGCAAGTTAACATATATTTCACAGTATTTTATAGTTTTTTAACACAAATAAAACTTCGAAATAAAATATGATATCACTCATATATTTAGCGTTTTAGATATTTTGGTTTTCAACAGTTTCTAGGTTTTGGATACTATTGATAGACTAGTAACTTATTATGATTTCTTCTTTTAACAATAACTATTTCAAACTTATTTTCTAGCTTTTTTTTTTTTTAATTTACATATAAAAAAATGATATTTATCAAATCTACATAAAACTTAAAGTTACAAGCAATATTTTAGTAATCAAATTTCCATTTCATAAGTAAGATATAATTTGAGTATTGATGAAGTCTGGGCAACTAATAACTCAGAGGTATTTAAGATATTTTTGATAAAATCCCTACAGGTTGTAAAGGGTTTTACTGAATAGTTTTTGTTAATAATCATATTGTACATAATTACAATTCTTTGAAAAATCATTTCATGGAATATTGGGCTAATAATGCTATTGTTTTGAACGATTTTCCTTCTTATGAGTTTATTTGCCATTCCATCCCATGAAGCTATATGAAATTTAGTAAAAGTTGATATCTTAGTACACTTAAAACCTGGTTATCAACCATTTTAATAAGTAATTTAATATCTATTTTAACCGCAAGTAATATACTTGAGAATTAATAATTTATCATTTAACTAAATCAACTCATATATATCATGGCCAATATTCAAACCTACAATTGTTATTGATAATTAATAATCAATAATAATAAATATTCATGTTTAAATATGTATTTTTTTAATATATAAAGCTAAATTTTAATACTTTTAATTACATTATATATATTATGTTTCTAAATATTAAAACTATATCTCTGCCATTAAAATATTCATACTTAAAAAGCCTATAAAAAATACAATTTTTTAATTTAAAAAAAATAAGGTACTTACAATTATTTCTTCCTGTTGGTGACCATAGTGGCCATAAACTTTAAGATTTTTTCCTAAGGTGACGGTGGAGGAAAGATCCCACTGTACTTGGAGCAGACTTCGACTAGACTCACTTGGACTCTCCCGAGGGTTATCTTCACTCGAGATGGTTTAAGTGGAGAAACTTGCACCAGTCTGTTTCATTAAGCAGGTTGTCGGGGTAACTGTTCCAACCGCCATTTCTACATTAAATTACTATGATGTTGGATTTCATCACCAACTATTGTTTTTAGTGTGGGAATATACTATTTGTGTTTGGTTTGATATCCTATATTTTATAATTGTTTGATTACTTGATTGTTTCCTTACTGACTTTAGGAGTTTTAATTGAAATTTTCTTTGATTGCGTGTGATTAATAATTTTTAATCATGGCTGAATTACCAAGACAATTGCGTAGACTTCAGGGGAAACCCTCTAAGTATACACCAAGCCAACTTGAAGGACTGAAAGCTCTGGTACTGCATACTATCAGTAGAATTAGATCAATAGAACCAAGAGAATCATCCATAATTACTCATCCTGATTATCATGAAGTAAATCAACCTCAAACAACAGAATATATTCAAGAGCCAATTTCAATTTCCGAAATCACTAACACTACTTTTGCAACCAGTGAATTAGATGAGGAACCTGAAATTTCTGAGCCAGACACTGAACTTGCTATGTTGGAATCATCTTTAGGATTTGTTACTCCGACTTCTAGTGATCCTGATTCACCTAGGGTAAGACATCGTATTACCAAAAACCTTCTTTTTGATCTCATATGTATTGAAGAACTTGTAGGTCTAGACGAAGATGTAAATCTTCTTGAAACCCAAGAAACTTTGAATCTTAGGGAGAGTGAATCAATATTCTATAGTCCTTTTAGAACTGACGCTTAGTATTTATCATTAACAAATTTTTTACAAAACGTAGGTCTTACTTATTCACCACCTTGTAATCCTTTGTACCCTACACTGAGAGGTTATCAATGTTCATTAGCTATGTCGGGTGAGTCATCTATGTTTTCTGAATCCCCAAAAACATTTTTATCCGGTGGTTCGCCTATTCCTCGGGGATACCAGTCACTCTCTGGTATCTTCTTAGGAGCATCTCCTCAACCATTTGAACAAATGTTATCATCTGGTACGAATGGAACAAACACTGCAACGTTGAACACAAAACATATTTATATGATGTCTGGAAATATTCCAAATCCTCAACCTCAAGGAAGTCAGTTACCGCCTGGGGGGAAACCTCAAGGAAGTCAGTTACTGCCTAGGGGGCAACCTCAAGGTAGTCAATTACTGCTCGGGGGCAACCTCAGGGTAGTTTTTTACCACCCGGAGGTCAAAATATAGGACAATATTTCTTGCCTGGGGACCAACTTCAAGGACAGTACATACCTCAAGGTCAATATCAACCCCAAGGATAGTACATACGTCAAGGTCAATATCAACCCCAGATTTAATCCATACCTCAGGGAAAATATCAACCCCAGATTCAGTACATTCCTCAAAGTCAATATGAACCTCAAGGTCAGTATCTAGTTCAAGATTTTAAACCTCCTTCAGGTTAACCATTATTACAAGGAGCGGTAAATTTTCCAGTTAATTATCAGCCCTATGTTCAATATGGTTATGGTCCTTCATATGCACAACCTTCTATGGGTCAATATCCCAGAATTAATATGGTGTGGGATCCATCTCAAATTCAACAGACTATGTGCAACCCAATGTGCAGTTACCTAATCAACCTGGACAACCCATAGGTTCTGGTCCAACCCAGCAACCCGTACAGCCTACCATTCAAGTCTCTGCACCCGGTTCTGTTCAGCAGCCTGGGCCTAGTACACCTCAGACTCTGCCTCAATCTGCTGCTTCTGCTACAACTTCTGTTCAACCTACCACACCTATTTCTGGAGTATCTTCAGCTCCTATTTCTACTACCCTTGTATCAATGCAAATTCCTCAAGTATCTGTGCCACAGTTTGGCAGTATCAATCTGGACATGCTACAAAAAATCCAGCATATCAGTATCAGCCTTATCCTATTTATACTTATCAAGTACCTCAACAATCTCAGTTTTGTTGGGTTAATCCTGGTTAGCTAGGAGGTTACACAATTCCCAATGCATATCCAATTCCAGGATATCCTAGATATCCTCCTCCTGGATCTGGTTTGATCACACAAGGTTATCAAGACCCTAGTCATTGGTTACCATTCATAGCAACTTTAGATTTACCTGATCTATCACACCTTACGAATGATCCCATTTTTTATCTTCCGTATTGGCCGCTAATTCCTAATAAGTTGCCCAGTAATATTCCAAAGTTTGAAGGTAAGTCAAGAAAAGATCCATCTATTCATGTTATGACTTATCACCTCTGGTATGCATCCAATTCACTAATCGATGATTCAATTCGATTACTTCTTTTTCAGAGAACTATCATTGGTCTAGCTGCCAAATGGTACATTGAGTTACCACGAGGCTCATTTAATAATTTTAATGCACTAGCTACTGATTTCTTAACCCATTTTCAGTTATCTGTCAGATACGACAATGGCACGAAATTTTTGACCTCATTAAAACAATCTACGTCTACGTACATATTCTATCACATTCATGAATGGAGACGTAGGAGACGTTTGGTGAAAGTCTTCATTCCAGATCAAATTTTGGCTGAATGGTTTATCAAATCATTATTGCCCAAAATTACTGAGGATGTGGCCAAAGGAGGCGTTGTTACAAAAGAGCAAGTCATTTCTCAAGCTTAGTACCTTGACATTGTATATACACAGTCACGTACTATGTATGACAAAATCCCCGATTTACCAAGACCTTCATGTTAACTACAACTCCTTTAGGCTCTCATGTCGTTGATGGTGTAATTGGTTCTGTTAGCAATAGCAAGAGTAGGACGAAAACTTCCAAGATGACTTCTCCTATTATAACTTTACCCGATTCACCCAAAGGAGATTCGAAGTCATTGGTCTTCGCTGAACTTATGTGTGACTTCTCAAGTACTGACACTGTGGCAGAATATCTGATCGCAAATGAATCTTTGTTTCTTATCAGTACCCTCGATCCTTGGTATGGAGATATCATCATTTATCTCCAAACCCAAACTTTTTGGCCTGAAATCTCACGTTCACAACTACAAACATCGTCCTCAGAAACACAGTATGAAGTTCTTCCTATCAAATGAAAAATAGCATATAACATTCAGAAATAATACAGTTGCTGAGGCGGTGTTAAGCTAAATCTATTCAAATCGTCATATGAACCAGCAGAATGGGAACTCACTTCTAGTTCTGATCCAGATGTTGAATATTTCTTTGTATATAGTTCCAATGATGAATAAAATCTAGATATATTTATTTCTGTATAGTTCAGATCCTACATAGTCAAACACCGTCCTCAGAAACAGAGTATGCAACTCTTCCTATCAAATGAAAAATAACATACAACATTCACAAATAATGCAGTTGCTGAGGCAGTGTTAAACATCGACACTTTGGAGCACATAGGAGTGGTGTAGGACATCCACACTTGACGTGGACCTCCATAAGGATCGGTCCCAACCACGTGGAGAAAATGTGATGAAGGTGGACAAGAACCAGTGAGACCGGACATCATAACCTATGATGGTTAAGATAATCACTCAACCACTTCCTTTCAAACTTTGTAAGGTCTAATGTGCATTCACTATGAAGGCAAGCAACTAGAAAGGTAGACACTCCTCAAGGAGGCTACATCTAATCAATTTTTCAGAGACTTGCCTTCTCTAGCACCTTGGAAAATGATTTTTCAGCACCTACAGGATTACTAGAAATCATTTTCCACTACATCATTTCATGGATATGAAATTACTATATTTCTTGTTGTATATGTACAAATCACCTTCTCATCATTTCAAGCTCCCTAGTATGTTTTCACATTTTTTTGCAGACAGTCATCCAGCATGGAAAACAAATGGAAGTTAGTCATGGCTCTTGAGGTGCAAGACCCAAAAGACAAACTCATTTTTTCTAGTAAAGATTTAGTTTGGGCTGAAATCTACAAAGAAAACATGAATATTGACCGTGTTGCAAAAATTCCCAAAGAAAGAGTTGATGATTTTAAAAAAGGAGAGGAATTGAATCCAGATGCTCCATGTTCGTTCCCGCGTCTACAAAGAAAATGCCGAGCACAAAAGCCTTACAGTATGAGCTGTAAGTATTTTAGAACTACATTTTTTAGATGTTGATATTAAATATGCTTTATATTTACCAGATTTAGTGACATTCCTGTAATTTATTTTGTAGTTATCATTGCTCATATGGTCCAACTGACAAGAGAGAAGAATGGAAAAGAAAAGGAATGAAGTCATATGCCAAAAAGAGGGGATGTCAATGCCATTTTATTGTAAAGATTATTGTTCAAGATCCCAACATAGCAGTAATAACATACAATCAGTATGATCATGAAGATGGGCAAGGATGGCCTTGTCATGGTAAAGACAACACTATAAGTGATGATGTTACTCAGAGAAAGCCAAGACTTTCGAAAGACATTATTTCTTATTTAGAAAGCTGTTATTTTCTTCAACTGCCAATTGACTCTGTTTGTAAAATACATATAAAGAAATATCTTGACATAGATGCTACATCTAGAGATAGGGATTTCTTCTTATGAAGAAAAGACGTTGTAAACATTTATAATCGTCTGATGAAAGAAAGTTATCAATTGCATAGCAAAGATGAAATGAGTGTGAATCTTTGGTATCAAAGAAACCAGGATGATTTATTCTTCTACCAGAAGCCCAATGGCGCAGACATCCCTTTTATAGCTTGAATAAAAACAAAATAGATGTTGGAAACTGTGGTCATGTTATCCCACAATAGTTTGATAGCCATGGACTCAACATTCAGTACGAACAAATATGGGGTGAGTTTTTTTTCCAATGATTTCTTCAATAAAATCATTTATGTTAAAATTAACTTCATTTCATTTAAAATGACAGTATCAGTTGTACACGCTTGCAGTATTTGATGAGCAAAAAAGTGGGGTACCGGTTGCCTGGGTGGTGATGTCACGTAATACATCACAAGATATACAAGTATGGTTGGAGAGCCTCATGCTTAGGTGTTTTTGGACTCGTCCTGATTGGAGGGTCAACGCCTTCATGGTTGATGATGCTATGGCTGAAATCATTGCTTTGAGGTAACATCAATATTCTTATTTGACATTTCAAATTGCATTCATTTTAAGAATTTCTCAAAATGAATTAAATGTCACAGAAGAATCACGAAATGTGAAGTGATTTTGTGTATTTAGCACGTAAGGAGGGCATGGCTCAAGAATGTTAATCGGTTGGTTAGCAACTCAGATAAAGCAAACGAAATGTTCAATGAACTTGGCCATATCATGAAATATTGTTGTACTGATGAAGTGGATAATGCAATCAATTCTTTTTTCATCAAATATGCAACTGAGCAGAAGTTTTTGGACTATTTCTACAAGACTTGGATTGCCGGTGACAAGATTCATAAGTTTTCATAATATTCCTTCTGTGTTGTATGTTTTTCATTTATGTTGGACAACTTATATTTAATAATTGAGTCTTTCCATGTAGGCATGTGGGTTAATGGCTGCAGAGATTTTCGTCATGCAAACCAGGAGACAAATAATGTTGTGGAATCATACCACGGTTACCTGAAGTCAACATTTCTATGTGATAAGCGAAAGAAATGTTCTCGTAGAATGGATTTGCTATTCTACACTCTCCTAAAAAATGTTGAGCCAAGTTATCGATTCAAGGAAATTTTGAAAAAAGAAGGATATTATAACAACCACAAGAAAGAGATGCAACTTGAATCATCAATGGAAAAGGCTAGAAGAATTCCAGACAGTGACTGTAGGCCTCATGAGAGCATATCTTATGCTTATTGGGTAAGGAGTCAAAGCAAAGCCAATAAGGAATATCTTATCATTTTTCATCGCAAAAATTTTATCACTTGAAATTGTCCATGGTCTATTTGGGGCAGCATTTGCAAGCATTCTGTAAAGGTAGATTGGTTTCATTCCTCCTTGATGGATTTAGACCCTTTATTGGATCTTCATACCACAACCAATCAGTTGAATGCCCCTTTTGAGATAAGTACAGAGGCGCTAAACCTTCCTGCAGATATTATCCCAACCAATATTGATGATGACAATGTTGAAGAACTTGGTGTGTTGAGAGAGGAGTTGTTTGGTTATCTAGACCTGATTTGCAATAGTCCTCCTTCTACTGTGAACAAGACAAAACAGTTGATTGATCTAGCTAAAAAATTTGTGGATGATGCTAATAATCTTAATATTATGGATTATGACTCCGTCCATGGTTTGGGTGCTTATGAGTCATCCGTGAAGAGGAAGAAGAGTTTCCTTAGTCCAAAAAATTAAATAAAAGGAAAAGGTATGTCACCTTAAATATTGATTTGAATATCTCTACATCCGAAGATGAACCATTTGAATTTCCACACCTCAACAGGCGTGGTCATCCTCCCTCCAACAATGCTTCCTCTACTGTTCCAAGTAAGTTCTATAGGGAGATGATATCAGTTTTTTTAAATCAAATTCGTGATCTTCCAAGTTTGTTGCTATGTTTAGATCGCTTTGTCGATTTTTCAATTTTGTTGCAATGTCTTTGATATTTTCTATTTCTTTTAGCTTAATGTAGTGTTGTAATGTTTGCAGGGCTGCGACATCCGAATAATTTCATTACAGATGAAGGATGTACATAGACCCACAATCAACCTTTTGATCACATGAGTCAAGGTACATTTGACAAGATTGTTGATTGATCTGCTATGTATTATGATGCATCTATTATTTGACATGTTATTTTTTTCTCTGATGGAAACTGTGTTGTCATCTTACAAACACAGCTGGTTCGTCATTGGGCCCCCCTCGACCAGAACATGATTGGGCCATCGACATCACGGAAATTGGTCAATTTCCATGTTTTTTTGCATTGACTTCGCTCCTTACATTTAGCACTAGTTGTTGTTCATGTTGTTAATGTAGTGTTGGAATGTCTGCAGGGCTGGAATGTCCAATCAATGTGATTTCAGATGAAGGATTTTCAAAGACACCCTATAACTATTTTTATCAGATGAGTCAAGGTGCTTACGATGAGACTTTTAATTGATCTTCTTTGTATTCTGATGCATTTATTACTTGACATCTTATTATCTTCTCTGATGAAAAATGCATTGTCATGTTACAAACACAACAAATTCTTCAATGGGTCCCCCTCTATCTGAAGATGATTGGGTCACTGATATCACAGAACTTGGAGACAACATAGAAATTGGCTTCAGAAAAAGGTTGTGATAGAAACTGCATTCTTTTGTTTATTGTCCAACATACCAATTCATGATGGAGTGGCCAAATTTGGTTACATGTGATTCCTAGTGTGGAGCACTTTGTTGTTATCGTTATATTGGTTTCCCTAGCTAGGGTTAGACGAGCTTAAAATTATTCCAGCTTCTCATAAGCTACAAGTGTGTACATGTACTTCATTTTTTCTATATAAATGAAAAGAGAACATCAGGAATTCGATGATGCAGTTAATGGATATTTGTGGTTTACTTTTAAATGTTATGTTGGAAAACAATAAATTTGCTTGATAGTACTGTAATACATAGGCACATTTTCATTCAGTAGCAGAATTGGCGTGCTTTCTGTAAATGCCTCAAACTATTTTGTGATTTCAAATTTGACTGCAACATTTTTATCTCCATCCTTTGGTCAAATGTGTTTGAGGAGAATGAAACATTAGATGGTGGAGAAGATTAATTTGAAATCCGTTGGAAACTTAAAGACGACTTGTTTTTTTAAATGTAAATTGGTTTTTTTCTGATTGGTTATATAGAAATTATATTAAAAAAAAAAAATCTAATAATGTCATAAGCCTTTGCACAACACAATTCCATGTGGATAACTGTCTCATATTTTTTGCATAATTTTTTGATGCAGTTATAATATTTATGCAACGATTTTTAGATACTTTTGGAGTTTTCATTGTTAAGCTTCATAGGAAACTATCAAAAAATCAAATCCTTTGAAATAGTTCATATTCATGTAAATAAAATATTTACTATCAATTATTACCCATCATATTTTAAGCAAATATTTGTATAACACTTACCACAGTTGTTACTGCCCACCATTATTTATGTTTTCTTCCCACGATTATTTATGTTTTCTTCAACACTTTATTAAGTAGGACCAAAAAATATAAATGTGATGACTTTTTAGTAGTTACTATCCATCAAAATTTCTTAAAGTCTTTGCCCCTTGGTAAGAAATTAATTTTTTTCTTTTGGTTAGCATATTTGATAAATAAAACACAATCCTTTAAAATTGAATAGATTAACAAAAATTAATATTTCAATTAATATTATTGAAATCGTAAATAAAATTGTTTCACTCTACCTCAATATAGGTACGATAAAATTAAATCAATAATTCATATAACAAAAGTTGAAATTTTAAAAATATATATAGATTAATCAATTTATTATCCCATCAAAAAATGAGAGCTTAAAACGTATAATGATTCAAATCCAACCTTAGTTCTTTCATATAGTTTCAATTATTCGAATAGCCATATTTTAATAATGTTTTAATAAAGAAAATATTTCCATCTTATAAGAAGATATTGAATAAATGAAAATAAATGTTAAGAGGATCAAGCCAATGTAAAGGAGAATGATTGAATGTGGTGCATTTTCCAAAGTGTTTCACTTTTTGGAACAATTATTCCCTCTAACATTGCCAAGCTTCATCATCTATTGAACAAAATTGGAGAAAAATTCCTTGAAAAAGGGGCATTTATCATTTCCAAGTGTTTCTTCTCACTATTCAAAATGTGTGTTTCTCTCTGACATCATATTTACTTTCATTGTTGGTAAACCTCCCACCTTATCCATTGTTAAAAGCATTTGTCTATACCACAAGACCAAAATGTTTGTTGCAAAATTATTTCCAAATGCATCAAAATCTATTACATTCTTTGGTCTAAATGCAATTGTCCTATTGTTGTAAGATGGTATTTATGTAATTTTATCTCTTTACTATTTTTACTTTAGGTATCAAATACTTCTTGCAAAAGCAATTACTTCTTGTAAAAGAAAGTACTAAGAGTGACCATGCATATTACACTTGTTATTAGAAACTTGATGTTAATTCTAATACAAGTGTAAATATTTAAAAGTATTTACATTGTTTTGTGTATAGATATTGATAACATTTTTATAAATATGGTATTTAGAGATACTTACATTTTTATGATATATATGTGTTCATCAAAAGCTATGTGTCCAGTCATTAATTTAAACAAGGTAATGTGATTCCCTTATCATGGTTCAATTCTCTTAAATGACTTGTTTCCCTTATATACCCTTTATTTCCTCATTATAGTTCAATTCTTCTTAAGTGACATATTATCCTTATATACCAATGGGTTATTGTTAATTAAAATTCTTTCAAAGAACTTGTAAGGTTGATGAATGTGTGATATTAATATTTTCTTTGTCATAATTTGATGTCTAGTAATAACATATTCCCTCATAAGTTAATGTCCTTAAATAAAACAAAAAATAAATAAATAAATAAAATGGCATCAATACCTAAATAAAACAAACAAACAAAAAATATCATATCATTAGTTAGAATGAAGATGTTTCCAAATAATACAAAATAATATCTCACCCCTTACCAAATTATAGGTGTTCAATTTTTTACAAATTATAGATGTTCAACCCTTTTTAAAATTTCCAAAAGAAATATGTTGCCAAAAACAATAAATGCTTACACATAACATTTTACTCATACAGTATAATTTACAAGCATTTCCATTAATAATCCTCCTCTTACAATGTTGATTCAAAATTTAAAACCAAATATCTGGAATGCCTGTCATTACAAAATATTTTCAGAATGAGAAATATGAAGTCTCGAACACCACATTGTACTATGACTACTTCCTTATTTAAGCCTCTCTTCCATTGCATTTTTACAAACCTTCATAAATATAAGCTTCAATATTACCATTCCCAAATGATCCAAACTTTCTCACCTAACTTTTGTAACTTTAACACTTTCCTAACATTTAACTTATTAAAAACAAACCCCATTGTTATAATTGTGACTTACACCTAATGAAAAAAAAAAATCACAATATTTAACTTATATATCGTTTTAAGGTCGTAGTCAAGCCAATTTGGCGCATGACACCCCTCTGTTTGTGGGAGAAGAGACCTACCTCCACCCAACGATTTTTGCTAAACATTAAGGGAAATTTTAAGTTTAAAATGGGCCTCCTAAGGAAGATAATAAAATGATAGTAAAAATAATAAAATAAGAGTTATGAAGTTTTAAAAAAAAAGAAAGAAAACATTTTTTTTAAATGTATTTTTGACTTATCGCTTTACAAATTCACTCAAATTTGAATTGTGGGTGTTCTTTGGATGTGAATGACCAAAGAGCGCTCACGCTTGAAATTTTAGTGAACCTGTAAAGAGATCAGTTGAAAATAAAATTAAAATAGTCTTAAGCTAGAGGATTTTTGGGACGGGTGGCCTCCCGAGAAGTCCTGGTTACCGGGTATTACAGTACTATCACAGAACCTCCTAAGTGGACTATTCAAAAATCATGATAATAGATGAATGACTTACTTAACGCAGTTGAATCCCAAAAAATGATATCTAATATAATGCACTGCAGAAACCCCTCATACTTAAATACAAAGAGTAAAGGGAGCTCTACTTGAACGGTTCACGAGGCACAATACTTTCTAAGGTTTTACAAATGGGGTAGAAAGTTAAGTAGGCTTGATTGTGGAGAAAAACTCCATACCCAAAGTATGCGGGTACAAAAGAACTTGTGCAACATAGCAATAAGAAATTCAGCAATAATAGAAATATAAAAGCCTAGGAGACCATTTATACCATTTATAGCTAACAAATCCAAATCGGTTTGCATGGTAAACTTTTACAATGCTTTTAGAAACATGTTTCGGCTCTTCCAACATAATATCAAGTCCCTAATTTAATCACAACTCTTTCAATATAGCCTTCGGTCCCTAATTCTTTTTTGTTGATTATTGGTCATTTCTTCTCAATATGTAATTCATTTTTGTTGGTTATTGGTCATTTCTTCTCAGCATGTAGAAGACATTCTAGTTTCTCAAAGCATTGTAATAAAATCATGTATCGGACATTTTCATGGTTAATGCTTTCTCCCTCTTTTGTTGGAAAAAAATAATTGTAAGTTCCTTATTTTTTTAAAATTAAAAAATTGTATTTTTTATAAGCTTTTTAAGTATGAATATTTTAATGGCAGAGATATAATTTTAATATTTAGAAACAAAAAATATATAATGTAATTAAAATTATTAAAATTTAGCTTTATATATTAAAAAAAAATATTTAAACATGAATATTTATTATTATTGATTATTAATTATCAATAATAATTGTAGGTTTGAATATTGGCCATGATATATATGAGTTGATTTATTTAAATGATAAATTATTAATTCTCAAGTATATTACTTACGGTTAAAATAGATATTAAATTACTTATTAAAATGGTTGATAACCAGGTTTTAAGTGCACTAAGATATCAACTTTTACTAAATTGCATATAGCTTCATGGGATGGAATGGAAAATAAACTCATAAGAAGGAAAATCGTTCAAAACAATAGCATTATTAGCCCAATATTCCATGAAATGATTGTTCAAAGAATTGTAATTATGTAAAATATGATTATTAACAAAAACCGTTCGGTAAAACCCTTTACAACCTGTAGGGGTTTTATCAAAAATATCTTAAATACCTCTGAGGTATTAGTTGCCCAGACTTCATCAATACTCCAATTATATCTTACTTATGAAATGGAAATTTGATTACTAAAATATTGCTTGTAACTTTAAGTTCTATGTAGATTTGAGAAATATATATTTTTTTATATGTAAATAAAAAATAAAAAAAACTAGAAAATAAGTTTGAAATAGTTATTGTTAAAAGAAGAAATCATAATAAGTTACTAGTCTATCAATATAGCATCCAAAACCTAGAAACCGTTAAAAACCAAAATATCTAAAACGCTAAATATATGAGTGATATTATATTTTATTTCAAAGTTTTATTTGTGTTACAAAACTATAAAATACTGTGAAATATATGTTAACTTGCTTATATAATTAATAATTTGCCAATTTATAAAAACATTCAATTATTAAACAATCAATATATTAAAAATATATATAATTACATAGCTTGATTCTTTGCATCTTTTTATGTAATCTCATTTATGTGTATTTATTTATAATTATTTATTTCATATATACATATATTAATGTGAAAATATCATTTTTAAATATTTAAAAATACAATCTAGGATTAACTATACTTTTTTAGATCATACCCACACATATATAATTATTAACATTTGTGTTAAAAACTACTTGTTCATATACATGTAAAAAATAATAATGATGGGACTTTAAAATAATATTTTCAAATTATTTATAGTATAAACAAATTTGATAATGTTTTACACAATATTATCATGTTTTAATATTTGCTTAAAAACCATGCATTTATATAATAAATAAGTAAAAAAATAGTATAAATACTAATTCTTTTGTTTAATGATGGAACTTTAAAATAATTTTTTTATTTTCAAATTGTTTATAATTTAAGCCATTTAAATCCTATTTTAAACATTATTTTCTTACAAATACAATAGTCATTTTCAAAGCACATACTAAGTCCAACTCTCTATAAAATTGATAAAGCTGAAATGTAAAAATATAAAAACATTAATAAAAAAAATAAGTGTGTTTACATTTCCACCATTGTACACCTTATAATCTGTATAGATATTAAGCATAGTATTCACATTAGATTGCAAGCTTAAAATTGATTAATATCTTGAGTGAAAGTTTCACTTATAAATGGTAAAAATTTCTATGATGAAGATGGATAGAAAAAAATCGATTGATATTATTAAACATACACATATAAATTTCTATTTTTGATAAATATATATGGATTATGAACTATATGCTCATGGGTATGTTACACATATGCAATAAATTTCTATTTTTAATAAATATATATGGATTATGAAATGTATGCTAATGGGTATGTAACTAACTAAAAAATTACACTACAATCTTTCTCAATTTTCTCTTTTACTAAATTGCATATAGCTTCATGGGATGGAATGGCAAATAAACTCATAAGAAGAAAAATTGTTCAAAACAATAGCATTATTAGCCCAATATTCCATGAAATGATTGTTCAAAGAATTGTAATAATTTACAATATGATTATTAACAAAAACCGTTCAGTAAAACCCTTTACAATCTGTAGGGGTTTTATCAAAAATATCTTAAATACCTCCGAGGTGTTAGTTGCCCAGACTTCATCAATACTCAGCAACAAAATCAGGGCACTCATGGTTCAGCCAATGAATTTGACCCAAAAAAATAAAGGAGAAAACATAGACTCGTCGTTTTTAAATTACTTCGCAGAAACAACAAATTACGCAGCGGTGGAGGAATGCAGTACAAAGGGCTGGTAGTAAAGAAATAAAGAATAGCTAGACACCTAAAAGCATGTGCAGGGCATGAAAACAGAAATCACACATCACTCTGTCAAAAATGAAAACTCATAGTATAAATAATCAACATTTTCTAAACAATAGAACTAAGTGCAGAGGGGGGCGGCAAATCTGGTAAAAACAAATATGTGCCCAAGTTTTCTGTGACAGAGTATGGTTACCACAAGATTCACAATTCTGTAGTGTCGTAACAGTAAGATTCATGAAATTTTTGTGTTGTTATGCTTACATACCAGATATCAAAATGACCGAAGACGGACGCGGTCGGGGACTATACGCTACCCGACAAATAAGGACCGGGGAGCTTTTGTTGGTGAGCAACGCAATCACAGTTGCTTATAGAAGAACCTCTGCCATCATTGGATGTATGGAAAACGCTCTCAAAATGGCATCTCAAGAAAATTCTCAAATGAAATGATTGGAGAGGGAAATCAAACGCGCGAAACCTAGAATGAACTATCTCTCCTGCCTAATTCTTTTTTCAAATTATGGAGCATTGATTGAGGTTGGTTGCCGGAGTCGTGGGGGTGGTGGTTGCGGGGAGGAGCGGCATTAAGGGAGCGGTGGTGGAGGAGGCATTGTTCGCCATTCGCCATTCGTCGTTCGCCGTTCGCTGCCATCGGAAGCTGTAGAGGCAGGGTCCACCATCGGGCCGGAGAACACCATCGGGCCGGAGAACAGAAGGGTCGCCGGAGAGACGGATTGGGAGCTATCACATCAGCTCCCGATTCATCGAACGAAAGACTCCTCCAAGGAATAATCCACAAAGCCGCGGGAGGGGAGACAAGAGAGAGCACGTAGCCAGTTTTTCAATGAAATATTTGCAACTTTTCCAGCTCCTGAAAACGACAGAGAACACCTAGACAGTTTTTCAACCTTTCCGATTCTTGAAAACGATAGAGAATTTTTGTAACCTTTAGCATAATATTTATAACCTTTAGTACTCCTAAAATCTCAACCATAGGTGGACGTAGTATATTTTATAAAGAATAAATAGTGGCAGTTTGTTCAAAAGTTGTGGAAGAAAATGTTAAAATGAAAGCAGAGCAATCTTTAAAATCAACCCTGCCACACTTTTTTTTAGGTTGGTCCGGTACACAAACTACTAAAGTCATACAGAGAATACCATTATTAGATAGCACTCTTTCTGCCATCCAGTATTCTCAAAATGAAAACATTTCAAGTATCCATGTAGCATCTCTTTCAGTAATTTTTAGATAAAATAGTGAAGTGAAATATAGAAAATATATGATTATTATTATTATTATTATCTAATTTTAAGGTTAATAGTTAATTCAAATACCTGTATGAGATTTTTTGTTTGTTTGTAAGACAAGGGATCTATCTCAATTGGTGTATGGGACTTTTTGTTTATAAAACAAGAGACCTACTTTTAGCCATTTGACTAGTAATTCTACTAAAGTATACATAAGAAACCTATCTAATTTTTAACTTATAACTTCTTAATCACATAATCTCAACCATTAAACCAATTCAAATGGTATAAAATATTAATGTACCACTAATAAAATAAAATATTAAAAATTTATTTAGATTCACATCATTGTTCGTATTATCAACTCAACAGTTCGACGCCAAAACATTTTGATCGATTATCAAAACTCGGGGTCCCAGGTAACATGAAGGTTAAACATTTGACCAAAGCAGCCAACTTCATGACATCGACAATAAATTCAAAGATATTAGTAATGGTTTTCCAATGATGCGATCTAACATGCAGTGCGGGGGAAATGGTGAATGGCGGTTTACCGATAAAATCCCCATCCCGGTCCGCGTTTATAATGTCAGCAGACTCTGAATGAGCATTCATTGGTTTGTAATTAGATGAATGATGGGGTGTTTTTGTTTCACCATTCGTTTAATTAGATGCGTGATGTGGTGTTTTGGTTTCACCATTTGTTTATTAAATGCGAATTGCAGGAGAGCCATGGGATATAAATATGATGTTTTTCCAAGCTTTAAACGGCACGATGTAATAAAAGGGTTTGTGGATAATCTATACCATGCCCTCACAAGCACAGGCTTCCGTGCCTTTCTCGACACCCGTGATGTGAACGGTGGGGACGACATCTCTGTAAGCCTTCAGCTCGCAGTTGAAAGGAGTGACGTCCTTATTCCCATATTCTCCCCTAATTACGCTCAATCTTCTTGGTGAGAATCCTCGCTTATTTTACAACAAGTACGAAAGGGGTCGGCCATCACCATCCCTATTTTTTACAACGTTAGTCCTACGCAAGTTCGGCGGCTAGAGCGATGCGGTGGCCCATTTTATCTTGAATTCCAAGAGCATGAGAAGAGTGGGACGTACAACGCAGAAGAAATCAGGGAATGGAAGGATGCTCTCTTCCAACTCTGTAATTTCTCTGGCTACTCACCTCAACATGACTTTGATGGCTAAACATTGCAGGCTGGGCTGCCAGTCCTGCCTTCAAAACCACTGCTTCACTATGGTCGATAAGTAAACGACTATTGTAATTATGTAATTAAAGCTCAACTCCATATGTATTTTCTAACCACTGCTCCAACATGGTTGATTAAGTATGAGACTATTGTAATTGTGTAATTAAAGCTCAACTCCATATGTATTTTCTCTGGTTTGACCATTAAAGAACCATATCTGTAACTAAAATTTTGTTATCGTCATTAATCGCTTTTGGAAGGATGAAGACTTCTTTTATTTTAATGCTGAAGCTATTATTGATGTTTTCATGATCCATAATGGATATGTAACTAAAATTTTGTAATATTCTCTTTCTTCATCCAGTCAAAGTGGATAGAATCGATCCATGGTATTTATCTTGGTATTTTATCATGGTATTGATCCACGGTATTTGCTATTGGTTTCCGAGAAAAATAATAAAATAAGGTTTCTAGAAAGTCCATGAAACCTTTAAAAGGGGAGAGAAGCTAGGCATTTGGGGAATTATTGTATTATCTATCTTATTATGTTTGGGTTGAGAATCTAGCCTGGTCAGTTCTAGCATTGATCCCGGGATGAAAACCCCTCAGTGATGTTTATGTGGTGGATCCATCCAAGATTCACAAGTGGGTTTTAGTTTCTTATATTTGTCATTGTCAAGTATTTGTGCATGCCATTTGTAAGATTTTATGGTCTGGGCATGTATTTTACTTTCAGTGAATAATATAAATAAAATAGCTGCATTTCTTGTCTTCTAGTTCTTGATGAAAGATTGTATTAAATTAGAGCACTAAGATGTTTTGGATCTATAAAAAATTTTATTGTTTGGAATCTTACAGTGGTATCAGAGCTGTGCATCTTGCCAGCCTGAGGGTTTTATGAGGGAAAATTTGATGGGATTTATTCTCACCCTAGCAGACATCCCGATCTTCGGTGGTATTAAGTATCACCCTAGTTAGTTTTATTTTTCAGTTGATTGAAAGAAGAATTTGTGCATTGCAAAAGGAGTAGAAATTGATCTAACCTGATCTGATTTTCTAGACAGTCAAGGAGGATTGGTTCAGCGAGCAACATTGAGAATGAAGTTGAATTTTGCTTAATCAAGAGATGTATTTAGAGCGTGAATGTGGGTAAATGGACTTGACTCACAATTTTAAGTCATGTTTATAGTTTTGAAAATTATGACAGGAGTTGATATTTTTTTTTAGGGGTTTGATTTATAAAGAAAAGGGAAAGGACAGAAAGTTGAGTTTAGTTTGGGAGCTGTAAGGATTTTATTAAAAAGGAATAAAAATAAAATAAAAACTTTGATACAGTGTTGTTGAGTGTATTCCTTCATAGTGCATCATTTTGGGGCTTGCTAAAGTCCTTCATCATGAGATGAGTTTACACATACATTGAGATTAGAATATTTTCTTGTACAAAAGGGAACGTGTATTTGGGCAGCATATCTCCAAATCAAGTGCTGAAATATTATTTCAAAAGGTTGTGTTATTTATATATTTTTTCTAGCACCAACTTAACCTAGTTTCATCAGGGCCAAAATCAAAATGTGAAAAGGAAAAATACATTTTTGTATATTTCTTTGTCTTGCTATTTGAAGATGGATCGTCTTGAAGAAATTTTGAAAAACAACGAGAAAATCCTTGATGTACTAGTGAGGCTATATGGTCCTTTAAGTAGCCATATCTCCATAGACCAAAATGATAATCAAAGCAAGAACAAAATATGCAGCAAGAATGAACTAAGGAGGAGAGGACTATGCTTTATCTGCAAGGGACCTTGGGCCCTTAACCATTCCTGTCTAGGTGATAAGAAGAAGACAACAAAGACAAAACAAGAGGAGATTACTTCAAATCATGGGGAATATTTTGTAGATGGGTCTATTGATCTTTAGGATGGTGAGAAACATCATGACATTATTCAAGGAGGCTTGTAGGATGACAAACATTTGGAAGTGTATGAGGAAATTCTACCTAATGCCATTGATGAGGTTGATTCCTATACAATAGATTTCGTACATCCCCAGGGAAATATCCATGAAGAATATGAAAAATCAAGTATACACAAAATTCCACTAATGCATCTATGTTCGACAGTTGAAAGGGATGAACATATTGTCTCCACAGATGAAGGAGACTTGGGAGATTTGAGTGAGGATCTAGCTATAGTGAACCAGCATCATGAGTATGATCACGAGGAGCAACATGACAAACATAATGTGAAAAATGGACCATTCCTAGAGAGTTGGTCAAAGGCTCAAGTTGAAGATGAAGTCGTTGGGCATCGGGTGTAGTCAAATACAGAGACATTTAGCAGAGCATTAGAATTTCCAGTGAAATACTTTTAGGAGAGGATCATGCATTTCAAGACAGATCTTATGTTGTTGAAGCAAAGAGTCTAGACTGTCCAATACACTGTCTTATAGGAGAACAGAAAAATTGAGGAACTCATAGGGAAATGTGCCAAATCATCGACCAAGTTGTCTAGTATTGAGGAACAACTCAAGTCCCTCAGAAGGTCGCATGAAGATTACAATTGGGAGTCCCATAGTAGCACTCTACAGGAATACATAGATAAGGCTTGAAACACCAACAACCCACCTTTATACATTGAGAAGAGCAAGGCAGAGTTCTCCAAATACATCATGTTGGGTAACCAAGTAGAGCAGCATGAATAGAGCATCGAACAACATCAACATAGTATATTTGCAGATATTCATTCTTTCCCAAGTATGGATTTGCGAGAGATTATGAGTTAGAATTCTATAGATGGATTGATTATTTGGAGGATACCCATAGCGAAGCGAAAATTACATTTTGGACCATTTGGTGTAGACATGGATGGAGAGTTCAAATGGTACCATAACCCACAGGTCCCAGGATTTAGGTGGCATTGGGATCCAGGAGAATCCATTAGGGGCAGGATTGGCCAAAGGATTGTTTGGGATCTAGGTAAATATATTGAGGGAAGGATTGTTCAGAGGATTGTTTTGGATCTAGTAATTGAAGGATCCATTCAGGACCATTCAACATGGAGGACACATCGTATTGTATGGGATCCTGGTATCAATGTACAAATGCTTCTGTTGTGGACAAAAGTGGATCGCTTGAGGACAAGCAATCTTTGGGCGGGAGGATTTGTAATATTCCCTTTCTTGATCCAGTCAAAGTGGATAGAATCGATCCATGGTACTTACCGTGGTATTCTCTCATGGTATTGACCCATGGTATTTGTTGTTGGTTTCCGAGAAAAATAATAAAATAAGGTTTCTAGAAAGTCCATGAATCCTATAAAAGGGGAGAGAAGCTAGGCATTTGGGGCATTCTCGTATTATCTATCTTATTATGTTTGGGTTGAGAACCTGGCCTGCCAGTTCTAGCATTGATCCCAGGAAGAAAACCCCGTAGTGATGTTTATGTGGTGGATCCATCCAAGATTCACAAGTGGGATTTAGTTTCTTATATTTGTCACTGTTAAGTAGCTTTGCATGCCATTTGCAAGATGTTATGGTCTCGGCATGTATTTTACTTTGAGTGAATAATATAAATAAAATGGTTGCATTTCTTGTGTTCTGGTTCTTGATGAAAGATTGTATTAAATGAGAACACCAAGATGTTTTAGATCTATCAAATTTTTTATTGTTTGGAATCTTACACATTTTTATACTTTTTGTTTATGAACTGTTGATAGTTCATTTTCTGACTATGTTAGAAATTATTTCTCATTTTGACTATTCAGCAATGAATGGACCTATTTCGGTGTATGAACTATTTTAATAAAACAATGTTTTTTCTTCCCTTGAAAAAAAAACCATATATGTAATCTCTCTGGTGTGTATATATATATATATATATATATATATATATATATATATATATATATATATATATATATATATATGATCAAATCTGTATCAGAAAACAATGCGCTTTTGTTAATATTAACCATTATATCTCTGGGCCTACTACTAGGGCTTACTACTTGTGCTCTTCTATGCAGATTTGGTCGAGGATTTGTTTTGGATAGTATACAAAATTTAAACCTCGAATATTTTATTTTACTACAATATTTAGATAGATTTCAAACTTTTACCAATTAAACTCTGAAGTGGAAACCATTATGATTGTATTTTTTGAAATATAATCTATACCGTTATTTTAAACCTGATTATTATAATTGTGTTTTTTTTAAATATAATCTATACCATTATTTTAATTTGGATGTAGAAATTATTATTATATTTTTCCAAATATAATTTATTCCTTTAAATATAATTATCGAGTCAATTGAATTTATTTAATTTCTCGCTTGTTTCTCTTTCTTGTCTCGCTAATTTCACTCACGTAAATACCTGCTTTTACAACCTTGGCTTAGAAAACCCCATACTTTTTAAGCTATCCCAAACAACCCCATTATACAAATACATTATAGTGTATGAAATTCTACTTTAGATCAACTATAAAGGAAATATATTGTATGAAATTCAATTTCTATTAACTATAAAGAAATTTTATTGTATAAAATTTCACTTTGTCAAAAAAAAATATATATATATTTCATTCACTTTTAGATTTTTTCCCTTGTAGATGATTGTAGTTGTTTTGAGTGTCCATTCCTAGTTTAGTGACCAACTAGAGTTTTAACCCAATTAGCTTAGCTAGAAAAGGCCTCTCCAACTCCCTAGCTCTAGCTCAAAAAAAACCAAAAAAAATATCCTTACCTTCCATTCCCAAACTCCCAAAACTATGGCCAATACTATATATGAACAAAATCTATGCGCAAAAAAATACCAACTAAACCATCTATACCAACTCTCACTCCTCGACCTATATCAACCAACTTAGTTCACCCATACCAACTTAGTTCAGTGTGATCCAAATGCCTCGATCTCCCCTTCTCCAACAGAAAATCCCTCCTTCATCTCTCATATCCCCATCCCCTCTTTATCTCTATTTTCCACCACCTTATTCCTAATTAATTATCCAACCTCTATGTCACTTACTCAAACAACCAACTTAATTTTATTTTATTTTGTATATCTTATAATATTTAAGTGTTTTAATTTAAAATACAGATAAAATATTTTTTTTAATTCATTTAGTATGAAACTAAGTATGAGTTTGATTTTTTATTTTAAATGAAACATTTAAATGTTATTTTAATTTCATTTAATACAAGTTTAATTAGATGAATTAAATGATTAGTAAAATAAAATAGGCACTAATCCACGATAAACATCAAAATACTTACTTATGACCTCATATCATTACAACATTAAAAAATAGAAAAAATAACTAAATTATAATTTGATTTTAAATTATTAGTTTAATCATAAGTTATCTACAACTCACTATGGGGGCAATCTTGTAGCCGTGTGAACATTTGTAAACATTTAACATTTACATATCAACTCAAAAAAATTAACAGAAGGTTAAAAACAATGTAGTGGGGGAGATGTTGTAGTGTCCATAAATGAGTGTAAACATTTTAATAATAAATCAATTACTAATAGAAAGTTAAAGGGAATAAAAACAATAAAATTCAATTTGTTATATTATAAATTTTTTTTTGCAATGCAAATTAATCCTTCCAAATCAAGTTAGAAATTATACATAAATAATGATAACTTATTTTTGTCAATGCTAAAATCATAATAATGATAACTTATTTTTTTCAATGCTAAAATCATAGTTGTTGGTAGGCAAATAATCCATTGATATGTGATGTGGATATGTAAATTTGTCATTCAAAAACATGCATAAATTTTGGTGGGTAGTAACTACTAGTAAGTCTACACATTTATAGTTTTACACCTACATAAATATAATGGTGGGAATCAGTTGATTGTAAATATGTTGTTTACAAAGTATCAGATATTTTCAATGATTGTACTTTTGGATAGTTTTCTTACACAATTATTTAAAACTCTTGCATGCATATTGCAATGATATCCATAAATTATGGTATAAAATATCTAAGACAATTATCCACATGACATTATGTTGTGCAAAGGTTTCAATAAGACCATCAAGTTATGGTCCAATAGAATGTTTGAAAATTAGTTATTTTCAATAATATTAAAAAATAAATATTTATTTTTGAAAGTTAAACATTATAATTTTCATTGGTCAATGCTAAATTATTAGTGATGAACTCTCAAATGGATTGCTAGAGTCTTTCCTTTGTAGGGACTAATAATGTTTTTGTAAGCATATTTACATTTAAATTATAAGGTCATAAAAGCTTGTTACTTACAATAAATTTACAATATAACAAGATTCTTAACTAAAGATATTCACTCTCAGACTTTATCATGGAGATTGTTAACTTATAAATAAGTTTTGTTACAATACTATGGCTTATCAATAACGCATACCCAAAAACTATAACTTATTTCATCATCGAAAATTAAAATGTAAAATATAATGTAGAATATAGTATTAATGAAATATAAAATGTAAAATGTAATGCAAAATATAAAATGTAATACATGGAGCTACCAATTTTATTACAAGAAATTTGGTCTATATATAATTCAAAATTAGCCTACTATTGTGTCTTTATTAGTTTATTTCTTCAAATATTATTATTGGTATAATAATCAATGATATTGGTTATTACTATTCTAGTATATTACAATGAAAATAATTTCCATTAAATAGGTATAAAAATCAACAATATTGGTTATTATTATTCCAATATATTACATTAATAATCATTTCCATTATAAGTATTATTATATTAGAACTTACGTATATTATTTATTACATAAAGTGACAATTCTCGATCATTTTGATGGAAGTGCTAGAGGGAGGGAAAAACAGAGGTCGAGATGAGGGAGAGGGGGGATGGGGTAGAGAAATTGAGAGAGTGTGTGTGAGATGGTGGGGGAGAAAGGGAGAGGGAGGAAGGAAGTGAGATATGAGGGGAGAAAGATGAGAGAGGGAGGGGGAGAGAGATATGGAATTGGAGGGGGGAGAGAGGAATGGAAAAACAAAGACATATAGAAATAGAGGTAGAGAGAGAGAGAGAGAGAGAGAGAGAGAGAGAGAGAGAGAGAGGAGGTGACAGGGGATATATGTAGAGAAATTGAGGGAGAAAGAAGAGAGAAGGAGGGAAGAGAGAGAAAGAAGGCAAGGGGAGAGAGAGACACACACAGATGGAGGTGGCGAGAGAAGGAGAGATGGAGGGAGATAGTGACATTGTTGGATGGTAGAGAGAGAGATATGGGGGAGAGGAAGAGGAGGGTGAGAGAGAGAGGGAGAGATAGGATCAAATATAGGTAATATTTGAGAGATAGAAGTATAGGGGTAGAGACATAGACAAATTGAGTTTGAGGAGGAGAGAGAGAAATGGAAGAAGAAAGACACAAAGGGTGAAGGGTGGAGAGATATATAGGGAGTGATAAGAGATAGATGGAGAAATAGTTAATGAGATAAGAGTGGGATGGAAGGGATAAGGAGAGAGAGGGAGAGAGAGAGAGGTAGATAGATATGGAGAGAGGGTGTGTATGATTTGGGTGTGAGAAACAAAGATAAATAAGGAGAGACATACAGAGATATAGATATTGATGGACGGTGGGGGGGACGGAATAAGATATATACATAGGTAGGGAGGGGGAGATAGATATGTATGGGAAGAAAGATAATCTATGTTTTGTAGGGTGATATAGAGAGATAATGAAGGAGAGATGTAGAGAGATATAGATATAGATGGTCAAGGGAGAGAGAGGGAAGAAGAGAGATATAGAGAGAGGGAGGGATAAGTGGGGGGAGAGAGAGAGAGAGAGGGTAGGGGTGAGAGAAGGAGATAAGGAGGGAGATTGAAAAAGAGATGGAAGGGGGAGGGAGAGGGGAGAAGAAAGAGACACATATATAAAAATGAATATATTATATAGTTTTAAATAATATTGAACATTGTTAACCATAAAGGAAGACGAAGAAAGGCTTTTCTAAAAGGTAAAATAAGTTGGATTTGAAATCCATTAATATTCTGGTTTTTTATTGAACTATATGCGTGATTTCAATTTTAAGTCTTCATTCCTAATCCAATTCGATTGATTTCACTCGATGCATTAATTTCAATGTAGGTGTTGATTCCTAATCCTATTTGACTCATTCCACTAGTTATATTGATTTAAGTGTTGATGTTGATTAATGATCATATTTGATTGTTTGAACTAGATGCATTTATTTTAACGTAGGTGCTTATTTCTAATCATATCTGATTGCTTTCACTAGATTCATTTACTTCAATGTAGATGTTAATTTCTAATCCTATTTTATTGCTTGCGTTATATGTATTGATTTAGTGTAGAAGTTGGCTAATTCAGATTTATGAAGGAAAAAAATGAAATAAATATTTAAACAAGAGCATACAAATACAACGAAACTAAACTTCAATTATTAAATTGCAAATGCTAAAAAAATTTTACATGCAGAATGAAATAAAACTAGCTCGAGCAGTGGTAGTTTATATCTAAGAAGAGGTATGATGGCTATGTGTCTTCTGAACTAAGTTATAATGAGTCTTAGAGATATTTTTATCATGAAGAAATAATTAGAAACCCTAAACATAAAAATCCATAACCGTAGGAGATGAACCACCAAAGGCTCATGAGCCCCAATGGGGTAAGCTGGAATGTCATGTTCCTTGAGACATAAGTTTGGAAAACAATCCCCTTTGACATGCATGCTTAGCTTGTTAGAGAGACCTATCAGAGGATATTTTTTTTATTTTATTGAAAACATAGTATTTTAACTACATTTTCCCATTTCCCCAAAAAATGCTAATTCAGATGAAAATATGGTTTAGGAAGTTTAGGAGTCAAAAATACCGAAAATAGAAAACTGCGAAAATAGGAAAATGTGCTGAAAAATAAGAAATGGATAATAAACTATGCTAGTAATGAAGTGGAATAGGTGGGTGGCCACCGATATCCTCCTAGATCATTTATCCCTCATTATGAATAAATCATCCCCGTTACATTGAGTGCCTCCAAGGGATGGAAAACCATTTTGGTCCTTGGTGAGCCACTTGCCTTAGTGTAAGAGATAGTTTTCTTTGACAACATGATACAACTATATTTTCTATTGGTGAGTGTTATTAGCATTTGTGTCCTTCATTTGATTAGTTATGGAATAATAAATGTAATTTGGGTTGATTTCTATTGGTTTCAACTACTGAACAATTTCTAATGTGTCCTGTAATGGTGGAAATTATCGCTGAAGATGATCCACATTGAACATTAGGTACATTCCAAGGAATTAAGGGATACTTAGCTTGAAAGCGTTGTCACCCAAAACCTTGGAGATGGTGAAGGCTTATATTGGATTGTTAGAAGCTTCTAATGGGATCCTATAATACATTCCTTCTAAGAATATAAACAAACTTTGTCTCCACTTGAAACTTGTGTGGCACCCAATGATAATCAGGACATTGTTTGTACTTAGTATTGGCTTTATGCAAGTTTTCATGAAATTACTCGAGAATGTGATGAATTCATTCAATAGAATTTTCGTCTTAATCATCTTCATATTGAACATTTTTGGATTATGCCCATGTAGTTGTATGGAACATTGCAACATCAATCAGATATAATGGTTGAAATCCCAGGCCCACCACAAAATGTTTGTGGCTAGTTGAGTTATGGAGAGATTTGTTTTAGTTATGTTGAACCTAAGAGAGACTCTCATCCTATGTTCACCAATGCTGATAGTTGTATATGTGTAATATGTGCATGATTTTATTGTTTAACACCTTTATCCGGCGATCAATATGTGGGTGGAAGGAAATCGACTTAGTGAGCTTGGTGTCTGATGATTATTAGAGGCTTGACTGAAATGCACTTAGAAGTTTGTTGTCTTGATCCGATATGATGGTTTTTGGGATCCAAAAATGTTCCCACAACCATTCAAACAAGGCTTAGTAGTGGATTTTTTTGTGATAATATTCTTGTAGGCAATCAATATGGTCATCCTAGAAAATATATCTATGACCACAAACATAGTAATTACTATCTGGTAGAAAGAAGCCAAAAATATTGTCCATTGAGATGGATTCTAAAGGCCAACTAAGAGTAGGAAAAGGGGTGTATATTCCTTTCTTCTTAATGGTTGGATTGGTAGTGCCACAAGAATTGCATGATCTGATACATCTGACAACATCTTGTGAGAGTTTCAGCCAATAAAAACAAATTTTTAGTGCTTTCAATATCCTCTCCATGCCAATGTTCCCAGCTATGAGACTATAATGCACCTCAAAATTCAGCTTGGAAAGCTCACTTGAAGGAACAGAAAGGTGTCCTACATAGCACATGAATAATGTATCCTAGAGCAAGAGGTCTAGAATTTGGTTTCCTTCCATTGTGATCTAGTATGTGGCACATAATTCTAGACCATTTTTGTATAGTTTCATCCATTCAAAATTCTCATACCTATAAGAGTTGAGGATAGTGGTTACTGCCCCAACTGAGGGCAGACTTAGGAAAGCTACAACATCATTGGTTCTACCTTTCTTGTATTTAATTCTCTAATGGAATTGTTGCAAATATGTGGACCATTTCTGATGGAAATCATTTTCCATAGGGGGCTTCACTCAATGAACCTATGACATAGCACGCATGTTCGTGGCATACTAAACAATACCCTTTTTTTTACTACATATTGGAAAATACCTCTAAAAATTGCATTATTTAACACCCTACCAATATTAACCCAATACACCTTCTCAATTTTTAAAAATTTCTGCTTTCACTACATATTGTAGGCATTCATACTTTCATTAACATTCTTTATAACCCTTTATATTATATCCATAGTGTAGTAACATGGTGCCTCGCTTATGACCCCACATGAATTATACAATGCACATTTCTTCTTATGATATACATTGCAGATGCATATTAATTCTCCCACAATGCAAAATTATTCAACCCACACTGAAGCACATCTCACAATAATTTGTGGCATTTAATGGTGTAAGGCACACCAATATCAACCATGTTTTAGGAAGATTGATTATGAGTATGTATATAAAACTACACATAAATTGATCTATATAATGATGAAATATCAATTGATGAATCTTTATGAATATGCTTGCTCCAAATAAGGTGTTTAAGAATAAGTTTAGGTGTTCCCTATGTATTCCGAAGGAAACACGTCTAAGGCTCGTGTTCCTATAGATGTTTTAGGCTAGGAATGAAACCCATGAACGTAAATTATGAGATAGATAGATCATTAATTCAAATTGTAAATAATCATGAATTATGGTTCATGGGTTCATTTCATGTATACTTCCAATGCAAGGTGTGAATGTACATTTTTTCAATGAAAGAGATTATAATGTTGCAAGATAACCATTTCCTTAACAAGGGAACTTAATGCAAAAGTGGCATGAAGGAGAAAATATTAACAAAGAAAACAACAAAAACATTTTTTTTTTAATTAAAAAAATTAAACAAACCCCATAATTAAAAAATAATAATAACAGAAAATAAATAAAATAAAAAAATTTAAATAATTTAAAAAGTATAATTAAATAATTAAAATAAAAAATAAAAATAAAATAAAATTAAAATAAAAAATTTAAAAATTTAAAAATAAAATGAAATTAATTAACATAAAACATTTAAAATAATTAAAATTAAAGTTAAAAAAAAATAAAATTAAAAAATACAACTTAAAAGAAAATGTTTCAAAAAAATTTAAAAAGTACAAAAAAAAGATAATAATAAAAATTTAAAAAGTTAAAAAGTTAAAATTAAAAAAAATTAAAAAAATTTAAAAATTAAATAAAAAGTAAAATATTAAAAAATAAAAGAAATAAAAGAAAAAAAATTAAAAAATAAAACAAATTTGTCTTTTTATTGTGTTTTTTTATTTAATTTATTTAATTTAGTTTTAATGTTTTTTTTTTGTTTTTTTTTTAAATTAAATTAAATTAATTTTTTTTTTTTTAAATTTACCTTATCAATATTATTTATTTATTTTTCATGTTTCATTTTTTGGGTCAAAATTTTCAATTATTTTCTTAAATTATGTTTTTTTTTCATATATTTTTTATAATTTTTTTTTTTTTTACATTGGTTATGTTTGATTTTTTTTTCATTTTTCTTTTTTATATTTTTTTTTATTGTAGTTTTTTTGGTCATGCTTTTTTTTTTAATGTCCAAATATATATTTTTATTCGCTTGTAATTATTTTTTGTAATTTGTTAGTGTTTTTTTTTGTTTTAGCTTTTATTTTTTCAATATTTTCATATCCTCAATATATTTGATTGATATTGATAGGATACATGTGTCAAAATAAAAAATATGTAAAAATAATAAGTGTAGGAGAACAATTTGCAAAGTTCAAAATCTTAAAATTATTTAAAAATAAAATATTTACACAAATTTCAAAAACAATAAAAATTAATAGAGACAGTATCAAAAACTCTAAAATCACATAAAAGACCATATCTAGTGTGTTCAATACATTATATAAAAAAGACATTATATTTAAGAAATTGTTATTAATATGATAAAACTTAAAAAATATATATATATAAATTAAATGGTGATAATTTTTTAAATAATATTAACACCATGGCTATAAATTGTTTTAATTTTAAGGCTTTTCAAATATATGATATTTTATCTTTAATACCATGCCTAAAAATCGTTGGAATTTTAAGACTTTTGATATTTTATCTTTAATGGCATGTCTATCGTTGGAATTTTCAAGTTTTTCATATTCACGATATTTTGTCTTTAATGTCATTATTAATATATGTTGATGATTTACCCAAGTTTGAGTCCCACATTCAAGCTTGGAATATGGCACAGGGGTGATTAACTGAAGAGAGATTTGGCTTAGTCAATTTATGGTAAGGTGGAACATGGAAGTCCCATCTCCAGTTGGTTTTTTCGTACATTATTGAAGAGCTCCTTCCTTTGGTATTTGGTATGAACATGTATTGGTTTATCCATGCATTTTTTTTTTGTATCCATTATATTTCTATTATTATTGTTTTGGTTATAAGCATGTATTCGATGACTGATGATGTATGGCTCTATGAATTTTTTTTACCTCTAAATGAATACACAATGTATCTATGGTCAAATAGATGGTATTGTAACTTATCATGTAAGGGAGCAATGCTTCTTAGCGATTCTCAGATAAGTATGATACTCCTATGCTTAAATCTAATGTTTACATGTATACATGCAATTTTTGTGACATGTTCGACGAAATGCCTATCATGGATAGGAGGGCTCCAAATGAGTTATTGATGATGTGATTTCTTCCATAAAAAAAATTTAATGGTATTCATCAACCCCAAAAATTTGATGAACTTCTCGATAGTGACCTAGGCTCTGGGATTAAAAAGGTGGCCTAAATCCAAGAGTTACAGGCATAGAATAGAAAAAACCAAACCCTTACCACTACCTTTCCTTGGCATGCCCGTGGCTATAGGATTTTAGCCTCTACATTTCCTTGGCATGCCCACAGTTAAAGTTCAAATTGGTCAAAAGGTCAGTCTCCCTTAGTATTAAAGGGCTTGGAAGGTTGTTTTACCTCATGAGGAGGTTTTTGATGCTCTACAAGGTTGTTTGTATTGTTTTCATTGGTTCCACTTCCTTAAGGTCATATATGACATTGAGTCTCATATTAGTATTGTCTTGTCACATGTTTACCTCATTTGGTTGTTTACTTAGGTAGATATGGGAAGAGGGCATTACAAAGCTCACTAGCAATCTTAATAGGGAAGATGATTATAAACATAGTTTCTCCTGGAAGCCTATAATCCATCTCCTTACTTCCTAATTTGACTTGTTTCCTCGCATCCCCTCCCCTCCCCGCTCTCTTTATCTAATTTCCTTTATCCCATCTATATTTCTTTCCCTACATTTTTCTATATATAATCAATTTTAACATAAATAATTTTTACTATTAACCATATCATATTCATCGCATAAATAAATTTATATATAACTAAAAATTAAATATCATCTTAATACAAAATAATACCCCACCGTCCTTTTCATTCTCTATCATTCAACCCTTTTTGAATATTTTATTAAAAATATTAATCATTTATGAATATAAATTCATAGATATTAAAATTCATTTTTTAATATTTTAATCTCATAAATTTAAATATCTATTTTTTTTATGTTATTAACGATGTAATATTTTTTTTCAAAATAAGTTAAATTAATTATATTAGCAGATTTAAACCTTTCAGTAATTCTTAAAAAAAATAATTATATCCTACTCATTATTGAATAATAATAAATAATATTTATATAAAAATTAATATATATTATATTTTATCTTAAGTTTCTATTATTTTCTCAATTACATTTTTTAATTTTTTCTTGGACCATTCATTTCAATCAGTTTTTTAAATTAACATTTTAATAATAATAAGCAACATTTATATAAAAATAAATATATATTATGTTATCTTAACTTTCTATTATTTTCTCAACTACATTTTTTAATTTTTCCTTGGACCATTGATTTCAATCAATTTTTTAAATTAACAATTTTTATTCCTCATCTTTTGACTATTATATATAATTTATTATTTTTCATCCTTGTGATTATTATTTGAATTTTCATTATCTCCTTACTTATATGTTGCATCATCTCTCACGCTTGCCAAGTGTTAGTTTTCTAGTCCGTCTTGACAAGTTGGAACAAGGGCATTTCTACACAGTTCATATTCTAAAGATTCAAACAACATAAATTGACTTGATGGAACCATAAATTTCTCATTTGAAATCATTAAAATCCACTAGAAATAATTTTTAATTTATTGACATTTTTTCATGAGTAAAATAATATTAAATTATAAGAAACATTATGTGAAATTTTTTTACTTTAAAATAGTGGTTTATAATGACCCAAATACACTCCTCATTTTCAAAACTCCAAATCACTAAAACAAGACCCCTAAAATGGACTTTGATGATATGGTTTTAATTTTTGTAAATAAAAATATCAAACAAGCCATAAAATGCATACTAATCTATTTTATATCAATAATATGCATACTGATGTATTTTAGATCAATCACATTATGATTTTTTTTTAATTGCTGGTGATATATGAACTATTCCTCTTAAATTATATATATTTGAAATATAATTCAAAACAATTATGAACTATTCCTCTTTAAAAAGATAATTCAAAAAAATTATGAACTATTCCTCTTGACTTATATATATTTGAAAGAAAATTAAAAAAATTTATGTACAATTGATTTTCTTGTATATGAAAAACATACTAATGCACAGAGATGTTAAAAACACTAGTAACGTGAAATACAAAAGATACCATGATTAGATAGAGCTCTTTTTGGGATGGGGTATTTCGAAAAGAAAACATTTCAACTACTCCCAATTGCACCTCTTTCGCGGTCTTTAAGATAAAATGGTGGAGCGAAATATAGAAAATACATGACTAAACATTATTCCTTTTGAGATCCATTATACTAGAGAGAATAGTAAAATAAAATATTAAAAACTCATTTAAAACCCATTATTAACATCATCAAGCCAATATGTATTGGCATATTTTTATTAAAATCACGAAGCCAAAACGTAGAGGGATCTTTATAATGGTCGAAGTGTCCTCAGACATGTAATTTTATTAATCAAAAAAACAATTACATTTTCAATTATGCAAGATTTTACACCCGAACAACAAAAACACTCTTGCAATGAGCTATTTATATGTTCAGTGTCCTAACTTCCATTAATTATGGATCACTTATTAAATAACGAGTGTCCACTTACATTAAATTCTATTCCAAATAGCTAGCTAACAAAAAGCCTAAGATACGACACATTTGGAGAGTCATATCTTATTACAACAATATGCTAATTCTAAATGTCTCCATAAAATAATTAAATATTCTAGAATAATAATTATTAATTTAATATCTTAAATTAATAATTATTTTATTCTTATATTCTGATAATATTTTATTTTTTGGATCATCATATTCCCTATGATCCAACATGTTAGTAGATAGTTCTCATGAACTTGGCATCATTTATTCTATTTTGTAAAGAGGATTTCGAAAGTGTGGAGTCTCATCTTACACGACTTGATAATCGACTTGATGGCACGATGCTTTTACAGCTTTGATGATCTTCTTGTTTGTTGTCCACGACCTTTTGATATGTGAGAAGTGGTTCTTTGAAACTTTATTGGTGTTGATTTGATGAATAACGAAGTAACTTAACAACATGAACAACAAGCGTTCCCAGTCTGGATCTAAAACTAAAGCGTAACGAACAATGCACTTTTCACCTCCCCTTTCGTCTGCTCATATGGAAAGTAGCCTTTATGCTTGCTTCTGCAAGGAAAGTACAGCTGACCCCATGTTAAGTAAATAACCCAGTGCCCTATCATCATCTTTGACCAAAGTGGGCACGTCTGAAGAAATGCATTTAAAATTTTTAGTCTTTATCTAAAGAAGACCAAAATATTTTTTTCCTTGGATATAACGAAGAACTCTTTTAGCTGCATTCCAGTGGCTATCTCGTGGTTCCTACATAAAGCGGGGAAGAATACTGATGGCATAAGAAATATCTGGTCAAGTAGTTGTTAGATAAATCAAGCTACCAATCAATTTTCGATAAGAAGTGCTATTCACCATTTCCCCCCCTTCAAATTTTGAAAGTTTCAAGTTTTGTTCCATAGGGGTAAGGACAAGCTTGTAATCCTGCATTCCAAATCACTAAAAAATTTTTGCTGCATACTTACTCTGAGAAATGAAGATCTGATGTGGACGTTGGAATACTTCAACTCCAAGATAGTAGTGAAGTAGTCCAAAATCTGTCATCTTAAAACCTTCATGTAACTCCTTTTTCACCTATTCAATGTGATCATCATTATTGCCTATGATGATCAAATCATCGACATAGATAACCAAAATCACTAGATTTTAGCTTGGTGGCATACATACAAGGTATCATCAGATTCACTGCGATGAAAACCAACTTTGCGAAGGTATTCATCCATTTTGGCATACCAAGCTCAGAGAGCTTGTTTTATCCCATATAAAGCCTTTATCAGTTTGCATACTTTATGTTCTTGTCCCTTAATTTCAAAACCTACTGGTTGTGTCATGTATACTTCTTCCTGTAAATCTATGTTGAGAAAAACACTTTTTACATCCATTTGATGAACTTTCCATCCTTGTTGTGCAGCTAAGGCAATTGTGAGGCGGATGGTATTCCATTTAGCTGTAGGAGAAAACGTTTCCTCATAATCTATCCCTTCCTACTGCGAAAAACCTTTAGCAACAAGTCTTGCTTTATACTTGTCAATATCACCATTCTGCTTGTACTTAATTCAATAAACCCATTTTCATCCAATACGTTTAACATGTGGAGGACAATCAACAAGTTGCCAAGTGTTGTTGTCTTGAACTACCTGATATTCATCAACCATTTCTTGTTGCCATGCTTTATGTTTTACTGCCTCTTGATAACAAGAAGGTTTAGTAAAATCATTTGCTATAAAAGAAAAATTGCCTTCATTTTGTTTCGTTCCCCTTGTTCCTATTTTATTTTTTTCATTAGGCCTTACATCTTTCAAAAGTTGAACCGTCCATTTTGGCAATTGATGTTCACTGGTTTGAGCTTGTGAAAAATCACCATCATTAAAAAGAGGTTTGATGTAAACTGATGTCTGTTGATAAACAATAGGTTCTGGGGGCGGAGAGTCATTGTCAGAAGAACTGCTGCTACTAGGAGAGTTGGATGAACTACTAGAAGACCTGGATGGCACAGATGAAGAAGACGGACCAGATGACACATCGTCAGATGAAGGAAATTCAAGTTCATACCAACTTGGTGAATGTGTTTGAATTCGTAAATTTCTATTTCTTTTGTCAATTTTTGTTTCTAACTTTTGAAGAAGACTTTCAACTTCTTCAGCACTCTCACTCTCATTTTCATCAGAAGTCACATCTCTACTTACAATAAATTTCCCATTTGACAAAAGTCGATACCCTTTCTTTTCATCAGAATACCCGATCATTGTGCACTTCAAGCTTCATGCATAAGGCTTAGTTCGTTTTTATTTGGAACTAAGGCATAATAGACTGATCCGAAAACTCTGAGATGCTTAACACGAGGTTTGAACCCAAACCATGCTTCATAAGGTGTGATTCCGTCTAAAGAGGTGGTGGGAGATCTGTTTCTTAAGTAGACAACGGTATGAACTGCTTCAGCCCAATATGAAGGACTTAAATTTTTGAAAGTTAACATAGATCACGCCATTCCTAACAAGGTACGATTCATTCTGTCTACTACTCCATTTTGCTGCAGAGTGTAGACATTGGTAAGATGTCATTTTATGCCATTATCCACGTAATAATTTTTGAACTCATTTGAAGTGAATTCTCTGCCGTTGTTAGATTGAAGAGTGCCAATCTTCTGCTTTACTTCATTTTCAATAAGCCTACGAAAAGTTTTGAACTTTTCAAATGCTTCTGACTTTTTCTTCAAGAAATATACCCATGTCTCCTGCTAAAGTCGTCAATAAAAATTAAGAAATATCTGCAAATTCCAAGTGAATCTGGGAAGGGTCCAAAAATATCATTGTGAACCAACTGCAAATGTCTGTCTGCTTGCCAGGAACTGGTGGGAAAATTCCCTCAATGTTGTTTTCCAAAAATGCGAGATTCACACTTTGCATTTTCCCTTTTGAAGGTTGGAATTCCTTTAACCATGCCCTATTTTTGTAACTGAGAGAGATTTTCAAAGTTGAGATGGCCATATCTGACATGCCATATTCTGATTGGTGAAATATCTGTACTTGTTGCGCCTGCAAAGTCAGAATGTCTTGGAATAACTGTCCCTTTCATCCTTAACAGTTTTCCATCTTCATAACCTGTCATTCCTGTTTGCATGTTTTTTTTTACTGAGTTGATTTTAACTGAGCCATCTTCCATAATCACTGTATTCCCTACTTGTCAAATTGTGAATAAGGACAAAAAATTTTGCTTGAAAGTTGGGACATACCATACATTAGAAATCATTCTTTCTCAAATTCCTGGTAAAAAAAATTTAACTACACCTTTGCCTGAAGGAGTATGTTTGGTTTTGTCAGCAAGATAGATTGAATTCAGATGACCTTCTTTGAAACTCCAGAAGAAGTCATGTCGAAATGTCATGTGTTGAGTTGCGCCTGTATCAAGAATCCATGCATCTTCATAATTACTTCGGAGAAAGCTTGAAACCTGTAAAGATGTTGCTTTTGTGTTGGTGAAGACATATTTGGAACTATCAAGATCAACTTCATCATTTCCAAACTATGCTGAGTTTGGATGAAACTTAGAAATTTTCTCAATAGAAGTTCTACAATCTGTTGCGTAATGACCAACTCTGTTACATCGGGTGCAAACAATTTCACTCAAATCAGTGCCTTTTCCTTGAGACTGTCCTCGGCCTCTGCTTTGTCCTCTGTTTTGAGTTTTTCCTCTCCCCAGACTCTGTCCTGTGCCTTGATGATATCCTCTGTTTTGATTGTTGCCTCTGCCTTGAAAATTGTTTCTGCCTAAATTGGAGCCTCTGTTGGAATTATTTCCTATGTATTTACTACGAGCACGACCTTGTGCTACTTGATTTGGATTGAAATTACCTCTTCCTTTGTTTCTGGAACTGTCAGCTGAGGAGTTGCTTGAACTGGCTTCGGTGAGGAAGACATCTTCCCCAATCTGCTTCTTCTTCTCGGAATTTTTATCATGTTGTGCTAACATGTCACTCATTTCATCAAATTTTATCTTCTCTAACTTGCCAGCGACTTGGAAAGTTTCCAAAAATGAATATATGATGATGGAAATCCAGCAATTAAAATTGTAGTTAAGAAGCTTTCATCAATAGCTTGAAAGCCAGCATTGATGATTTCTTGCTTAATGTTTTTAAGCCGTGAAATGTGCTCAAGGACATCACCACCTTCATTTAATTTCTGTTGAAGCAATTTTAATTGAAGATCAACCTTATTTGATTCAGGTTATGTATCAAAGATATCTCTGAATGTATGTAAAGCAGCCCATGCATCAGAGGAATTCTCAATGTGTATGTACATTTCATTACTAACTGAAGATTTTATAAGAACTAATGCCCTGGCATCTTATATTTCCCATTTTGCAAGTGAAGCTGGATCTGTTGGTTTATTTGGCTTGATGTTGCCATCAAAAATTCCATGCCATAATTCATTAAAAATAAGAGTGCTTTCAATTAGACGTCTCCATGTCTTATATGATTTCACTCCTTCTAGCTTATCAGTTTCAGAGAACAGATTAATTAATTTCGATATTGGAGTGTTGAAGCAGTGCACCAAAAGAATCAAGCACAAAAAAATTGAGCAACTCGTCACATGAGACACACTTTGACACATGCCAAGAAAAAAACGATCTATCAAGGCTTGGCCTTGACCCTCATATAGTCATTGAAACAGGAGAAAAATGACTGAGCTTTGCACTTGACTCTAGTCAATTTCTCAAATATTTACAAGGTAGATTTCAAAATTTGACTTTTACAATGATGCTCTTGCACAATCTGGTAAAAAAATGTTACGCCCCCTCAAACTAAAATTGCTTCGAGTTACACTTATCTCTCAAGAAACAAATTACAAAAAATCACCTTATTACTCCAAAAAATTACAAATAACCTTATTACTCCACAAATATTGCAAAATCCTTATTACTCCAATAACATTACATAAAAAAATATATACCTTATCACTCCATTACAAAAATTTACTTTACTGACCCTTTTAAATATCCACTTTTTAATTTCTTTTAAACTCCTATTTCAAATAATGGCATTCTTTTAAACTCCTATTTAAAAGAATTTTATGGAGTCCCTTCACTAAAGTGAATTCACGTTATCAAGTCACTCAAAAAAGTGAACGAGTCTGCTTTTTTTTTTTTTTAAAGGTAAAAGGAAAATTTAAATAGTTCATACAACACACCTTTAAAAATATTCTTTGGAGAAGTGGCTCAACGCATGTCTTTTTAAATTTCGTTACTACCTCAAAGCTGGTTCAATGATGCATTCAAGAAGCTACAAAAATCTGGCAAAAAACCCACCGACTTATGGAGATGTATGCTAGAAACGCTGCTTCAAATAGTGTGGAGCCCTCACCTACAGTTGGATTAAATTTTGCAAAATGGATTCTGGGCGATTCTCCACTACAATGGGATTCCCAGCTGTCAATCTCTTCAAGCAACCCACTAAACCAAACTTCAACCTCTTTCACAATTTTATCACTATTCAGCAAAATGAGTGACACAAACCTAGGAACCAAGAAAAAAAATGGAATCTTGTAGAGGTTCCTGACAACCTCTACGAAAGCAGCTCATCGACTAGACACTGCAAACAATACCAGCAACAAACGATTATCTCCAGCAGCGGAGGAATGAAACCGCCGTAGGGGATTAGAACAGATACTAACTGTGGCAACCTTCTACAATCTAATGACTGTGGAAAAATTAAATTGTGACTACGAAAAGCCTTTGGAGAAATTGGAGTACAATATAACACGGCTCTAACTTCATCAGGATTGGATAGATGGCAAGTGAGTTAGGAGTTCAGAGAATGTGGGAATAAAAGAACAAAATCCAAAGTTCTCATTGCTTTCTGTCAGAAATATGGAGAATATTGCTTCAAAATCAGTCAAAATATCTAATAAAACCAGTGAAAAAATAAGTTAAGGTTTCCGAATTTCTTAGGCAGAGAGGTGGGAGCGGTTGTGTTGAAGATACGAAGTTGAAGTCTCGACTTCATCAACTGTTCCATATTTCTGTTCCCTTTTTGCAAGTAAGGGAAAATACTTCAGCAAAGCAACAATTATTGATTTATGTTCCCATGAATCATTTGTGGCTAGAGAGCTAGTTTAATCTGCTCAGTCGCTGTAGCCAAATCCTCATCCGGTGCATTAAAATAGCCACAGATATTTTGCAGAAAAGTCACATAGATGTTGCAATTTTTTATTTTTTTTTATAATAAAAATGATTTTAGAATTTACAAATCTAAAATCAATAATAAAATTTATGTTCCTTTTAAGTAAAAAAACTTGACAAATTCCATACCAATCATTTGCTGATCAATTCAATGGAGTTTTCCAAGAACTTGTAGAGATGGAATCTCCTCTTTAAATCTACTGCAGCATTACCGTAGCTCCGATACCACAATAATGGCCGAAGTGTCCTCGGACACGTAATTTTATTAATCAGAAAAACAATTACATTTGGAATTATGCAAGAGTTTACACTCAAACAAAAAAACACTCTTTCAATGAGCTATTTACAATGTCCTAACTTCCACTAATTATGGATCACTTATTAAATAACAAGTTTCCACTTACATTAAATGATATTCCAAATAAATAGCGAACAAAAAGCCTAAGATACGACACATTTGGAGAGTCATATCTTGTTACAACAATATGCTAATTATAAATGTCTCCATAAAATAATTAAATATTCTAGAATAATAATCATTAATTTAATATCTTAAATTATTAATTATTCAATTCCAAATTTATAACCTATGATAATATTTTATTTTTGGATTATCTAACACTTTTTATGATTAAATAACATTCCTTTTGAGATCCACTATAACCGAGACAGTAGTAAAATAAAATATTAAAAATTCATTTAAAAACCATTATTAAAATGATGAAGCCAATACGTATGGGCATCTTTTTATTAAAATCATGAAGCCAAAACGTAGGGGGATCTTTATTGAAATCCTGAGGCCGATATATATTGGCTTCATCGTCGGTATTATCAACCCAACATTTGTAACAGTTCGGCCCCAAAACATTTTGACTCAATAAACAATTATAATGACAAGGTTATTGTCTAATTGATACTTATGAATAATGTTTTTTCTGTTTTTTGGATTTTGCATTCAATTCACTTACTATGCAAGATTTTATCTTTGACACACATATGATATATTTGTGCAAAGGAAACCATATCTTTGGCACACATATCATACATTTGTGCAAAGGAAACTATGATTTATAAACTATATTAAGTTTGTTATATGAACATAGAAAGAGAGGTGAAAGAAAAAATGCGTGAGCTAGAAGTTTCTAAAGAATATGTTATTAAATGGGCATATGTATAAACAATGGTTTTGGACATGTACATTTATGATTGGGAGAACCAGCCACAAACTAGAATTTTGTGATTACAAACTGCAAAAGTATTGAATTTTTGTCAATCTCGTTCCACATTTTATTTTTTGCACTTGAAAAATATAAATGTATTTACTCTCGTATATGTTGTCTAATTAGTTTTTTATGATTGGAACTTGAAAAATATAAACTTATTTACTCACTTATCTGTTGTCTTATTTTGTAGAGCAATTTTTGAGCAAAAATTTCCTTTTTTTGGGATTTTGCGTATCATTTAATTACTTTGCATCTGTCACACAGACTAGATTTATTTCAAAGGTAACTATGGTTTTTAAGTTGTAATAACTACCTTATACAAAAATATAGAATAGATGTTCAAACAAATATGCACATCTATATACACATCTTCTAATGTAGGGAAACATGAATCTTATGAAAAACCGATTGTTGAATGGAAATGTATACAAATAATAGTTTTGAACATGAGAGCATCTAATTTTTCAACAACTAACAGAATAGATAGATCATGCATGTTATTTCAAAATCACTAACATGTTGGTGAACCTCATTTTAAATAGTTATTGAGATGAAGGAAATGAAGGATCACCTATTGAATGTAATATGATTAAATGAATATCTATAGTAACTAGAATCTACCAAGTATCTAGAGGAATCAAATCTCATTTCATTGTAAAAAAAAAATTCATCTCAAGAGATTTGATCTCTTTCAACACTTGGTAGATTGGGAGGTAAAATTGATCTAGACTAGTTTAATTATTAATTATAAATATAATTATTAATTTGATGCTTATTTTATTTTTTATTTAATTTAATTTTTATTTTGTTTTTTTTGCCAAGTCAAAAGGTTAAATAGTGCATTACATTACATCTCTACCATGCTATACTAGAGAGAATCTCTAAACAAAAAGAAGAAATCACTTTCTAAATAAAGAGATTGTCTTCTTAGTAATTTACCCCACTTAAATTATTAGCAATTTCTCCAAAAAGAAATGCAAAAAAAACACCCGTAAAATTATTAAAATAATAATTAATATATTACTAGAAACAATTTGAAAATATATACATTAAGACAATTATCAAGAAAAACAAAAACATGTTTACCGCATCCAGAAAAACCCTTAGAAAAAAAAAGCACTTTAACCATTTCAGGAAAACTCCTTAACAAAATTTAAATCTTAGAAGATGTCCATGATAAAAAATAAAGAAATATTTGCTATTTTCATTTACAATATATGAGATCCCTAGGCTAATTTCTCGAACTAACTAATTAACTAAAATATAAAAATAAGAGGAAAAGTGGCTTTTCCTGTGCACTCAAAGGTACCTCCGAGGGTGACACTGCCTATACCATTATTGTTGTTTCTATTGCAATGAAAGAATCGTGTTGAGACTCACGTTGTTGGGCCTTATAAAGTAATTGCAATCTTCCAAAGCAAACTAGCTTTAACTAAATGTCATAATAAAACCACTTTGACTTATCTCTCGTCTCTTGAGATTTTTTGTTTTAATAAAATAGTCAAAAATCTCATTAGGTGACAAAAATTAGGAATTTGTTCCTAGATTAGCTCCAGGTTTTTGGGGATGGAGTTAATGCATCCTAAATTTGTGTTGAGAGGATTTATGAGACTGTTAGATTCTTCTGCTATATAACAGGGCTCCATACGTTTGTTTTGGAGAGTGTGTGTGGGTGTGTGAATTATGTAATCTCCTGTTTTGAATAATAAAGACTGCCGATGCCTGTTGTGTGGACGTAGCCCAGGAGGTTTGGGTGAACCACGTTAATGACTGTGTCTTTATTTGCTTGATTAAATCTGCTGTGTGTTAATTGTTTAATGAATTCCGCTGTGATTATTCCAACAATTAGTATCAGAGCGATGTTGGAGTGCTGGTGCAGCGTGCTGGAGGTGGAGCGCAAAGGCTGTAAGCCGAGTTTGAAAGGAGTTGAGTGATGGAGCTAACTGAAGTTTTAAGCCGATGCTGTTGTTCTGTGCGTGAAGGTAAAACAACTGCGGAAGCGTGGTTGCATGCGTAGTATTGCTGGAAAAGCTGCGTGGAGCGCTGGAGGAAATTACCTCCGGAATATCTGCCAACGATGGCTTCCAAGTCTTGCAGCGGCATTTATTGAAACTCACACCGTTTCCACTACTTCACAATTTCTGTAGTAGAACAGACTCTAAATCTCCACCTCCCTCGCCATTATCTCGACGAAGCATCTCAGATATTTCCGTGGAAGAGATCAACACCTTTATTCTGCGAAGTGTGTCAAACCTGTGCATGAGACTGTTAATCCAGATGCCCGCAGAGAATGTCAGTTGAAGTCTGAAGCGGCGTTGAAATGCGTTGAAGAGGCATCTATGACATGGAGGTTTACAACAGAGGTTTGAATGAAACGCTGCCATATAAATTAAAGTCAACGTTGTTATTCAAATTTTTTGTTTTGATTAATAAGCCGTTTTGAATTTCATAAATCGATTTGGAGTTTTGAAAAAAACAAAAGTCATACATATATAATCGATTTTTATATATCGATTTGTATTTTAAATCGATATACATGTTTCTTGTAATCGATTTTATTTAAAAGATTTGAGTGGTGGACTTTTTTAAAATCGATATGTAAAGAATTTTGAAGTATAAGGTGAAGTATAAGGTGGGCTTTTATGCCATTATATTTAAAAGGGTGAAGTATAAGGTGCACTTTTTTTTTGTAAAAGTGTTTTTAAATCGATTTGAAATTTGTTTTTTTTTTTTTAATACCATTTGGATATGGTATGAAAGAAAGGTGAAGGTTTTTTTTTTTTTTTTTTTAAAAGGCAGTGAGAGGCACTTAAAGAAAGGCACTTAAAAGAAGGCAAGGACAAATTTTTTTTAAAGGCATTTTTTAATTAAAAGGGCATTCTTTGTTTGAAAATTGGTTCTGGAGATTACTGTGTTTTTTGCTGAAACAAGATGGCGAAAACTCAAAATGCCCGGTTTGAAATTGAGAAATTCAATGGCAAGAACAACTTCGAGATCTGGAAGCTTAAGATGCACGATATGCTGGTTCAACAAGGCGTGGCGAAAGCACTGTTGGGGAGGAGCAAAAGGCCTTCTTCCATGACGGAGGATGAATGGGTTGAGTTGGATGACAGAGCTCTGAGCGCAATTCGGTTATGCCTGGCAGATGACGTTCTGTTCAACATTGTGTCAGAGAAGACCACCGCAGGCTTGTGGATAAAGCTCGAGAAGCTCTACATGACGAAGTCCTTGACAAATCGGATTCTCCTGAAGCGGCAGCTGTACAGTTTGCGGATGAAGGAAGGTACCTCGGTTACTGACCATCTGAATGTTTTTAATACTCTATTGGTACAATTACAAAGTCTAGATGTAAAATTTGATTCAGAGGATACGGCAATAACTCTATTGTGTACATTGTCTGAATCGTGGGATCACTTTGTTACTTCCATAAGCTTCAGTAATGCAGCTGTCCTTGAGTTTGACGATGTGGTTGGAGCCATGTTGTCTGAGGAGATGAGGAAGAAGTCGAATGCTGACACCTCTACATCAGAGGCAATGATGGCTAGAGGTCGTTCTAGAGAAAGACGCTCAGGTAAGCGCAGCGATTCGCGTTCAAAGTCAAAAGGGAAGAAGAGCAAAGTGAAGTGCTGGTTTTGTGGAAAATCGGGGCACTTGAAGAAAGACTGCTGGAAGAGACAGCAAACAGAGAATAAAGGAGACTCTTCGACAGAGAAGAAGGAGGCAAATGCGACAGATACAGGTTCGACATCTGGTTCAGGTATGAGCGACGAAGTGTTGTCTGTTAATATGTCAAATCATGATCAACATTGGTTGTTAGATTCCGGTGCATCAAACCACATGTGTATTCATAGAGAATGGTTTAAAACATATAGATCAGTTAATGATGGAGTCGTGTACATGGGTAATGATGTCACATCTAATATTGTTGGGATAGGAAGTATACAACTGCAAATGTTTGATGGCACAACTAGAATATTAACAGATGTGAGACATGTCCCAGACTTAAGGAAAAATCTAATTTCTTTAGGAGCACTTGACACGAATGGATATAAAACTGTAATTCAAGGTGGAGTTATGAAAATCTATAAAGGTATTTTACTAGTAATGAAAGCTAAGAAACTAGGAAATCTGTTTCAGTTAGAAGGAAGAACAGGGTCAGTTCATGTGTCTACGGTGTCTGAACATGACAGTAGTTCCATTCGCCTATGGCATCAAAGGTTGGGCCATATGAGCGAAAGAGGGTTGAAAATTTTGGCTGATCGCAAGTTACTTCCTAATCTAAGGTATGGAAAGTTAGATTTCTGTAAGCATTGCTTGTTTGGAAAACAAAGTAAACAAAAATTTAAAACAGGCAAACATACTAGTAAAGGGATACTTGATTATATTCATTGAGATGTTTGGGGTCCAGCTCCTACAGCGTCATATGGTGGTTCGTCGTATTTTGTATCATTTATTGATGACTTTTCTAGGAAGGTGTGGGTCTACATGTTGAAAAGGAAGTCTGATGTTTTTTCAGTTTTCAAACAGTTTAGAGCATTTTAGCATTGGTGACATTACTTTCGTAGAACAATAAAGTGTTTAGACGGCAATGGTGGTGTGAGTTTACTTCCAAAGAGTTTGACAGCTATTGCAAGGATGCAAGGATCGAGAGACATAAGACCACGGTTTATACTCCTCAGCAAAATGGAGTTGTTGAACGCATGAACAGGACTCTTCTAGAGAGAGCAAGGAGTATGCTGAGTAACGCCGGGTTGCAAAAGGAGTTGTGGACGGAAGCAGTGGCAACAACTTGTTATGTGATAAACCGATCTCCATCGACGACCATAGACTGCAAGATTCCGCAAGAGGTATGGAAAGGACACCCTTGTGACTATTCTAAACTCAGAGTGTTTGGTTGTGATGCATATGCTCTAGTGCCTAAACATCAGCGAACTAAGTTAGATCCAAAGTCTAAAAGGTATATCTTTATTGGGTATGGTGTTGGAACAAAGGGATATAGATTGTGGGATCCTACTACCCGCAAAATCATCATCAACAGAGATGTAAAGTTTGATGAATCCTCTCTTGTACGGTTAGATGTAGATAGTAGATTGAAACAAGATGATGTATCTGATTTTCAGCACATTCAATTTGATAGCACTTCTAATGATAGTCATGATGACCATAGTTCAGATACTAGTAATGAACAGGTTTCAGAACATGAACAGGGTTCAGGTTTAGATCATGAACAGGTCTCAGATACTGATCGGCAAGAAGTTCCTACAGATGGTAGTCAACCAGAAACATCCTTAAGGAGGTCGACAAGAATCAAACGGCCACTGAGAAGGTATGATGATTATGTTACTTCAGTTGCATTTACTGCTAATGACAATGAACCTCTGTGCTATCAGGAAGCAATAGAAGGTTCGAATAGTGACAAGTGGAAAGAAGCCATGAAGGACGAAATGATGGCCTTGAGTAAGAACGGCACATGGGATCTGGTTGAGCTTCCGAAAGACAGGAAAACTGTGGGGTGTAAATGGGTTTACAAGCTGAAACAGGGTGTGAATGATACGGAGGACAGGTACAAAGCGCAGCTGGTTGCAAAAGGGTTTTCTCAGAAAGCAGGCATAGACTTTCATGAGATTTTTTCACCAGTTGTTAAAATAGTTTCAATTCGAATTGTGTTAGCTTTAGTTGCTTTGTTTTATTTAGAGTTACAACAACTAGATGTTAAGACTTCTTTTCTACATGGAGATATAGATGAGGAAATTTATATGGAACAACCGGAAGGGTTTGTTCAGCATCGCAATGAGAAATTTGTCTGCAGGCTCAAGAAGTCATTATATGGCCTGAAGCAGTCGCCTCGGCAGTGGTATAAGAAGTTTGATTCTTTCATGTTGAGTCAAAAATATGTTAGAAGTGAATATGATCATTGTGTGTATTTTAAGCAATTGAAAAATGGCATATTCATTATCTTAGTATTGTATGTTGACGATATGCTTTTAGCAAGCAAAAGCATAGAAGAAATCAACAGGTTGAAGGCTCAGATGGCAAGGACATTTGATATGAAAGATCTAGGAGCAGCAAGACAGATTTTGGGCATGGATATTTTCAGAGACAGGAGCAATGGTAAGCTATGGCTATCACAACAAAAGTATATTGAGAAAATACTTTTGAGGTTTGGTATGAATAATGTGAAGCCTGTGTCAGTCCCTTTCGCTTCCCATTTCAAGCTTTCTTCGGGTTTATGTCCTAATACAGATGAAGAAAAGGATTATATGTCTCAAATTCCATATGCTAATGTAGTATGATGTTTGATGTATGCGATGGTTTGTACTCGACCAGATATTTCACATGCAGTTGGGGTTGTTAGCAGGTACATGGCAAATCCGGGTAAAGAACACTGGTCAGCAGTGAAATGGGTGCTTCGGTACTTGAGAGGCACAAGTAGTTATTGTATCACTTACAATAAGAGTAGTGAATTTGTTTGCGGATATGTTGATTCCGATTTTGCAGGTGATTTAGATAAGAGAAGGTCGACTTCAGGGTACGTCTTTACTCTTGCAGGTGGAGCTATCAGCTGGATGTCAAAACTACAGAACATTGTTGCTTTATCCACTACTGAAGCAGAATACATTGCTGCTTCTCATGCTTGCAAAGAGGCGGTTTGGTTGAAAGGTTTGCTTGGTGAGTTTGGTAGGTTACAGGACAACATCAGGTTACTTTGTGATAGTCAAAGTGCAATAAATTTGGCTAAGAATCCGGCTATCATAGTAAGTCAAAGCATATTCCAATTAAGTACCATTTTGTAAGATAGGTTATCACTGAAAGGGGAGTCTCTCTTGAAAAGGTGCATACAAAGGAGAATTGTGCAGACATGTTCACGAAACCAGTTTTGTTGGAGAAGCTGCGTTGGTGTTTGGCTTCTCTTGGCTTGCAGAAAAGATAAAATAATAAAGAACAGGGCATCAGGCTAATTGTTGTCAAGGTGGAGATTGTTGAGATTTTCTGTTTTAATAAAATAGTAAAAAATCTCATTAGGTCACAAAAATTAGGAATTAGTTCCTAGATTAGCTCCAGGTTTTTGGGGAGGGAGTTAATGCATCCTAAATTTGTGTTGAGAGGATTTATGAGACTGTTAGATTCTTCTGCTATATAACAGGGCTCCATACGTTTGTTTTGGAGAGTGTGTGTGGGTGTGTGAATTATTTAATCTCCTGTTTTGAATAATAAAGACTGTCGATGCCTGTTGTGTGGACGTAGCCCAGGAGGTTTGGGTGAACCACGTTAATGAATGTGTCTTTATGTGCTTGATTAAATCTGCTGTGTGTTAATTGTTTAATGAATTCCGCTGTGATTATTCCAACATCGTCAACGGTGGCTCATAGAGTTGATCACCTAGGTTTTGTTTCCGTTGCTGGTCATTACTATGGTAATATTCAAAAACCTATTCCCATAAATGGAAAATTTGCATCACTTGAGATCCCAAAACAACTATTTTATCTATATATGACAATATTCAATTATTTTGTTTATTTATTTTAAATAATGAAGAGTTATAACCATCTAGCCATGCTTAATCATTAACTTTAAGCAGTGCTTTGTAATTTGTGAAAAGTATCTTTCTTTGCTTCCTATCTAAGAATTGATGTTTTATAATTTAAAGTTCACGTACTTGGTAATATTTGGAAAATACTTATGGAATTCACTTCGCATGAGAATTGACTTGTATGTGTGTCATGTCAAAGTTAGTTGAAAGCTTTAGGACCTAATCACAAAAGGATAGTAGTGAATTGAAAATGGCCTCTAGGGAAAATTTCATTGTATTACAACACTTCTAACATAGATAATTTGAAAGGTGAATAGCTTGAGTAAGCATATGCCTTCGTTCATATATATATACATGTAGAGTATCATGAGAAATAGGCCTTGAACTGAGTACAAATTGTTCATGGAAATTTTACAAAAAACACAAATTAATGAAGTACCATGCGATCCATGAAAGCTTTAGATGTAAAAGAATTTACAATTTGATAATTTTTGGTCAGCTTAATTGTCGAATTAAACCTCTCAATATTAATTATCAATCTGGGAGTCGTAAACGCGAGTTGTATTGCTTATTGGCTCAGCTTACTAATCAAAGTATAAATATGTTCCTTTGTAATGATAAACTAGATACTTGAATGAAACACACATTTGATCGCAAATAAACAACTTTGAAAATGAAGCTTACTAAACCAATTCCATTTACTGCAACCTCCACACTGTAATTAAATTACAAATCAATCCTCAATCATGTAACATTCTAGCACTCACATTCTACTTTTAAAATCTCCTATGATAACTTAAAAATCCTAATCTAATTATTCCTCTCATTAACTTGACATTAACACTTGAAACGAAGAGAGATAACTAAAAGACCACACACATTACCCTACTAAAAACTTCAAACCTTAAACTAACTAAAGTTATTCTTGATAACAAATTCAAGATTTAAATTAACAAATTACAATTCTATCTATTGCTAAAAGAAATCATTTCACTCTATAAAATAAAACTTAAAAATCTTATTAAAAATCACATTACAAATAATCAATGAGAACTTTTAATTCAAAGATGTTAATCTAGATTAAACAAAAGAAAACCTATTTCAAAATCTAATCATGTAACTCATAATAAAACTAAATAAAACTTATGTAAATCATTAATGAAGACTAAATCACTGCTACCTACACAATCAAATCGGAAATCACAGTTGTTCTCACAAAGAAATCATTATACTACGAAAACAAGAAAATAAATCTAATTATTAACATTAAATCAAATGAATAAAAAAATTAAATGAACATTAAATCTACAAACATTAAAGAAATCACATATTGCAAACAATGATTTAATATTTTAAATGGGAAATGTTAACCTATTCAAATTCAAAGCATCTACAATCTGTTTGAATTCCTGAATCAAACTCAAGACTTGGAAAACAAAAAAATAATCTAAGTAGAATTAAGAAATATGAAATGCTATTGAAAATAAATTTAAAACAAAATATAAATTAAACAATTTAAATTAAGAAATATTAGATACTATTGAAAAACAATTTAAAACAAAACAAAAGATAACTCTATAAATTAAACAATTCCTAAATTGATGAAGAATGACGACTCGACTCCAGGTTATGGTGGATGCTTGCCACTCCCTAGAACAAGTCCAAAACTAACCCAACCTTAAAACAAAAATTAAAATGGTTACATAAAAAAACAAATAAATGCAAAGCCAAAATTTAGTAAATTAAATCAAAACCATTGCTTCAAACATTAATCAACAAATACATCAGCTACTAGGCAATTTGGTGCTGGATCTACATCTTTAGAAATCGATTTTTTCATCTGAGAAAATTGATGGAAATTATGGGCTCTCTTCATTTGGGAAATAAGAATTACATCTGAGAGCTTCCGCCCTCTAACTGACAAACTCACTGCCATTACATCTCAGAAAATTCATCTGCGCTCTTGGCTAATCAAGCAGCTACTTCTCCTCTAATGGGTGGCCTGCTCTATCCCTCCATTCGATCCATCTACTCCTTCATTTGGGAAATTTGATTTTACAAATGAGAAATTCCAATGTGTATCTACTACATTCTAATCCATCGATACAGCTACTCCATATCCCTATCTATCGACTTCTTCTCCCTGAAAATCCACTGCTTCATTCTACAGCTCCTACATATTGACTTCTTCTTCTTGACAGCTACTCCATCCCTTCATATCTCATGAGCACTGATATATATACATTTTGATTGCAAAACTGTAGCTTCAACCAGAAATATATAGCAAATTATTGGTTTTACAAATTTCCAGAATGATAATTGGTTTTGAACAGAATGTCAATTCAGGAAAAATTTCCTCTTTTCGTGGGTTGTTGTTGCTGGAAGATGTTTTCGTGGCTTTTGGAGGAAATTCGGACTTCGTTGACTTGGCACAAAAATCCCAACAATGATTTTAATTAAATATGGCAAAGAGCTCAACGAATTCTGTGATTTCCCTTTTCCTTATGTGCCTCTTGTAGACAATGCTGAGCCACAACCTGAACTGAAAACTGGGTTGGTTTCAAGCTCCCCTACCAAAAGCTGAACAACATTAATGGCAGGAAGAGATTGCATCATCATTTTTTTTCAATCCCAACATATGTTGCCCCAAGCCTGGTGTAACCTTGGATTCTGAGGCTCAATTACAACATCCGATTGAGCTGACATTGGTTCTTTAATTATGTTATCATTAAACGCAGCACCACCTAGAACTTTAGCATCCCTACATGACTTAGTGAGATGATAAGAAACACCAACACGTTCAAAGCTTCCAAATGGTGGTGTTATAAGGAATTCATACCATCCAAAATGACAGACAACAACCTTGTCTCTTTTAAGGAGATAACCAAGAAAGGTCTCAAATTCTAATGATTGTTGCCGATTCTGGCCAACTGCATGAAAATAAACCCGAGCCAACTTTAACAATGAAAGAATTGCCGCTGGATTCATCTCCTCAACATGCAAGGCTAGAGGTATCTTCGCCGGAGAATTGGAGTTTTACTCCAACTCCCCAGCACGTTTTCTTAGCAGAAATGACAAAATGTGGATAGTATTATGAAAAATCTGTCTTTAGGAATAGATAGCAACACACATTGACTTATAGGAATAGGGTTGCTTGCAAAAATCTTTAGGGGATCCACCTGATTCAATAACCACAGAAGGGCATGGATATCTCCTAAATAGGGTATTCTTGTGAAGGCCTCTTTCAACTTTCCTTCAGATACCAACTTTAAGAAATTATCGGTATGAGATGCCCAATCATAATAATTATTTACCCTTCTATCAATGCTATCACTGGCCAATCTTTTGCAAGATTATGATATCCATCAATCTATTTTTGCACTCTCTAAACTCCTCCCCCACATATATTAAGTGCTTAAGTTCACTGTCTCCATAGTAAGTGTATCAAATGTTCTGCAAGGTCTTCTTGTATTTGGATAGTATATTTATGCATCTTTTCTTGAATTAAATATTCCCAACTTTTGGTTGTCATCTTCAAAAAGCTCTCAAATAAAGGTGACACTTTTTTCTTGAACGAGGATCCAATAATTTCTAAACCTGTAATGTTTGAGAGAAAACTGTAGCCAGCGGTTCTCTTGAGATATGCATTCCTGTTGAAGAAGAAATATATTTCTCGAGTAGATCACTTTGTTCTTAAGTCTTGATCTCTACAAAAAAATGAATAGCATACACTCTATTGGCCTAAAATTTGCTACATATATACAATGGCTTGAAGTTTATTATGAGGGTAAAGTCGAGGAGAAATAAGATTGATTTCAGCACTAAGTTGAAGTTGTCAACCAAACCCGTTCTGCAGAAACCGGACCCAGATTGAGCCAATACGTTCACGTTCAGAAATGGTTTTCAGTGGAATATTCCCCTAACGATAGCTCTTTGACGAAGTCGAATTTCACCAAACGATTTCTGGTTTATAGGAAACATGGTGCTCTGAACACAACCCACTTCTCAGAATTCAGATATTCTGCTCCATTTGGTCAGAAATTTGATATTTTCACCTACAATAATTGAACTACCCAGTTGGTGCCTTTATGCATTTGGTGAATTTGCACTCCAATGCATTTTTACACCGAACCTTCCTGCAACCAAGAAGAAATTTACTAAAAACACTCGTCAAATTAACTAAAAACAAGAATTTATAATTTAATAGCTATTGTTTCTAAATTCCTCTAATTAACAACATAATGGATTAATAACGATTAAAAACCCCATGTACAAGTATGTATTTATTTGATAAAAATCGCAAAAATTTGGACAAAGATACAGCTCAACAATAATCTCAACTGAGCTGATCAATATTGAATTGGCAACATACCTAACCATTATTACACTATTTACATCAAAAAATCTAATCAGTGAGAGCATGACCTCTATCCCTCATTTCAAAATTTGCCTTGAGGGATGTAGTCCCTGATTAAGAACATCAAAAAACCATACATTACTATTATTAGAAAACTATTTTTGGTTAATTAAATGCTACAAATAGACCCATCTTCATCTTCTCCTATCCTTGAAGATTAAATTTACTTAAAATTGAACTTATGAGACAATAAAAGTTATGGCTAGTGTGATGATTCTCAAAGTACGACTTATTTTCCTACAAAATATTCATGTTGCATCTCTACATAACTTCCCAAAATTTTACTTAATAGAAAAATTAAAACTTACGTATGGTACCTAACTATTGAAAATGTAGCAAGAAATTCCTAATTTAATTTTCCCTTGAATTAAATTAGGAGAAAATCGAAATTCGGAGAAAATCAAAATTCCACGTCACAAGACAACTTGAATGAGTTAACAGAGTTGTTACCACTTAGATAGCTTAGATAATTCGAGTAGAGTGCCTAACTTTAGTTGTGTACAATGATTCCTAAATTTTAGGATCCTAGATTGATTTAATTTTAGTTGTAACAATTTAATTGAGTTAAGGTCAATTAAACTAGTTCCAACTGTTGGAGGAACCAGTGGCACATCTAGCAGTGGGGTTTAGATTTAGTGTTTAACCAATTAACTAATGAATCAACCTAAATTAACTCATGCATGCATGAAGTTTGAGTTACCTAGTTGAGATTTGAGTTCAAGGGTAGTGTACTATCAGCTGTAGAATTTTCCAGATTGTATAGGTGGTACATGTAGTTAAAGAAATGACTTATAGAATTGTGGAATTATAAATGAGAATTTTCCCTAATTAATAGGGGGATAATTCCTCATCAAACAATGCAAGGAAATAGGAGCTTGGAGGCTAGGAAAATTGGCTAAGTGTATTCCAAAGTCAGTTAGTCAGGCAGAGGATAAAAGATACTTGTGCAGATTGTTCTCATGACACTTGAGCAAGAATATAGTATTCATCCAGATTCTTTGATTAATGCAATATAGATAGGAAAGGGTTTGGAGTATTTTATATCCCCTAGAAAAAAAAATGTGTATGTGTGTTTAATCATGATGCATGTATTAATATGTGTCTTCGAGTGAAGAAACTATACACGTTGTATGTGTCAAAATGTGTTTCTTTGAGCTCAAAGTTGAAGAAGGTGCAAAGTTGATGTGTCGGTGAATTATGAAATAGAATACTTGTCCATTTCCACCATGGAGGTTTGAAGATCATGCATTATAACACCACTAGACTCCCCAACGAAGCACTAGATAAACATATTACATGCAAAGGGTGTACCTTGGTGAAGTACACAAAATCCAGCCTCAATGATCTGGATAGTAGGGTGCATGGAGTCCTTCAAAGTATCCACCCTGATGTCTATGGAACTTTCTCGACAACCTCCATGGACAACCACAGGTAATATGTTATATTTGTCGATTATTTCTCACGTAAGTGTTTGATTTTCTTGATGTAGAAGAAATATGAGCAATTCTCCAAATTTGTTGAATTTAAATCACTTGTTGAGAAAGAAACTAGGATGAAAGTGAAAGCTCTCAGGAGAAATAACAATGGTGAATATGTGTCGAATGAATTTAAAAATTTGTATAAAGGAAGGCATCCGACGATTTTTGAAACCACCTCATCACCCACAAAATAATGGGATGGATGAGAGGAAGAAATTTAGGATATTTGGTTCATTATTTTACTGTCATTTTTCCAAGGAATCACAGAAAAAGGTAGAGCCGACAACAAATTTAGGAATATTTTTCGAGTACAATGATACATCTCACAAATATTAGGTGTACCTTCCATCTCTCAAGATGATAGTTGTTTGTAGAGATGGGAATTTCGATGAGGAGAAGGCAATGAGTTGTTTCATTGAGAGAGAGCTTCAATTTCCTTCAGAGGAGGAGCTTTTAGCTCTAAAGGAAGAACCTCAAAAATTTGTAGAGAAAAAAAATTAGAGGAGCAGAGAGTGCAAACAACCACTCATGTAGAGACATCTAGAGAAGGAAGGAATCATATTAGAGAAGCTAATATATTATTGCGTGATGTTAGAGATAATTTGGGAGCACCCACATTACAATGCAGACATAGGAGATCATTAGATCAGTACATAGGCTCAATGGATCCGATAAGAGAGATATAGATACAAAACCATCCTCGTTTCAGAAGAAGTGCAGTAACCAGTGTGCGTTGATTCTATGGTATATGAATATGATTCTATTGTTAGAAAAAGTTTTTGGGAAGTGGTTGCAAGACCATAGAACAAGTCATTGGTAGGTTCGAGATCAATCAACAAGGTTAAGAAAGTAGCAGGCAGAAGCATAGAGAGACACAACGCGAAATTTGTGGCGAAGGGGTTCTCTCAAGTGGAGGGAATTGACTACGAGGAGAACTTTGATCCAATAGTAAGGTACTCTTCTATAGATCCATTCTAGCACTCGTAGGGTAGATGGGATGGAAGATCCATGAGATGGATATGAGGAGATCATTCCTCAATGGTGTGATTGAGGAGTAGGTGTACATTTAATAACCAGAATGACTTTAGACCTTTTACAGAGAGTTGCATGTGTGAAAACTCAAGTGTGCATTGTATGGATTGAAACAAGCACCCCGTGCTTGGTACACCAAGATCGACAACTATTTCACTAGCTTAGGATTCACCAAAAGTGAAGCCAATGAAAACCTTTCCCATATTATTGTTGAATATAAATGATTAATTATAGTATTATATGTCGATGATTTTATTTGAACCCGTGATGAGAAGTTGATCAAATCTTGCAAAGAGGATCTTGCAAGAGAAATTGAGATGAAGGACATCGGATCAATGTGTTGGTTTGGAAGTATGACAAGGAGGCGGGGAACTATTTTTATCTTAGGGAAAATATTCCAACAAGATACTGAAGAAGTTACCCATGGAGAGAGGAATTCCCATGGACACTCCTTTAGCACGCAGTTGGATGAAGGAGGAAGCCAGTTCAGGTGAGGAAGTGAAGGCCACTATTTACAGGTAGTTTGTGGGTTCACTTAGGTATTTTTTGAACACATGACCAAACATGTGTTATGAAGTTAACCAACTTATTGAAGCAGTGGTTAAGCCAACCAAACTATATTGGAAGGGCAAAAAACATGTGTTGAGATACCTCATATGTGCTACTCAGTATGGTCTTTATTACAGACGAACAGAGGGAGTGAAGCTTCAAGGCTTCACAGATGAAAATTTGGCAGGAAGTCCATTAGATCAGAAGTGAACTTCAGGAGGAATTTTTAGTGTTGGGTCAGCAACAATTTCTTTGTACAACAAGAAGTAGAGATCAGTTTCAGTCATCTTACTAGAAGCGGAGTACATGGTTTCCAGTCAAGAAACTTGTGAATATTTCTGCATGAGAAAGATTCTTGTTGGGTTATTTGGTTAGGTGGTGGATCCTACTATGATTTAATGTGATAATCAAAGTTATATCAAAATCTCTGAGAATCCCATTTTTCATGATCAATCCAAGAAAATTGATATCCAGTTCCACCATATACGAGATTGTGTGCAAAGGAAGAGCATGTTGTTGGAAGACATTCCTACAGAGGAACACGATGCAAATATTTTGACAAAATATTTTTCAAGAGGAAAATTCAAATTCCATAGAGGCGTGATTGGAGTATCTAACAATCCCTTTCTTGCTAAGAGGGAGTGTTGATAATGCACCAAGAAATTCCTAATTTCATTGTCCCTTCAGTTAAATTAGGATAAAATCAAAATCCCACATCACAAGACAACTTGAATGAGTTAATTGGGTTGTTATCACTTAGTTAGATTAGTTAATTATAGTTGAGGGCATAAATTTAGTTGTGTAAAATGATTCCTAAATTTTAGGATCCTAGGTTGACCTAATTTCAGTTGTAACAATTTAATTTAGTTAAGGTCATTTAATCTAGTTCCAATTGTTGGAGGAAGTAGTGGTAGGTCTAGTAGTTGGCTAAATATTTAGTGTTTAACCAGTTAATTGGAAAATAAACCTGAATTAGCTCATGCGTGCATGAAATTCGAGTTACACAATTGATATTGGAGTTTAAGGGAAGTGTACTATCAGTTTTATAATTTTCCAAATTGTATAGGTGGTTCATGCAGTCAAAGAAAATCCTGATAGAATTGTGGAATTGTAGAATTTTAAATGAGAAATTTCACTAATTAATAGGGGGATAATTCCTCATCAAACAACATAAGGAAATATGAGCTTGGAGGCTAGGAAAATTGGCTAAGTGTTAGTCGAAGTGATTCAGCCAAGAAGAGGATAGAAGATACTTATGCAAATTGTGCTCAATCCTCAGCACGCATATTCTATTCATATGTATTCTTTGATTAATGCAATACATATAGAAAGGGGTTTTTAGCATTTCATTCCCCCTAGATAAATACATCTGTATGTGTGTTGAATCATGATGGATGTTTTGATATGTTGACACCTAATCCTATGGGATGGGTGTGGATATTTAATTTTGTATAATAAATAATATTGGGAAATAAGGAAGGCCAAGAGTCATTGGGAGATGAATCCCAATAGCCTCACCTCCATGTATAAACGCATGTTCATTCTTCATTCAATAACACATTCTGATTTGAGGGGTTACCTCCTGGTTTGACATGGTATCAAAGCCAGTCCCACTATTGGCATTTATGCCTGTGATGTAACTCCCTCTCCTTTGCTCAGTCAGTTTTTAATAATACTTTTGTTGCTCCTACTTATTGCTAGACTGTTATTCTGCATTTTTTTTTCTCTGCATAACTCTGACATTTGCAGCTCCTGAAGATTCTGCAATCCTGCAGTTCCTGGAACACTGCAAATTGCAGCCTCCCTCTGCAGTCCTGCAAAGATCCCATTCCAGTTTTTTTGTAACGGCCTCTCAGCCTCCCTCTCTCCTTTCCCAACGTCTTTTCACTCAACTCAACTCACCATTCCCACTGCGCCCTCCCTTCTGCTCGTTCCCTACCCATCTCTTTCCTCGACCACCATTTAAATCCCTGCACATACCTGCGCTACCAAATCACTTACAATGCCCAACTCCTCTACTTAATATGCTGAAAATACCGCCCTATGTCCATATAATAGCACGCCGCTCCATGAATCACCAGATTTCCAACCAAAACGAGCCAGAACCACTGTCAAAAGAAGTAAATCCTCTGACCTCTGAAGGTTGCGTACCCACTGGAGCGACTGGAAAAATTGTGAATGCCATTCCCGCCTAAAGAGAAATACCAGTCGACTTCATTATATATATATATATATATATATATATATATATATATATATATATATATATATATATATATATATATATATATATATATATATATATATATATATATATATATATATATATCCGCAGTGAATGATACCCACCCCCATTTCATAATGGACTGGGCTATAATAATGCCCACCTGCTATAATCGCCTGCCCACAACACCGCCCCATTTAAATACATTTCTCCTTCCCCGTGGCCTCGCTCTCCATGCCCACCACATACTACGCCGTTTTGAATACCACCTGCTCAATGCATATATAATACCGCCCTCCATTATAATGTGCTATAATATAATACACTCGTCCGTTCCTTGACACAATACATGGTGTATATATTTAATACCGCTCTCATATGATTAACGTAACCAGTAACATTAATACCGAGTTTCCCTATTTAATATGCCACTCATTGTAATACCTCTCCTCCAAAGACTATTATTTAATAATACCCCGCTTTCCAATATCCATTACCACCCTCTCCTTTCAAATAATACTGCCCTCTCATCTGTGGTGTAATACGCTGTTTTAATACCTCATTGTTTATCATTATAATACATTGTCACACCATATATCCCTGCGCTCTTTAATATTCATTACGCCCCTCCCAATTTTTAAATACCACCCATCCCCACTATATTCATTATACCATCCCACCATACATTCGATACCACCCATTCATACATTTGATACTGCCTCCATAACATAATATCCATATAAAGTCTCTTTCTTCAAACAAAAAAATATATATATATATTTTTTGGTGCAGAATTCAGTTTTTAGCAAGAGCTTTTGTGTCCTTTTAAATTCAGTTTCTAGCAAAGAGTTTTTGTCTTTTTAAATTCAGAGTATTTTCCAGCAAAGAGTTTTTAATTTTTTAAATTGAGTACATTTCCCGTTAAATATTTTTGTTTTCTTCCCTCAAGAGAAATTTTCTGCCAAAGTTTTTTTCCTTCGTAAGAGATCACACCTTCATCTTCTAAAGAGGTCACTAGGATACTGCACACTTATAGCATATATGCTTCAACCATCTAGAGGCGATAAGGTATAAGAAGAGGAAGAAGAAACTTCAGAGAAAAGGGGGGCAAACAATCTAAAACTCAGCAGCAAACAAATCAAGACAAAGGTAAAACTAATGACAAAGACAAAGGTAAAGCACCTGAATCAGCTCATTCTGTTCTAGCACATTGTAACAATGAAGTAACTGAAAACCTATTTGATGTTTCATTTAATTCATGGAGAGATGATTGGTTGCTAGATTTAGGAGCAACATGTCACATGACATGGAGAAAAGATTTTTTTGAAGAATTCACTTACAAAGTTGATGGAGCAGTATATTTCACAGATAAATCCAAACTCAAGCCATCACGGCTTGGCACAGTCAGGCTTAAACTGCCTGGTCTTCCTGATCATATTCTACATGAGGTTCTATACCTCCCTGAGTTGAAGAGAAACTTTTTGTCCCTGGTCGAAATCTGGTAGCAAGGACACTCAATTCACTTGTTTGATGGCAAGGCAGAGGTCAGAAAATCATCAGATCACTCACTTGTCATGGAGGGAATAGAAGAAGGGAGACTCTTGAAGCTGAAAGGTTCATCTGCTCATGCTCAAAACTTTGCATTCAGCTCACATCATGATGAAGGTACATTTCCATCAAGTCTTTTATGGCATGCTAGATTTGGACACTTAAATTATGACAGCCTTCGTTTGTTGAAGAAAAATGGTGTTGATGGACTGCCTACAATTCCTAGAAAACCTAAGGAATGTGATGCTTGTTTTCTAGGAAAGCATAGCAAACAGCCATTTCATGATTCACACTCAAGAGCACATAGGAAACTTGAACTTGTTCATTCAGATTTATGTGGCCCTATGCCTATTGCTTCTGCAAATGGAAACAAATACATGATGACATTTATTGATGACTACACCAGAATGTGTTGGATTTACTTAATCAAGAATAAGTCTGATGCTTTTCAAACTTTCAAAAATTTTCATGCATGGATTGAAAATGATGCACAAACACATATTGGCTCTCTACGTACTGATAATGGAAAAGAATACACTTCAAACGAATTTGAAAATTATCTTCATCAACATGGAATCAAACATCAAACAACTGTGCCATATAATCCACAACAGAACGGTGTAGCTAAAAGAATGAACAGAACTATTTTAAATATAGTCCGCTCCATGTTATTTTTCAAGAATGTAAAATTGATGTTTTGGGCTGATGCAGTTCTATGTGCTGTTTACATAAAGAATAGGTGTCCTTCAAGTTCAATTAGAAACAAAACTCCTTTTGAAATGTGGCATGGCCACACTCCTTCGGTAAAGCATTTCAGGGTCTTTGGGTCCACCTGTTATGCCTTGATACCCAAGGGTCAAAGGAACAAACTTGATGCTAGAAGCAGAAAATGTATCTTCATGGGGTACTCCAATACCTCCAAAGGATATCGTCTCTATGATGAAGCAAATAAGAAATTTGTAATAGCAAGAGATGTCATATTTCTTGAATCTTCCAAGAGTGACAAGGTTGTTGAGCGGCAACTTGATCGCCTGGATAGATTCACACATGCAAAGTATTTCCAAGAATTTGATAATCAGATTCCACATCTTGAAGGGGGGATTCCTATATTGAATCAAACTGTGGAATCATGTCCTGAAGCACTCTCTCCCCCACATGAAGAAACAACCACGGATGACACATTGGATGATGTGATTGACAGAATTGGGAGATTGAATTTTGAATCAATCCCAACTCAGTCAAATGACCAGCCTGGGCCATCTCAGAAAGGTCCTCCCAAATGGCTGACAAAGACACTGGAGAATGTTCATCCTGATGAGGTTGGAAAAACAGGAACAAGAAGTTCCACTCAACAAATCGAAGGTGATGTAGATAATTCTGATTCTCCTGTTGATATGGATATTGCTTATAACTTTGAATTGAGTTTTTCTACAGATCATGAACCAACTTCCTTCAAAGAAGCTGCTTCTCATGATGAATGGAAAGAAGCGATGCAGAAGGAGTATGATGCCTTGATAAAGAATGGCACTTGGAAGCTGGTTGATCCGCCTTTGGGAATGAAACAAATTGGTTGTAAGTGGGTCTACAAAAACAAGTATAAAGCAGATGGCTCACATGACAAGCACAAGGCAAGGCTTGTGGCAAAAGGATTCGCACAAAAAGAAGGAGTCGATTATGAAGAAACTTTTGCTCCCACAGCAAAATGGACCACCATCTGGACTCTCTTTGCCTTAGCAGCTCAGAATGGATGGAAAGTCCATCAGATGGATGTAAAAACAACCTTCTTGAATGGAGATCTAAAGGAGAAAGTTTATATGTCCCAACCAGAAGGATTTGTTGTAAAGGGTCAAGAAAACAAAGTTTGAAAGCTTATAAAATCCTTGTATGGCCTCAAGCAAGAACCACAAGCCTGGTATGAGAAATTGATCGAGCATCTTCGGAAACTTGACTTCAAACATTTTGATCTTGATGATGCAACTTTGTTTGTTAAGAAAGTTGGAAAAACAGTTGTATATCTTGTGGTATATGTAGATGATCTTTTGATAACAGGAAAAAATGATAGCTACATTGCATCCATGAAGAAAGAGTTGAAGAAAGGTTTTGAAATGACTGATTTGGGTCATGTTCATTACTATTTGGGTATTGAAGTAATTCAACATCCTGAATTCATATTTCTTTCTCAAAAGAAGTACATTGGAGATCTCTTGAACAAATTTGGCATGGATGACTGTAATCCCTTAACCACTCCAATGGAACAAAACTTGAAGCTCACATATATTGAAGGGAAGGAATTTGAGGATGCAACTAAGTATAGACAGCTTGTAGGAAGTCTTATCTACCTGACCACCACCAGACCTGACATTTAATTTGCTGTTGGAATCCTCTCAAGGTTCATGCAAAAACCTTGTGAAGGACATTGGTCTGCTACGAAAAGAGTGTTAAGGTACTTGAAGGGGACTCAAGTCTTTGGAGTCAAATATACACACGTAGGCGACTTCATCTTGATCAGATATTCTGATTCAGAATTTGATGGCGACAAAGAAACAGGGGTGTCTACTACAGGTTACACCATGAGTCTTGGATCAGGAGCTATCTCATGGAGATCATGCAAACAGTCAGTTCCAGCAGGTTCCACGATCGAGGCAGAATATGTGGCAGCAGCTGAAGCAACAAAGGAAATTGTGTGGCTCCAGAAAATCCTGGAACATTTGCAGATGAAACAAACATACTCCACACCACTCATGATCGACAACACTTCTGCAATAAAGTTGGCCAAGAACCCAAAGTTCCATGATCGAACAAAGCACATCAATACAAAGTACCATCTAATTCGACATCATGTTCAGGCCAAAACCATCTATCTACATCATTGTTCCACAAATGAGAAAACTGCTGACATCTTCACCAAAGCACTTGGAAGAGAAAAGTTTGAAAAGTTCAAATCAATGCTTGGACTCACCAGCATCCCTTTGGATTAAAGGGGGGAATGTTGACACCTAATCCTATGGAATGCGTGTGGATATTTAATTTTGTATAATAAATAATATTGGGAAATAAGGAAGGCCAAGAGTCATTGGGAGATGAATCCCAATAGCCTCACCTCCATGTATAAATGCATGTTCATTCTTCATTCAATAACACATTCTGATTTGAGGAGTTACCTCCTGGTTTGACATGATATGTGTTCTTGATCGTGAATTTTCTTCTGCATATTAGTAGAGTAGATTTGAGTCTTATGTTTTAGTACATTACATGAGAATTTTTGAATCTACAATTAATTCTACACTACCTACATTAACAAAATAGTAACCTCATTTCTAATCTTTCCATGCGACATGCCCATAAAAACGTCTTCATATTTTAGAATATGGCACTACTCAAGAAGCTATGCTAGTAGTAGTTATGTTCCTCCTTTACTATTCTTAATAAAGAAATAAATCACATCAATTTAAAGATACAACAGATACTTTTTTAGGCCTTTCCACCTAACAATAGTATTGTTGTAGCTAAAAATAATTCGGAGCGTACATTTCCTTATTTTAGCCTTTTCTATCTACCTAGTTCTATGCTTGTTGCAAACATACATTTCATATGGAGCTTTACTGAAATTTATGAGAACTAGCCACCAATTTTCTTTATATTTTAAGATTACGAAATAGTTGAACGTTATGCTAAATATAAAGAAAGATAGAGGAAATCATGTACAATAGAAGCCATATAAATTTTATCTGGAAACATGTATTTTTACATAACTACATCCAAGAAGGAATAAGGAAAATTATAGAGAATTATCTCTCAGACAAATTCATCTATCAATAAACAGCTAAAGATAAAATTTGAAATTCAGAATAAATTAAGGACAACAATCATTAAGATCACTAAAAAGTAAAAATTAGAAGAGCCACGTATATTATCTCTCACTTGAAACTTACGAATGTTCATTCAATGGCTTCCAAGAAATTTATTTATAAGAAATCCATTTATCCAATATAATGGATAAACCCTTTTGCTTTGACCCTAGATGAATATAGGTGTCCAATTTTTTTCTCACTACTGAAAGAGCATCCACTATCTGAGGCCTTGCAACCATATAAAACCACCGCCTTCCGAATTCTCGAGATAAGGTCACTCTATGTATCAGTTATACTACTTCTAGTGTTTGGATTAACTTCTCATATATTGACATGTGTTTCCAAAACAACAATCTCAAGTTCATTTTCATCATTAGCTACTCCCTCTATCTTGATTCTAGGTTCTAACTCAACTTGAATTTGACTAACAGGGATTCAAGGGATTTTCGATACACTTTTTTTAATCTCCATTTCCCTCCACAAGAGAATTATCCACTTCTTGAGTGTTATAAATTTCCATGAAGAAAAATCCAAACCATTTTTGTGCATGATAACACTACCATGCAATAAAACTTCTTAACATAACTCCTGAATACTATATAAGTGTCATGTTCATGGAAATCCACATGAAATCACTATTTAGAAGATAATTCTTGACATGTCTAACTGCGCTAGTTTTCCAAGATGAAAATTAGCCTTGAGTTTGATATCAATTCAAGGACACCTAAAAATTAAAACCTTTTTTTTCTAAAAGAGTTGAATAATGAGGATATTTACTTTACATCTATATGATACGCTATTCACTTCTTGCACATTTTAGGAATCATTAAAATCAATATTAAATTTATTGGGATAAATTTTCCACACACTCAATGTCACATACTCTTCCAAGAACTCCTTTAGTTGAGCTTCAATGTAATCTTGCATGCAAGAGACCCAATTAGATGAATTTAAACCAACCCTAATTAGGAAATTTGAACTACTAATATTTCTCATGCTCCTTAAACTTGGCAACTAAATTCTTGTATAAATTTATAGCGGCAGCTGTCAACTCAAAAGGAACCTTTAGCTCTTCTAATATATTCCATATGTTATTTCTAGGAATGAAATCGAAAGCCTTTCTAAAGTACACAAAGCAACAAAAGTGATTGGATTTATCATTACAACATTCCTCCACAATTATCCTAACCGTAACGAGGTGGTTCATTGTTGAGTGTTTCCTTCTAAAACCCGCTTGACATTTAGCCTGCTTACCTTCACTTTCAAGCCATTTTCTCATCTTCTTTTCCAAAATAATACCATATAACTTGGCTAAGAGAGGGCTAATCATAATTTTATGGTAATTAGAGGGGTTATTTGTATCCCCACATTTAAAAATAGGAATACTAAGGCCCTGAGTCCATGGTTTAGGGAACCCTTGATTGACTGCTTGATTGTAAAGCTTGTGGATGTGAGGGATGAGGACAGGACCTCCAATTTTTAAGATTTCTGTCTGATAACCTTCAATGTCCTTAAATTTTCCATTTGCTAGGCTCTCAGCCCCAGAAACAATGTCTTCTAATGAGAAACATCCTCCGTTGTGAGCAGGGTTTCAAAGTTATCTATGAGAGTTGGAGATTCATAAATATTTTTAAGATAGGAATTCCAGTAATGTAAAGAAATTCTATTATTATCTTCAGTTTTTCTAGTTAGAATATGCCTCCATAATTTCTTAGGAGCTACCTTAGAGAGGTGTAAGAGATTTTCTTGTATTTTATTAATATGCTGCATTTGTTTCCTTTTAGTTAGGGCTTTGAATATTTTTATTTGCCAATTTTAAGAGACTCATCAACATCTTCCATAATTTCTCTCCTCGCACCTTTACAATATTTATCATACCAAATGTTGGTTTTGCCATTCCTTTTATTACTTGACACTTAAATTGAGAAATTTTTAATAGAATATGGGAGGGTTGTAGTAAAATTATGATAGAGGTCTTCTATGTTGTCTATACTAGATAAAGGAAGAAAATTAATTTTTAATTCATTTAGAAAAAGTTCATTTTTATTTCTATCAAAGATTAAGTTCTTTTGGTTCTAAGGATTATCTTCTATTTGATATCTATGCATGAAGATATTGAGAGTTATAATTAGAGATCTATGATCCGAGTCAAAATTTAAGATGCCAAGATTTATTATTTTGTTGTATAAAGGGATATCGGAAATAACATAGTATACCACACTTCTACCAAGCCTATGGATACAGGTCATCTGGTTAGAATTGGGCCACTTCTTTAGACCGTTGCAAATAATGAGATCTTGAGCACTGCAGAGCTTGGCTAGCTCAAACCCAAACAAATTTTCCCCTAGATCTTCAGAGCTTCTTTTGTACCAGCTAGCTAGAGTAAGTTCTTCGTCAAACCAAAGAGGATTAGGGTTTGAATAATTACTTAGAAGAATAGCTTGGTTGCTTGAAGTTCGAGCATTAAATTCACCCATTAAGAGGATATTTCCTTCATTTCTTAGGCTAGAAATATCATTCTCTAAACCAATATAAGGACCATTTTTATCTCAATTTTTTTTCTTATGGAAGTCAGAATTGATGGGGGGGAAATAAAAAATTGTTATGCAGGTTTTGAATGTCAATAATCTCTATCCAAATATATTGGTTGCAAGGGTCCCTTTTATAAATCCTAGCATGGGGGGAGATGTTCTTGCTAATGTAACAAGCTATACCCCAAATGCCTCTAAGGTAGGATCACTTGTTCCAGTTTGACCATAGTACAAAGCTATCTAGGTTAGGGACCTTAGATTCTTCATGCTCCCAAGTGTCAACTAGAAATATAATATCAACTTCATTTGATATCCAACTTAGCTTAGGGCCATTATTCCATGGAAAGCCTCAACAGTTCCAAGAAAGAATTCGGAGCATGTTGAATTTCCATTTATTACTATCTTTTTGGTTTCTATCTCGAATATTGGTTTTTTTATTTCTGATTATTGCCCATTTTCCTACCTTCCTAGCTTCTTTTACCTTTTGAACGTCATTTCTTAATTCTGCTTGATCTTCTGGAATGAGATCATCATTTATAAATATTCTCCTTCCTTTTAGACTTGTCGTTTTACAAAGTATATCCTACTTATGTGCAGTAGAGCTCACCTTTATCCGGATCAACCTTCGTTTATTCTCAGTTAATTTTTCCAACCTCGTTGCTTTTGTGATACACGCTGTTTCAATTTGTAATCTATTATGTAATTCTGTTTGGGTTATGGATAACATATCATCGTCTAGCTCTTCTTTCAAACCGAATATTATAAGGTTGAAGGCTCTTTTGTTATGCTCATGGTCTAATTCTATCAATTTTTTTTATTTCTTCTTTAATGGGTTCGATATCTAATTTATGTGCCACACTATTTAGGGTGAGATTATTATTAAATTTTTATTCTAGTTCTTTAATCATGTCCTTCATTTTAAGAGTTTCTAAAGTATCAACATCATATATTGCCTTTGTTTTTCTATTACCTGTAATCTGATCTCCATTGTCTCTATTTTATTCTACAATAGTTTTATTTTATTTTCTATTTATTTTTGGATCTTGTCTTCAAGAGATGTAAATTTATTTTGAGTATGGCTTCTAACTCAGCTTGTAGCTTGACTTCTCTTTCTTCTCTAAGTTTCTCTAAAAGACTCTATATACTCATAAAGGCTTTGTAGAGTAAGTGTGCAAGGTCTACCTTTGCCAATCTTTGGTAGATACGGTGAGTTATTCATACTTGTATATGAGCAGTAGACATGTATTAGAGAAAAAAAAAGAGAGAAAGAAAAAGATAAGGAATGTGTGCACCTTATATAACCATTTCAGATCGACTTCGAGCTATAGAAAGTTCGCATAGAGATGAATCAATGTGTCCGTATGCGGGTGGGGTGACCTAGGTTCGATATAACTTATCGAAGATCTGGACGTAGAGTGAGTTCAAAGCAAGTATATACATATATGAATGATTATATCGTAAAAAAAAATATTTAAAAAAGTAGCATTAATTCAAAATTTTATTTATTTATTGATATTAAAATTGCATTATTTTATAATTAAATCATTATTTATTATGCTCAACTCACATACTTATTTAAATTCATATGTAGGAGGGAGTGCTAAAACGATCCAATGAGATATTCATACAACTGAATCGTAGATATCCATATTCATGTTATTTGTGTCGAGAAGAGTCGCTATACTACGTTTTGAAGAAGTTGGTGATATCCAAATATCAATCGTGCAGATCTGGTTTTCTTATCCATAAATATGTCTTCCAAATTCTAGATTTTGGGATTCTCTTTACATGTATTAAATATAGATAGCAGATGTTGCGATAAAGGAACTCGTTTGTATTGGGGTTCCATTTAGCAAATTTGTTCCTTTTTCCTAATCGTGGATGTAAAATGAAAATGCTAAGTTTGTGTAAATTTCGGGTTAGCTACCATCTATCAACAATATATTGAAAAACTAAAGAAATAAACTTGATGGTTCTACATTGTGATATGATGAGCTGGTACAACATTGGTATAACATAACATTCCGATCTGGACTTCATTTCTTTCTGTTTATTTGTTATATTAAGATATAGTTAGATCTCGAATACGCCCCCTCATATGTTTTACTTTCCCTACCTAAAACAAAAGGTAAGATTCCTATGTTCTAGTAGTCTAGATCTGATATGTCTAATATTTATTTTCCATAGACTAATAGTTATCATAAAATTATAAAATTTTCCTAATTTTATTGGATTTTTATTTTTTTTAGTTATTTATTACGTTTTCCCATTAACAATGAGTTATATATTTGCAAAATAGGCAATTAATGGAGTTCAGTGAAATAACATGAAAACCATTTGCGTACTTCACTTAGCATTTATATGAAACCATATTTTCTACCGATCAAGCTTTGGAAAACAAACAATATTCTTCTCTTCAGACTGAAAACTTTGCTAGTAGCTCGAACTTCCAACGTGGGATAAATTTGAAGTAGATGGTAGAATTTATGTGTTTTTTCAAATTTTGGCTTTCAATTAGGCTATCTGCAATCTGATGAAGAAGGCGAAGTGAAAGAAGGCAAAGTTCATTAATATAGAAGAAAATAAGCACGATGAAGGAAAAAAGTAAATGTTAGATGCATTTATTGGGGAAAATATTCTTAAAAATAATTCATAACATTATAGATACCTATTCTTCTTAAAAATAATTGATAGAAGTATATATACCTATTCGATGTTTTCAAAACCCTGTAATAAATTGTATTTAGTTTTTCCTTTGGCATTAGGAATTAGTATTTTATAAAACCTTTTATTATTACGATGGTTTCAGAACTGGATCGATACTTTAGAGTATATGTGAATAATTGGAAGTGTATATTGAAGGAAAGTATAATTGATCCTTGAAATTGTAAGGAGGACTTCATAGAGAGAGAAGTAACTCCATTAATTATTCCGACAGTTAATCAGGGTTTCTGATTTGTTTAACAAAATCATAAGTGTAGTGATCAATCATGGATATCCCATCATATTCAATCATTACATCAACCTAAAGTTCGTATATAGAGTCATATTACATATGCTCAGATTTAGTAGTTAATAACATAAAATTATGACTATACAGTTGAAATACCGCACGTTCCTATATTTTGTTATAATCGAAATACCTGTTATAATATACGAACTTACTGTCCTGAATGTGGCTGAGTGTAACGCATCGGATCCATTAACTCAGTGAACCGACATATCCTCACTGGTAAATAATTACAAAGCCGTTAAGTTGACACATTATCAAAAGATGAATGCATTAAGAAAACCCATTGGAACGGAGGGGTGAGTTTTATATCACAAATTAATTATTACGAACAGAATTCGAATTATTTTTACATATAGTTGTCTGCACAATAAAGCTTCTGAAAACGCACAGGAATGTAAATTTCTAACGTTTGGAAGCTAAACCAACCAAAACTAAACCAATCGTGTTCAGCGATATTTCACTTCACTACAATATTATATATTTAAATTAGATTGAGATAGTTGAACATGGAAAATGTTAGGGGTTAATATTTTGATCTTAGTTGACCAAACCTAAATTTTCAAAAATCTTTAACATTACATAGACATTATATATAAAATCATTATAAATTTAAATAATTTAAAAAATATATGAATAAACATTTTATAACTTACTAATAAAATTTTCCAATATTTTAAACTTCAAAATAATTTTCTACCCTTGAAATTTTACTGAAAAAACTAACTAAACCAAACCAAGTATAGCAGTCCTCCGCCATGTGTCTTTCCACCAATATACCGATGACCGCACCACGAATGCCGGCTTCCACACGTTATTGGTGACGTGGCCGAAAACCTAGTCCATCAGTTCAGTCCGTAGAGGCGGCAAAAGGAATAATCCGCAGAGCCGCGGGAGGGGAGACAAGAGAGATCACGTAGCCAGTTTTTCAATGAAATATTTGCAACTTTTCCGACTCCTGCAAACGACGACAGAGAACACGTAGCCAGTTTTTCTACCTTTCCAATTCTTGAAAACGACCCAGAATATTTGTAACCTATAGTATAATATTTATAACCTTTAGTACTCCTAAAGTCTCAACCATAGGCGGACGTAGTATATTTTCTAAAGAATAAATAGTGGCAGTCCGTTCAAAAGTTGTGGAAGAAAATGTTAAAATGAAATCAGAGAAATCTTTAAAATCTACCCAGTTACAGATTTTTTGTTTGGGTTGGTCCGGTACACAAAATACTAAAGTTATACAGAAAATACCATGATTAGATACCACTCTTTCTGCCATCGAGTATTCTCGAAATGAAAACATTTCAAGTATCCTTGTAGCATCTCTTTCGGTGATTTTTGATAAAATAATGAAGTGAAATATAGAAAATATTATTATTATTATTTAATTCTAAAGTTAATACTTAATTTAGTAGGTGTATAGAATTTTTTGTTTATTTGTAAGACAAGGATCTATCTCAATTCGTGTATGAGATTTTTTGTTTATAAGACAAGAGACTTACTTTGACTCAATTGGTGGTGTATAAGACTTTTTGTTATGAGATTTTTTGTTTATAAGACAAGAGACTTACTTTGACTCAATTGGTGGTGTATAAGACTTTTTGTTATAAAACAAGAGACCTACTTTTACTTAAAGATGTGACTACTAATTTTATTAAGGTATATATAAGCAACCCATCTGATTTTACAACCATTAAACCAAGTTAAACAATATTAAAGTACCACTAATAAAATAAAATATAAAAAAATTATTTAGATTGACATCATTGTACGTGTTATCAACTCAACAGTTCGGCGCCAAAACATTTTGATCGATTATCAACACCACTTGGGGTCCCAGGTAACATGAAGCTTAAACATCTGACAAAAGCAGCCAACTTCATGACATCGACAGTAAAGTCAAAGATATTCGTAATGGTTTTCCAACAGTGCGGGGGAAATGGTAAATGGCGGTTTATCGATAAAATCCCCATCCCGGTCCGCGTTTATAATATCAGCAGACTCTGAATGAGCATTCATAGGTTTGTAATTAGATGTGTGATGGGGTGTTTTGGTTTCACCATTAGTTTAATTAGATGCATGATGGGGTGTTTTGGTTTCACCATTCGTTTATTAAATGCGAATTGCAGGAGAGCCATGGGATATAAATACGATATTTTCCCAAGCTTTAGAGGGCACGATGTAAGAAAAGGGTTTGTGGATCACCTGGACCGTGCCCTCACAAGCGCAGGCTTCCGTGCCTTTCTCGACACCCGTGATATGAACAGTGGGGACGACATCTCTGTAAGCCTTCAGCTCGCAGTGGAAAGGAGTCGCGTCCTTATTCCCATATTCTCCCCTAATTACGCTCAATCTTCTTGGTGTCTGAGAGAATCCTCGCTTATTGCACAACAAGTACGAAAGGGGTCGGCCATCGCCATCCCTGTGTTTTACAACGTCAGTCTTGCGCAAGTTCGGCGGCCGGAGCGATGCGGTGGCCCATTTTCTCTTGCATTCCAAGAGCATGAGAAGAGTGGGAGGTACAGCGCAGAAGAAATCAGGGAATGGAAGGATGCTCTCTTCCAACTCTGTCGTCTCTCTGGCTATTCACTTCAACATGACTTCAATGGGTCCATAACTCACACTTTCCATTAATCTCTTATTTGTTTTTCGGTTTCTGCTTCTCTTACGTTTGAATTCTCAAAATTAATATTATTACATCTGAGATTTTTGTGATCAATAAAATAAATAAATGTGTTTCAAAATAATCTTGATAATAATATGAATATTTACGAAAACATTTATCTAAAATATCTATATTTTAAAACTCTGAACATTACAGATATGAAGCGGCGCTTGTGAAACGTGTGGTTGAAGAGGTGGCTAAACATTGCAGGCTGGGCCGCCAGTCCTGTCTTCAAAACCACTGCTGCACCGTCAATGATAAGTAAACGACTATTGTAATTGTGTAATTAAAGATCAAATCCATATGTATTTTCTAACCACTGTTTCATTTTGGTCGATTAATTAAATGAAAATCACATCTTGTCTTGATGATAAACTACACTGGCTGGTTCGAAATGTGTCGACCAAATTTATTTTGATGTAATTTTGACGGAAAGATTTTACTCTCAATTTATAAATCACAAAAACAAAATTCCTACTATTGTAATTGTCTAATTAAAGCTCAACTCCATATATATTTTCTCTGGTTTGATGGCTAAAGAACCATATCTGTAACTAAAATTTTAATATCGTCATTACTCGCTTTTGGAAGGATGCGGACTTCTTTCATTTTAATGCTGAAGCTATTACTGATGTTTTCATGATCCATAATGGATATGTAACTAACATTTCTATACTTTTTGTTTATGAACGGTTGATAGTTCGTTTTCTGACTATGTTAGAAAGTATTTCTCATTTTGACTATTCAGCAATGAATGGGCGTATTTTGGTATATGAACTGTTTTAATAAAACATCGTTTTTTCTTTCCTTGGAAAAAAAACCATATTTGTAATATATATATATATATGATCAAATCTGGCATCAGAAACCAGTGCACTGTTGTTAATATCAACCACTATATCTCTGGGCCTACTGCTCAGGCTTACTACTTGTGCTCTTCTACATAGATTTGGTCGAGGATTTGTTTTGGATAGTATACAAAATTTAAACATTGAATCTCTTAGTTTACTAAAATATTTAGACAGATTTCAAACTTTTATCAATTAAACTCTGAAGTGCAAACCATTATGATTGTATGTTTTGAAATATAATCTATACCCTTATTTTAAACCTTATTATTATAACTGTGTTTTTTGAAATATAATCTCTACCGTTATTTTAATTTGGATGTAGAAATTATTATTATATTTCTCCAAATATAATTTATTCCTTTCAATATAGTTATTAAGTCAATGGAATTTATTTAATTTCTCGCTGGTTTCCCTTTATTGTCTCACTAATTTCACTCGTGTAAATCCCTGCTTTTACAGCCATGGCCTAGAAAACCCCATACTTTTTAATCTATTAATCCCAAACAACCACATTATACAAACCCATTATAGTGTATGAAATTTATTGTATGAAATTCGATTTAGATCAGCCATAAAAAAAAATTATTGTGTCTAGAGGCACAATCTACAGCCCAGTATGAACTTCATGTTGGGTATGTCATGTTCTCCAAAAATAATAAATTTCACTTTTTTTAATGTTTGGCCAAAGCATTAACCTAATCTTGAATTTTATATAACTTGAATATTTAAATTATATATAACTTTTTTAACTTATTAATGGGTTGAGATTAACTATTAAAATACAACTATGTATTATTTATATAATTTGAATGGATAGTAAATTATATACTTGAATTTGAATGGATCATAAATTTACCTTTAACAAAAAAATTTAGCATATTGAAATTCCAAATTAATTAAAATTTTAAACATCTTTACTCTTTACTAAAGTCAATACCATTTCATAAATCAAAAGAAAAGAGTTAATTCAACACAAACAATCAAAATCCAAAATCTTTTAATATTTCTTTTAATTAAATATTTATAAAATGAATTTTTAAAAAGAAAACCATATTTTATGGATAAATTAAAATATTTAAAGACAAATATTTTCCCATCAGAGTTGCAATATTTCAAAATTTAAATAAATAAAAATATAAATAAACATGAGGTATGGTAAATAAATAAAACCTAATTTTATACTTACTCTAGAGCTATTGTAAATAAATAAAAATATGTATAAACTAGATGTATGGTAAATAAATAAAAATTATTTTTATATTTACTCCATAAACCTTTTTATATTTAAAAAGACTTAAGAAAAAGGTTTTATATAGATGAAGCCTATAAACATAAACAATTACCATGACAAATTAATATTTTTTAACATAAGTCAAATACCACATTATAAAATAAGTATGGTAAATAAATAAATACAAAAGAGGTATGGTAAATAAATATAAATATAAATAAACCAGAGATATGGTCAGTAAATAAAACCTCTTTTCATATTTACTCCATAATCTACTTTATATTTCCGAATATTTATGTTCATTATTTTACATAACTAAGAAGAAAGAGAGAGAGTGTGTGTGTTAAATGAGAGATGGAGAGAGAGTGTGTATGTTTAGGGGTGAGATAAAGAGACAAAGTAAGATGTATGGAAAGAATGGGGGAGAGAAGAAGAGAGAAGGAGAGAGGGAGGGATATAATTATGTAGTTGGAGAGAGAGGGGCGGAAAGAGAGAGAGAGAAAGAAAGGGAGATGGGGGAAGAGAGAGGGGGAGAGAGAGAGAGAGAGAGAGAGAGAGATGGGGGAAGAGAGCGGATTGGAGGGAAAAGAGAGAGGGAGGTAGGAGAGAAAGGGAGAGAGAGGAAGGATGAGAGAGAGGAGGAGAGTGACGGGGGAAGAGAGAGTATTGGAGAGAGAGAGAGAGAGAGAGATTAGGGAAGAGAGAGGGAGTTAGGAGAGAGAGAGAGGAAGAACGAGAGAGAGGACTTTAGAGAGAGGAGGAGAGAGGGATCAATAGAGAGATGGAGTTGGAGGGGGAGAGATGTAAGAAATAAGAAATATAAAGAGTGAGAAGCGGAGAGAGAGAAGGGGTGACAATGGAGAGACAGAGAGAGAGTGTATATGTTTGGGGCTGAGACAAAGAGACAAATAAGGAGAGATGGAGATGAGGGGGGGAGAAGGAGATACAAGGAGAGACGGAGGGATATAGTAACATAGTTGGTGGGTGAAGAGAGAGAGAGAGAGGGAGAGTGACGGGAGAGAAAGGGAAAGAGAGGAAGGAAGAGAGAGGATGTGAGAGAGTGAGAGAGGGAGGAAAATAGAGATGGTCTTGGGGGGGGGGGAGAGGGAGGTAAGAAGAAAGACATAGAGAGAGAACGGTGGAGAGATAGAGAGAGAGTAAGTGATAATTAAGATGGAGAGAGAGGGAGAGAGGACAAAAGGAGCAATGAGAGATATTAGCAGGGGAAGATAGAGATATAGATGGAAGGTGAAGAGAGGGAAGAAGAGAGAGATGGGGAGAGGAGGGGATTGAAAAAGAGATTTATATATACGGAGTGCGAGAGTGTGTGTGTTTAGAGGGGTGAGATAGCGAGACAAAAATGAAGAGATGGAGGGGGATATCGATATGGATGGAGGGTGGAGAGAGCGAAGAATATTTCTCACACTAGATGGATTAATATAAGTGGAGATGATGATTTATAATCTTATTTCATTATTTGCACTATATGCATTGATTTTAATGTAGATATTTATTTCTAATGATATTTAATTACTTGCACTAGATGCATTGATTTTAGTGTAGGTGATGATTTCTAATACAATTTGATTTCTTGCACTAAATTTGTTGATTTCAATTTAGATTTAGATTTATAATTATATTTCATTACTTGCACTAGATGAATTGATTTCAATGTAGATGATTTCTAATCCTATTTGATTATTTTCACTAAATGCATTGATTTTAGTGTAGATGGAGATTTCTAATCCTATTTGACTTCTTCGAGTAAATGCATTGATTTTAGTGTAGATGTTGGTTTCTAGAGAGAGAGAAAATGAGCGATGAGGAAGATGGAGAGACAGGGAGAGAGGGAAAAAGGTGGAAAGTGAGATATCATCTCAGGAGAGGGAGAGAATGGGAAGATATAGATATAGATGGAAGGTGAAGAGAGGGAATAAGAGAGAGATGGTGAGAGGGGGTGATTGACAAAGAGATTGATATATATGGAGTTCGAGAGTTCGTCTGTTTAGGGGGGTGAGATAGAGAGACAAAAAAGAATAGATGGAGGGGGATATAGATATTGATGGAGGGTGGAGAGAGGGAGAAATATTTCTCGCACTAGATGGATTGATATAAGTGGAGATGGTGATTTTTAATCCTATTTTATTATTTGCACTATATGCATCGATTTTAGTGTATATATTTATTTCTAATGATATTTGATTACTTTCACTGGATGCATTGATTTTAGTGTAGGTGGTGATTTCTAATAAAATTTGATTTCTTGCAATGAATGTGTTGATTTCAATTTAGATGTCGATTTATAATTATATGTAATTACTTGCACTAGATGAATTGATTTCAATGTAGATGATTTCTAATCCTATTTGATTGTTTTCACTAGATTAATTGATTTCAGTGTAGATGGCGATTTCTAATCCTGTTTGATTTCTTTGAGTAAATGCATTGATTTCAATGTAGATGTTGGTTTCTAGAGAGAGAGAGTGAGTGATAAGGAAGATGGAGAGAGAGAGAGAGACAAGAAAAAAGGAGGAAAGAGAGATATTAGCGGGGGAGAGGGAGTGAAGGGGAATATAGAGATATAGATGGAAGGTGAAGAGAGGGAAGAAGAGAGAGATGGGGAGAGGGGGTGATTCACAAACATAATGATATATATGGAGTGCGAGAGTGTGTGCGTTTAGGGGGGTGAGATAGAGAGACAAAAAACATGAGATGGAGGGGGATATAGATATGGATGGAGGGTGGAGAGGGGGAAGAATATTTCTTTCACTAGATGGATTTATTTGAGTGGAGATGGTGATTTATAATCCTATTTGATTATTTTCACTAGATGCATTGATTTTAGTTTAGATATTTATTTCTAATGATATTTGATTACTTGCACTAGATGCATTGATTTTAGTGTAGGTGGTGATTTCTAATACTATTTGATTACTTGTACTGGATGTGTTGATTTCAATTTAGACATCGATTTATAATTATATTTTCTTGCTTGCACTAGATGCATTGATTTCAATGTAGATTATTTCTAATCCTATTTTATTGTTTTCATTAAATGCATTTATTTCAGTGTAGATGGTGATTTCTAATCCTATTTGATTGCTTTGAGTAAATGCATTGATTTCAGTGTAGATGTTGTTTTCTAATATTATTTGATTCCTTGCATTAGGTGCATTGATTTCAATGTAGAAGTTATTTTCTAATCTTATTTTATTGCTTGCATTAAATGCATTTATTTCAATGTATATGTTGATTTATAATTTGAAGTAATTGGATATATGATGGTACATTAATTTTAAAGTGATTGGATTAACAATATGCATTGATTTTAGTGTAAGCACAAAAAATATTGAAAATGTACATTGATTTTTGTGTTATAGTAATTTAACCTATTAATATTGGAGAGCAAGAGAGATAAGGTATCATGTTTACTACAACAGCTCGAGCTAAAGATTTAAATGGTTTACGATTTAAATTTTCTTTTTTCATATAATCGATATGAAAAGATAAAAAAACTAACAAGGGTGGCAATAAGAATAGTAGAAGAAAAAAGTTTGAGATTGATCACAATGAAGAATATTTGTAACATGAGTACATTCTTATTATTCGCATTTTATATCTTTCAACACTATTATTGTCACTTTGCATTCAAAAAAATATTTCATTTTTCATCATTATAGTTATTAACAATATTTATCATCTCAACGAACTGAGGTAAGTAAGAAAATTTAAAATTAAAATGACCAAGTTAATCTCATAAATATTTAACATATTTAAAATGATTATATCAATATTTGATATATTTACATATTATTGATAAAATTAATCATATCTTTGATAGATTTTCTGTGTAAACCAGCCTAGATCCATATTAACTCCGGATCTATCAAGCACTGAGAGGGATCAAATCTCTCGAGGTGCAACCCTTTCCTCAAGTTTTGCACTCAAAAAAGAGGCTTGCACCTCGAGATATTTTATCCCTCTCGGCGCTTGATATATCCAGAGTTAAGATGGATCTAGGCTAGTTGTATAAAATTTTACTTTGTCCAAAAATATATATATTTTAGTCACTTTTAGATTTTGTCCCTTGCAGATGATTGTAATTCTTTTGAGTGTCCATTTCTGGTTTAGTGACAAACTAGAGTTTTAACGCAATTAGCTTAGCTAGAAAAGGCCTCTCCAACACCCTAGCTCGAAAAAAAAAAATCCTTGAAAAGACCTCTCCAACTCCCTAGCTTGAAAAAAACAAAAAAAAATATCCTTACCTTCAATGCCCAAACTCCCAAAACTATGGCCAATACTATGTATGAAAAAACTCTATGCCCAAAAAAGATACCAACTAAACAATCTATACCAACTCTCACTCCCCGACCTATACCAACTTTTTTCACCCATACCAACTTAGTTCAGTGTGATCCAAATACCCCGATCTTCCCTTCTTCAAAGGAAAATTCCTCCTTCATCTCCCATATCCTCATCCCCTCTTTATCTCTATTTTCCACCACCTTCTAGCTAATCAATTCTCCAATCTCTATGTCACTTACTCAAACAACCAACTTAATTTGATTTTATTTTGTATATCTTATAATATTAAAGTTATTTAATTTAAAATTAAATATTTTTTTTTAATTGATTTAGTATAAAACTAAGTATTAATTTGATTTATTTTTAAATGAAACATTTAAATGTTATTTTCATTTAATTTAATACAGCTTTAATCATATAAATTAAATGGTTAGTAACAAAAAAAAGGCAATGATCCATGATAAATATCAAAATACTTACTTTATGATCTCATATCATTACGACATAAAAAATCATAAAAATAACTAAATTATAATTTGATTTAAAATTATTATTATAGCCATAAGTTATCTACAACCCATTATGGGGGCAATGTTGTAGCAGTGTAAACATTTGTAAACATTTAACATTTAAATGTCAACTCAAACAAAAAAAATAACAAAAGGTTAAAGACAATGTAGTGGGGGAGATGTTTTAGTGTCCATAAATGAGTGTAAACATTTTAATAAATTAATAAGAAAAATAATAGAAAGTTAAAGGGAATAAAAATAATAAAATTCAATTTGTTATATTGTAATTTTGTTTTGCAATGCAACTTAATCCCTTCCAACTCAAGTTAGAAATTATACATAAATAATGATAACTTATTTTTGTCAATGATAAAATCATAATAATGATAACTTATTTTTGTCAATTCTAAAATCATAGTTGTTGATAGGAAAATCATGCATTGATGTGTGGTGTTGATATGTAAATTTGTCATTCAAAAACTTGCATAAATTTTGGTGGGTAGTAACTACTAGTAAGTCTACACATTTATAGTTTTACGACTACATAAATATAATGGTGGGAATGAGTTGATTTTAAATATGTTATTTACAAAGTATTAGATATTTTCAATGATTATACTTTTGGATAGTTTTCCTACACAATTATTTAAAACTCTTGCATGAATATTGCAATGATATCCATAAATTATGGTATAAAATATCTAAGACAATTATCCACATGACATTATGCTGTGTAAATGTTTCAATAAGACCATCAAGTTATGGTCCGATCAAATGTTTGAAAATTTGTTTTTTTTTCAATAATATTAAAAAATAAATATTTGTTTTTGAAAGTTAAACATTATAATTTTCATTGGTAAATGCTAAATTATTAGTGACAAACTCTCAAATGGATTGCTAGAGTCTTTCCTTTGTAGGGGCTAATAATGCTTTTGTAACCATATTTAAATTTAAATTATAGGGTCATAAAAACTTGATACTTACAATAAATTTAGAATATAACAAGATTCTTAACTAAAGATATTCACTCTCAGAATTTATCATGGAGATTATTAACTTATAAATAGGTTTTGTTACAATACCATGTCTTATCAATAAGGCATACCCAAAAACTATAACTTATTTCATCATCAAAAATTAAAATGTAAAATATAATGTAGAATATAATATTAATGTAATGTAAAATGTAAAATGTAATGCAAAATATAAAATTTAATACATGGAGCTACCAATTTTATTACAAGAAATTGGTCTATATATAATTCAAATTTAACCTACTATTGTGTCTTTATTATAAAATTTCTTCAAATATTATTATTAGTATAATACTCAATGATATTGGTTATTACAATTCTAGTATATTACAATGAAAATAATTTCCATTAAATAGGTATAAAAGTCAATAATATTGGTTATTATGATTCCAATATATTACATTAATAATCATTTCCATTATAAGTATTATTATATTAGAACTTATGTATATTATTTATCACATAAAGTGACAATTCTTGATCATATTGATGGAAGTGGTAGAAAGAAGGAAAAAGAGGGGTCGAGATGAGGAAGAGGGGGGATGGGGTAGAGAAATTGAGATAGAGTGTGTGAGATGGTGGAGGAGAAAGGGAGAGGGAGGAAGGAAGAGAGATATGAAGGGAGAAAGACGAGAGAGGGAGGGGGAGGGAGATATGGAGTTGGAGGGGGGAGAGAGGAAGGGAAGAATAAATATATAGAGAGATAGAGGTAGAGAGAGAGAGAGGAGGTGACAGGGGATAGATGTAGAGAAATTGACGAAGAGAAGAGAGAAGGAGGGAAGAGAGAGAGAAGGCAAGGGGAGAGAGAGACACATACAAATGGAAGTGGGGAGAGAAGGAGAGATGGAGGGAGATAGTGACATTGTTAGAGGGTAGAGAGAGGGAGATATGGGGGAGAGGAAGAGGAAGGTGAGAGAGAGAGGGAGAGGGAGGATCAAAGATAGGTAAGATTTGAGAGATAGAAGTAGAGGGGGAGAGACAAACAAATGGAGTTTGAGGAGGAGAGAGAGATAAATGGAAGAAGAAAGATAGAGAGTAAAGGGTGGAGAGAGATATAGGGAGTGATAAGGGGTAGATGGAGAAATAGTGACTGAGATAAGAGTGGGACAGAAGAGATAAGGAGAGAGAGGGAGAGGGAAAAAGAGAGGTAGATAGATATGGAGAGAGGCTGTGTATGCTTTTGGTGTGAGAAACAAAGATAAATAAGGAGAGACATACAAAGATATAGATATTGATGGAGGGCGAGGGGAGGGAAGAAGAGAGATACATAGGGAGGGAGGGAGAGATAGATATATATGGGAAGAAAGAGAATCTATGTTTTGTAGGGTGATATAGAGAGACAATGAAGGAGAGATATAGGGAGATATAGATATAAATGGTCAAGGGAGAGAGAAGGAAGAAGAGAGATATAGAGAGAGGAAGGGATAAGTGGGGAGAGAGAGAGAGAGAGAGAGAGAGGGTGGGGGTGAGATAAGGAGATAGGGAGGGAGAGTGAAAAAGAGATGGAAGGGGGAGAGAGAGGGGAGAGGAAAGAGACACATATAGAAAAATGAATATATTATATATTTTTAAATTATATTGAACATTGTTAACCATAGAGGAAAAGGAAGAAAGGTTTTTGTAAAAGGTAAAATAAGTTGGATTTAAAATCCATTAATATTTTGGTTTTTTATTGAACTATATGCGTGATTTCAGTTTTAAGTGTTCATTCCTAATCCTATCTGATTGATTGCACTCGGTGCATTAATTTCAATGTAGGTGTTGATTTCTAATCTTATTTGACTCATTCCACTAGATTTATCGATTTAAGTGTCGATGTTGATTAATGATAATATTTTACTATTTTAACTACATGCATTTATTTTAATGTAGGTGCTGATTTCGAATCTTATCTGATTTCTTTCACTAGATTCATTTACTTCAACGCAGATGTTAATTTCCAATCCCATTTTATTGCTTGCATTAGATGCATTGATTTAGTGTAGAAGTTGGCTAATCCGGATTTATGAAGGAACAAAATGAAATAAATATTTAAACAAGAGTATACAGATAAAACGAAACTAAACTTCAATTATTAAATTGAAAATGCTAAAAATATTACATGCAGAATGAAATAAGACTAGATTGAGTGGTCGTAGCTTATATCTAAGAAGAGGTATGATGGCTATGTGCCTTCTGAATTAAGTTATAATGAGGCAAAGAGATATTTTTATCATTAAGAAATAATTAGAAACCCTAAACATAAAAATCCATAACCATAGGAGATGAACCACCAAAGGCTTATGGACCCTAATGGGGTAAGCTAGAATCTCAACTTCCCCACAACATAAGTTTGGCAAACAATCCCCTTTGGCATGCATGCTTAGCTTGTTAGAAAGACCTATCCAAGGATAGTTTTTTTTTATTGAAAACATAGTATTTGACCTACATTTTCCCATTTCCCCAAAAAACGGTAATTCAGAAGAAAAAATAGTTGAGGAAGTTTAGGACTCAAAAAATACCGAAAATAGAAAACTGAGAAAATAGGAAAATGTGTTTAAAAATAAGAAATTGATAAGAAATTGTGTTGGTAATCAAGTGCAATAGATGGGTGGCCCCCTGATATCCTCCTAGATCATTTATCCCTCATTATGAATAAATAATCCCCATGACATTGAGTACCTCCAAGAGATGGAAAAACATTTTCTTAACTTGGTCCTTGGTGAGCCACTTGCCTTAGTGTAAGAGATAGTTTTCTTTGATAACATGATACAACTATATTTTCTGTTGGTGAGTGTTATTGATATTTGTGTCCATGATATGATTAGTTGTGGAATACTAAATGTAATTTAGGTTTATTTGTATTGGTTTCAACTACTCAACAATTTCTAATGTGTCCTGTAATGGTGGAAATTATCACTGAAGGTGATCCACATTGAATATTAGGTACATTCCAAGGAATTAAGGGATACTTAGCTTGAAAGCATTGTCACCCACAACCTTGGAGATGGTGAAGGCTTATATTGGATTGGTAGAAGCTTCTAATGGGATCCTATAATGAATTCCTTCTGAGAATGTAACCAAAATTTGTCTCCACTTGAAACTTGTGTGGCACCCAATGATAATCAGGACATTTTTTGTACTTAGTATTGGCCTTATGCAATATTTCATGAAATTAATTGAGAATGTGATGAATTCATTCAATAGAATATGTGTCTTTATCATCTTCATATTGAATATTTTTGTATTATGCCTATGTAGTTGTAAGAAACATTACAACATCAATCAGATACAATGGTTGAAATCCCAGGCCCACCACAAAGGGTTTGTGGCTACTTGAGTTATGGAGAGATTTGTTTTAGCTATGTTAAACATAAGGGAGACTCTCATCCTATGTTCACCAATGCTTATAGTCGTATATGTGTAATATGTGCATGATTTTATTGTTTAACACCTTTATTTGGCGATCAATACGTGGGTGGAAGGAAATCGACTTAGTGACCTTGGTGGCTAATGATTATTAGAGGCTTGACTGAAATTCACTTACAAGTTTGTTTTCGTGATCCGATATGGTGGTTTTTGGGATCCAAAAATGCTCCCACACCCATTCAAACAAGGCTTATTAGTGGATTTGTTTGTGATAATATTCTTGTAGGCAACGAATATGGTCATCCTAGAAAATATATCTATGACCACAAACACAGTAATTACCATCTAGTAGAAAGAAAGCCAAAAATATGGTCCATTGAGATGGATTCTAAAGGCCAACTAGGAGTAGGAAAAGAAGTGTATATGCCTTTCTTCTTAATGGTTGGCTTGGTAGTGCCACAGGAAGTGCATGATTTGATACATTTTCCAACATCTTGTCAAAGTTTCAGCCAATAAAAATAATTTTTCACTACTTTCACTATCCTCTCCCGATCCTGGATTTATGCGGTGAATGCAAATGTATCAAACACATAACCATAAATACAGAGATGCAGTGGAAATAATGCGTCATTTCATTAATAACAGAAATATGCTTACATACATAATGGAAATAAAATAGCTAGGGTGCTGGTAAGCGAATCTCTGAGAAGAGATGTGATGGCTACAGACCTCTGAACTGTGTTACAATGAGGCTCGAGGGCCTATTTATTATTGAGAAACAATGTAGAATCCGAAACGTCCAAAAACCTAACCGTAGGAGATGAGGTGCCAAAACGGTGGGCGCCCGTTTGGGTAAATTGGTGGTTCAACTTCCCGAGGGCGTAACTTTGGCATCCGATCTCCGTTTGATGTGCACAATAGCTCGTTAGAAAGATCTATCTGAGGAGTAAAACTTTTGAATGAGCAACATCGGTCCATGGACCCATTTTGCTCTCCGTTTTCCCAAAAAACGTCGTTTAGGGCCTCAAAACGGCTCCAGAAGTTTAGGACCCAAAAAACTGCTAAAAATAGTAATTTTTGTTGCAACTTGAAAATTGAAAGAACTGATGGTGGGGGTTCAAATGGAATAGGTGGGTGACCACCAATATCCACCTGGATGATTAAGGCCCCAAAACGGCTCCGGGAGTGGAGGACCCGAAAACCTGCTAAAAATAGTAAGTTGTGTTGAATGTGAAGAGCTGCAAGAATTGATGGTGCTAGTCCAAATGGAATAGGTGGGTGGCCACCGATATCCACCTGGATCATTCCTCCCTCCTTAGGAAGAAATGGTCCCCATTGCGTTGAGATCCTCCATGAGATGAGGCAAATTCTGTTGAAGTGAGTATTAGATGTATTGAAGATGTCATGGACCTGCGGGTGGACATGCTGGATGCGTTTAGTAAATTTGGTTTCTTTATCAGCCTTAGACAGTGCATTTTTGGATTCTGTATGTGTAGTTGTAGGATGTATGGCAACATCAGGCGGTGGTGCGTTGGGAGTCAAATCAATGGAGTGCTTGTCTTGACAGTGTAGAGGAACCTTTATGAGTAAGGAGAAATTGTCATCGTATTCCTCCATAACTTTTTCCATCTGCTGCAGCCGTGCAAGGGATCCCTGTTTCGAGGTTGTGGCCACAATATTCCTCTTTCCCTATGAGTGAGTTGTAAGGAAAATGAATTTCCTAGTTTGGGAAACAATCTTACTGCATTGTTTTGCAGTAGTCAAAGAGATGACAGGAGGCGGTACTACCTCTGGTATCCTGTACAAGTTATTTCCCAAAGTAATAATAACAGCACGAGGCCTAGACTCACACACAACATATCGCCTCCACAAGTATGGTTGGCCCAATAGTACATCAGCTACATCTAGAGGAGCAACATCACACAATACCTCATCCATGAATGGCTTGATACTGTATGGAAGGCGGCACTGCTGGCGGATGCGGAGATCTCTCCCTGGGTGGAGCCACCCGATGGTATACGGCTGTGGGTGTGCTATGGTTGGTAGGACGAGCCGCTTCACGACCTCTGCTGAAATGAGGTTCTTGGCTCGCTATCGACGAGAAATTGCAGCCGAGAACCTTTACCCACATCTCGCGATGGAAGAGGCGCCCCCCTCCCTTGGATCCTCCGGACCCTCCTTCAGATCTTGGTGGTGGCAACAATGGCACCGGATCCGCATCACCAGATCCTGCTTCCCTTTGTCAATGCCTTTGTTTGGTTCTAACTCAGGATCAGAAAATGCATCTGATTCAGGTGCCTTTAGTTCGGCCACCAAAGACTGTTTGGCCCGACACTCGTTTGTGCTGTGAGTGGGGCTGTTATGAAAGTCACACCACTTCCCTGTGTCCTTCTTTGGATTTGTGGTGTTGTTCAGAGTCGCATTGCTTTGGCCTTGCCCCTTGTTCTTCGGTTCGGGGGCACCTTTCAGATTTGCAGATCCAAAGTCTCGCTTCTTCTTCTTAAATTTCTTCTCGATCTTGGCAGCATAGCGATATGCCGTGCCAAGTGATGTAATGTCGAGGAACTCCATTTCCTCCTGAATGTGTTTGTGCAGACAGTCGTGGTACTTGAGCACCAAATGTCTTTCCGAATCTTTAAAACCCAACTTTGTGCGCAGGGTATGGAACAGATTTGTCAGTTCGTGCACATCTTGATCCTTTTGTTGCCGCAACGTGGTCCATTGGATGTATTTGTTCTCATAGCTCCCCACAGGGTAATATTGTTCCTTGATGTCATCTCGGAACGAATTCCAAGTGGGTGTGGCGGAGAACAGAGAGGGTTCCCCTTCGCCCTCTTGCTCACGGTAGGTTTCCCACTAGTCTTTGACATGGGGGGCAGCTTTGAGGAGTGCAAAAATAATATTTTCTCGGTCAGAGAAGTCATGGACCGAGAAATACCCTTCCAGCAAATTTAACCATCTGTTTACGGCATCTGCATCTATTTTTCCTTCAAATATAGGAATGTCAAAGTTTACCTATACCTTTAAGGGAGTGGCACCTCCAGAGTGGTTGTTGGATGCAGATGCGCCATATGTGGGCAGTCGTTGAAGGATTTGAGCAAAGTTATCCATCATCGCGTGCCTTTGTTTCTCGAGGGCCTCCTCGAGCAGTATTTTGATAGGATCTCCTATTCCCTCGTCTTTATTTTCTTCCGCCATGGGAGGTCGTCAGGGTTTGCGCTGCTGATCTAGCAAGGGTTCAACCAGATCGAGCCCTAACTCCTTATACCCTGACCGCGTTGGGGACATGCAAAGAAAAACAAAGAAAGAGCAGACCCACTCTGATACCACTGATCCGGATTTATGCAGGAACGCAACAGAATAAACACATAACCATAAATACAGATATGCAGCGAAAATAATGCGTCATTTCATTAATAACACAAATATACTTACAGACATAATGGAAATAAAATAACTAGGGTGATGGTAGCGAATCTCTGAGAAGAGATGTGATGGCTACAGACCTCTGAACTGTGTTACAATGAGGCTTGAGGGCCTATTTATTATTGAGAAACAACGTAGAATCCGAAACGTCCAAAAACCTAACCGTAGGAGATGAGGCGCCAAAACTGTGGGCGCCTGTTTGGGTAAATTGGTGGTTCAACTTCCCGGGGCGTAACTTTGGCACCCGATCTCCGTTTGATGCGCTCAATAGCTCATTAGAAAGATCTATCTGAGGACCACAACTTTCAAGACGAATTTCATTTCATGAAATTCACTGGTAAAACGATGCCCAAAAAACGTCGTTTAGGACCTCAAAACGGCTCTGGAAGTTCAGGACCCGAAAAACTGCTAAAAATAGTAAGTTTTATTGCAACTTGAAAACTGAAAGAACTGATGATGGGGGTTCAAATGGAATAGGTGGGTGGCCACCAATATCCACCTGGATCATTAAGCCCCCAAAACGGCTCCGAGAGTGGAGGACCCGAAAACCTACTAAAAATAGTAAGTTGTGCTGAATGTGAAAAGCTGCAAGAATTGATGGTGCTGGTCCAAATGGAATAGGTGGGTGGCCACCGATATCCACCTGGATCATCTCCATGCCAACGTTCCCAACTACTAGACTATAATGCACCTTTAAATTCATCTTGGAAAGCTCACTTGAAGGAACAGAAAGGTGTCCTACATAGCACATGAATAATGTATCCTAGAGGAAGAGGTCTAGAATTTGGTTTCCTTCCATTGTGATCTAGTATGTGGCACATAATTCTAGACCATTTTTGTATAGTTTCATCCATTCAAAGGTCTCATACCCATAAGAGTTGTGGATAGTGGTTACTACCCAAATTGAGGGCTGACTTAGGAAAGCTACAGCATAGTTGGTTCTATCCTTCTTGTGTTTAATTCTCAAATGGAATTGTGGTAAATATGTGCACCATTTATGATGGAAATCATTTTCCGTAGGGGGCTTCACTTGATGAACCTCTGACATAGCAAGTGTGTTCGTGGCATAATAAAAAATACCCTTTTTTTTATTACATATTGGAAAATACCTCTAAAATTTACTTTATTTGACCCCCTACCAATATTAACCCAATACACCTTCTCAATTTTTAAAAACCTCTACTTTCACTATATATTGTAGGCATCCATACTTTCATTAAAAAATTTTATAACCCTTTATATTATATCCGTAGTATAGTAACATGGTGCCTCTCTTATGACCCCACATGAATTCTCAATGCACATTTCTTCTTTTGATATACATTGTAGATGCATTTTAGCTCTCCCACAATGCAAAATTATTCAACCCACACTCAAGTACATCTCACAATAATTTGTGGCATTTAATGGTGTAAGGCACACCAATATCAACCGTGTTTTAGGAAGATTGATTACGAGTATGTATATAAAATTACACATAAATTTATCTATATAATGATGAAATATCAATTCATGAATATTTATGAATACGTTTGCACCAAATAAGGTGTTAAAGAATAATTTTAGGTGTTCGCTATGTATTCCAACGGAAACACCTCTAAGGCTCATGTTCCTATCGATGTTTTAGGCTAGGAATGAAACCCATGAACGTAAATTATGAGTTCGATAGGCCATGAATTCAAATTGTAGATAATCATGAATTATGGTTCATGGGTTCATTTCATGTATGCTTCCAGTGCAAGGTGTGAATATACATTTTTTCAATGAAAGAGATTATAATGTTGCAAGATAAACATTTCCTTAACGAGGCAACTTAATGCAAAAGTAGTATGAAGGAGAAAATATTAACCAAAAAAAACATCAAAAACATTTTTTTTTAAATTTAAAAGAAATAAACAAACCCCATAATTAAAAAATAATAATAACATAAAAAAATAAAAATAAAAATAATAAAAATAATAAAAATAATAAAAATATATATAATTAAATAATTAAAATTAAATCAAATTAAAATAAAAAATTTAAAAATAAAATGTAAATAATTAACATAAAAAATTTAAAATAATTAAAATTAAAGTTAAAAAAAATAAAATTAAAAAATACAAATTAGGAAAAAAAAAAAACAAAAGACTATAAAAATTTAAAAATTAAAGTTTAAAAAAAGAAATTTGAAATATTGAATAAAAATGAATATGTTAATAAAAAAAAAAACATTAAAATGAAATTTAAAAAGAAAAAAATAAAAAAAATAATACAAAATTGTCCTTTTTATTGTGTTTTTTTTTTTTTTTACTTAATTTAATTTAATTGTAATGTTGTTTTGTTTGTTTGTTTGTTTTTTTAATTTACTTTATCAATATTATTTATTTATTTTTTATGTTTCTTTTTTTTGTCAAATTTTAAAATTATTTTCTTAAATTATGTTCTTTTGGTATGTTTTTTTGTTTTGTTTTGTTTTTTTTTCATATAGCTTTTATAAGTTATTTTTGTCTTTCCTTTACATTTTTCGTGTTTTATTTTTTTCCCTTTTTATTTTTTATATATATTTTTTATCTTCCAATGTTTTTGGGTCATGTTTTTTTATTTTTTTATGTCCAAATATATATTTTTATTTACATATATTTGATTGATATTGATTGGATATATGTGTCAAAATAAAAAATATGTAAATATAATAAGCCTAGGAGAACAATTTGCGAAGTTCAAAATATTAATATTATTTAAAAATAAAATATTTACACAGATTTCAAAAAAAATAATTAATGGAGACAGTACCAAAAACTCTAAAGTCACATAAAAATTCATTTGTTTTGTAAAGTTGTTCATTTATCATAATTGAAGTTATTCATATCTAATGAGTTGAATACATTATATAAAAAAGACATTATATTTAAAAAACTGTTATTAATATGATAAAACTTAAAAATAATAATAATAATATAAATTAAATGGTAATAGTTTTTTAAAATAATATTAACACCTTGGCTATAAATTGTTTGAATTTTACGGCTTTTCAAAGATACGATATTTTATGTTTAATACCATGCCTAAAAATCTTGAAATTTTAACACTTTTGATATTTTATCTTTAACGTCATGTCTATCGTTGAAATTCTCAAGTTTTTTAGAGTTATGATATTTTATCGTTAATGTCATTATTAACATATGTTGATGAGTTACCCAAAAAAAAAAAAAAATATTCTAGCATCAACACTTTTTGTTTTCCGGGTGTTTTTTTGCATAAAAAAATCGCTTTTACTTCCATTTTAAAAAAATGTTGAAAATTTACCTTAAAAAAAAAAGGTTATTCCAGCATCAACACTTTTCGTTTTCAGGGTAATGTTTGCACAAAAAAATTGACTTTTACTTCTATTTTTTAAAAAATGTTGAAACTTTACCTTGAAAAAAAAAGTTATTCCAGCATCAACACTTTTCGTTTTCAGGATGGCTTTTCATGTTTTTTGGGGGCTTTTTTGGTTAGATTTCTCGTTTTTGACATAATAGTTCTCGTTTGATCAAGTAATTTTTTTTAGGACATTGATATCGATGTCACTTTTTGTTTTCAGGATGGTTTTTCATGTTTTTGGGGGCTTTTTTGGTTAGATTTCTCGTTTTTTGACATAATAGTTCTTGTTTGATCGAGTACTTTTTTTTTAGGACATTGATATGTATGTCATTTTGATGCATGGTTTACCATCTTTGGTTTTCAGGTTTTTTTTTTCATGTTTTTTTGGGTTTTCTGGTTAGAGTTCTCATTTTTAGGGTAAAAGTTATCGTTTGATCAATAACTTTGCTTTTTAGGACATTGATATGGATGTCCTTTTGATGCATGGTTTACCATTTTTGGCATTTGAGAATTTATAAACATATTGTAGAATTATGATTCACATAGTTTCCTAACCTTTCTAATCAAATAGTTTATTTCTTAGACTTAAGGCAATACGGTCATTTCACTTGTTCGACCTATTAGCAATTTTTAATAGGTTTTTGATCCATTCGTCACTGAATAAATAATAGGTTTTATAAGATGCATGCTTGTGATGTTAATTGACATTCTATTTTGATAACTATATTATTGAAATTTTGTTAATTTTTTACTTCTTAAGAATAGCTTGTTGAACATATTTGTTTACTTGATTATAGTATTTGAACTTCATAGAGAATTTCTCCTGTCCTATTAGAGTACAATTGAGTCATCTTCACATTTTTGAAACATACTAGATTTTCCACCATTTTTAAGAATTGGGATGGATTGGATATACACCCAATTCACTTCACATTAAGATTTGTCCCATTAGTTATGGGTTCATCTTATGGAGCAAGTACAAGTTATGTTTGTCATTTTTTGTAAAGTTATATTTATAAATTTGTTATTTGGCATCAAATTTTGGTGATTTTTTTTAGGTGGATTTTCATTGATACTTGTGAGGTCTTACACCACTAGAATTAGTAGATGATACCAACTTTGATAGTAGTCTTTGTTTCCTACTTGGTACACTTGGACATACTTAGGATTCAAGGGGAATGTATAAACATTCTAAGTCCTTAATCTTAGTCCTATGTCCTAGATAAAATTTGTGTATCTTGGGATGTATTCTTTGTCTTATGCATTTTGTAGTTTCCATTTGTTACGTTTGCACTTATTTTGATTTTTTGATTTTTTTATTTCTAATATTTTTCATTTGGACCCTTTGGAATCTTCTTCAAAGTCCACGCATGGGTATCTTGACATGTTTTTGTATTGATATTTGGCATGACATTTGCATAGTACCTTCGTGGTCAAAACACAATTTGACTTGTTGGAGTCATAAATTTCTCATGTGAAATCCGTAAGATCCATTGCAAGTACTCTTTAATTGATCGAAATTTCTTGATTAGTTAAATAATGTAATGATAAGAAACTCTATGCGCATAATTTTGACCTTAAAATGGTTGTTTAATGAACCAAATGAGCTCGCTTATTTTATAGATCCAAATAACTAAAATAAAACCCGAAAAATGAACCTTATAACCCATTGTTTCAACTTTTACATAAAATATCAAACAAACAATAAAAAACATACTAATCTATTATAGCTCATTCACATTATCATATTTTAAAAATGATTATTGTGTATTCTTATTTATGAACTATTCCTTTTAACTTATATATATATGAAAGTAGATTATATATATATATATATATATATATATATATGATTTTTACCAAGGAAATAGAAACCTCATATAACCAAAATTTTAGCTTATACAACTATGACCCATCATGATTACTCGCCTAGATTGAGATATATAGAGATGTTAAAAGTACTCCATACATACATATATAGATATTAAAGGTGTCAAAATTTCTCATTCAAACAAAATTAAAGTCATAATAGAATGAAACACGGGATCGTCCAACATATTGGTAAAAATCAGTGGGGAGGAAAATGTTAAAAAGAAATCGGATGAAGAGAAATGATCAAATAGACTATGACACTTTTATTTATTTTCTTCTTCTTGCTATCCAAGATACAAAATAGTAAAGTGAATTACTGAAAATGCAATCATCAGATAGCACTCTCCTTGGTACCGAGTATAGGATAAATCAAAATATTTCAGCTATTCCTACGGCACCTTTTTTGCGGTCTGTAACATACACCATTAACTTCACAGGGAAAATGTAAGGAGTTAAAATTTTTATACAAGTTACTCATCATTACATAGAAGGTTTAACAGTTCCCAGCATAATTTTATAAACAAGAATAGTAAAATCCTTAACCCTTAACAACCTCCATTACAGTATAATAACTTAATACTATATGATGTATCCATCCATTCATCTCATTACTCATATAGTCATCACATAATTTCCATTATGAACATCATAACAAGAAAGGAATCAACCTCATCATCTGGACACAATAATCAATCACATCATCGAACACTAGTATACCCTGGAAACCCCGTAGGGTGAAAACTAGCAAACGTTTAATTTTATTATTAAACGCTCGTGAGGGTGTTCAGCCTATCACTCAATGGCTTATAAGGGAGACCATCCCTTAACCATCGTTTATAAAATATTACAAGGAAATATGCAAATTTCTGGCTTGCAGCCATTACAATAAATATGATACCATTTACCCTCTGGTCTTCATATCTTCAGATCTTCACATCTGGTGGCATGGATGTACCTACAATGGACCATCGCACATTGGACCTTCCTGCAACTCGTACTCGTCTGCACGAACATTAATCATTTACCTGCCACCATGTCAAGCATAATCTTCCTTTGTACATGTCACCATCATTCCCTGCTATGATGCCTTCAACACAAAATGATGTCAAGATTCATAAAGTATTAATCAATCACTATAGTAGTTTGTCCATCTACTCAGGTATAATCATGACAAGCAAGTAAAGTACCTTGTCATTCTATCTTTAATAACACATACCTCATATGTGCTGGTTATAGGTCATCACAATAACTAATGCTTACGTCGCATAAGCACACATTCCTGCAAGACAATGGCTACATGTCCCAAGTTTTCCTTAAAATAAACTGATACATCAGCTAAGATATTTATGCATGTGATTTACATACATTTAATAAAAATAGCTAACCCTTAAGCTATTACCTTTAGTGCATGGAATGCAAGTTAACATAATTATTGTATCTTCCATGCATGCGAATCCATACTGATTCCAAAAGACTCTTCCTAAAGGAGTGCTTACACAACGAAGCTCATAACCTCCTTCACGAGTCTTCCAAAGAAAATCTCAATGCTAGTGAGCATGTAATCATATGTAAAAATAGGCAATTATGAATATAAATACATGTCTCATTTTTTATATTATATTAACAATCATATTCAATGTATTTTTAATACTACAAGCTATCTCTCTACATACAAAAATGTATATTATTCTTCAATAAAAGCTAATACATATATATTGCATGTATATGCAAGACCTTCCTCCAAAAGGAATTAAACATCATAATCATGTTAATATAAAATAGTCTCTTAGTTTATTCATTTAAGGAATAAAACTGATTAGTTCCTTTAACCATAAATTTATTAAATAACTTAATTTTACCAACACCATGGTAAACAATCCATAGATTTATTAATTGACTAGTATTTGCAAACACCATGGTAATCTACCCATGGTTTTCAACACCATGGAAAAACTACCCATGGTTTTATGAAACTATCCATGGATTTATTGAATAACTAATCTTTACCAATGTAATATCATTAGTTGATAAATCTTATTAGTATATCTTCCTAAATATTAAGATAGCTCAACATTTCTTTATACATGCAAAGAACATGCCTTTATAACAAAATGGCTAATTCTTTGTGCATGCAAGAGAGATAACTCTCCCACTTTGTGCATGCAAGAGGGATAGCTCTTCCTTTACTGTAGGAAACACACTTCCCTTCTTAGAATTCTAAGATTTAAAATAATTAGCAATCTTTAACATAATAGAAATCCTTTCCAAAAAAGACAACATGGATTCTTTTCAAAAACCCGCCAATAAGTTTCCCTTTTACCATTCTATTTCTCTAATAACATTATCTTTCCAAGAAGAGACAAAAAGGATTATTTTTAGAAAATAACCACAAAATCACGTGGTTAATCATCTTTTAATTAAAATTCCTTTCTATATGCAATCCAGCATGCATGAAACAAATTCACACAATAGACACATGCCTATTTTAGATATGCATGAATACAGATTTATAGAAACTCTTCTAGAAAAATACAAAGAAAAACTATTCAAATGTATGTACTTTCCCATAAATATGTTCCATATCTAGTATTTTCAAGATTTCTTGCCTTCTTATGTGTAAGGTTTTCCACATATTAATTTCAAGAGATGTAGCATAGTAAATATTATGCACGGGGTACATAAAACCTCTCTACATTATATATAACACAGTAGATTAATTAAAATCCAGTTGTGCACATCAACAAGTAAACATGAAAATTATTTTCAAGAAAATGATCTCTAGAAAATAAGAAACCATTACTTATATTTTTCCCTCTTAAAGCTCCATCGTCTTTCCATGGTTTCTTAGTTCACGTGATATAATGAGAAGCTGGCTAAATCGCTCGACAACTCACAACAAAAGATTATATAATAAAAATTAGAAAAGATTACTTATCTTGACTCTTATAGAAGAAAATGAAAGTAATCATAGTCTTTCCTAAAAAAAAAAAGAAGGATATATGACCTTATTCAGCAAGAATGTAGGCCTCATCCGTCTGCTTTGTAATTATCTTGACATTACAATAATTACAGTAAAAATAAAAGCAAACAGTATTTTACATACCCATCTGCTCAAAATGCTTTATGAGGCTAATTGCTCGTAATAGACTTGTACTCCAATCAACAGAAGTAATCATCAACACAACACAAACCCTCTAAAACTTGGTGAGGTTATTGGAGTCGTAAACAATACATCACCCTTCATGCACTCATCCAACGCATGACTGAAACCTTCAGATCATTCGCGTTTTATTTATCTTAACTTCAAACAACTGCTACAAGTCATCCAGCATTGGAGTCTCCACATATCCCGGGAAAGAAACACTCAATCCGATGTTAAAGACATCAATTCCATTCTAAGAGCCTCCGCAAATGCTTTCATGCCATATTTGGTTGCAGTATAAACAGAGGTCCCATACTACGTGTACAGACTAGCCAAAGAACTGACAAGAACAACGAACATGGGAGGTCGGGCATGGACTTGGACTTCGACTGTACGATGCTTCATCAAGCGAATAGCAACCTGCAGAGTCTTTACAATCCATTTGCTGTCTACACAGGAAAGAAAATATTAACCAGTTCCATCACTTGACAGGAAAAGAAAACCAGCGTGTGTCTTCCTCCTCCCTAGATCTTTTTTTAATATGGAGCAACTATCCGTCTTAACTGATTCAAGAATCCGTTTTATATTAAACCGATTCTTTATTTTCTTTATTTAAACCGTTAAAATCGAAATATATTTACCATATTCATTTACATAAATTGAGGTGGTCGGTTACACGGTCCCATAGAAAAAATTGTAAAGTGAAATATGGAAAGTACATGATTAAATAGTAGTCCTTTCCGATCGATTATAAGAGTGAATAGTAAAATCAAATATTAAAAATTAATTTAGAATTCGTTATTAAAATCATGAGGCCAATACATATTGTCATCTTTATCAAATCACAAGGCCAATACATATTGGTTTCATTGTCGGTATTATCAACCCAAGATTTCTAACATTTCGGTGTCGAAACGTTTTTGATTCAATTAGATAAAAATGTTTTGAATTATCAACCTTTCAGCTCCCAGCTACGATGATGCCTGAAAATTTCACGTTTCAAACATGTAAGATTCAAAGCATGTTTCAAACATGTAAATATAGGTGAATTTTCAAAACGGGTAACTAGAATTCCCAGAATGGTAAAAATGCCATGATTGATTCCTCCAACACGGTAAAATGGTAAAAGATAGTTTACTATTAAAATACCAACCCCGTCCTTGTAACCACCCTCTTAGTCGCCGACAAATGGTTAAGCTTTTATTAATTAAGAATTAATTATGACTGTTGTTTATTTTAATGGGAATATCTGAACAAAATTAATTTTGATTTTTGAATAAAAGATTTAATTTGTGAAATTTACTTCATGAGTGAAAAGGTTGATGGTAAAAGTAAATCTAGAGTCAGTTGAACAGAAAAAACAGTTTCTACAGTTACCCAAAGAAACTTCAGAATAAAGAGGGAATTCCAAAGAGAGTTGGGGGTTCTGTGAGAAAGGAAAAGAAAGAACTCTGTTGAAACTGGAAAAGAATTTTTTTTTTTTTCCAGAGCAGACTGATCTCTGGGTTGGAGAATTGGACCGGACTATCCCGAGTTCTCCCCAGAAATTATGTTTTTCGCTGGAGTGGGAGAGTTGGACCAGACTGTACTGAGATATCTCCTCCAGAACTTTGTGTTCAACAAGACCCAGGCTGGAAGCTCGGGGGAGAACTGTGGACGTAACTACCCAGTTCGTGGAAGGGAGGTAACAAGTACCATCAGTTGGATTTGGACTCAAATGAGAAAATGCAATTAGATTTTCTTGTTTCTTGAGAAAGAATGAATATGACTATCGTAGTTAAGGTTGCCTGTATTTAATTAAGTTTATCTTTTTCTTAAACGCAGTGGTGAATTACTGTTATTTTATTTCTTTATTTCCTTAAATTAGACATTCTGGTGAATTTCAGTAGAAGTAATCTAATTAATGAGGCCATAGATTTTCTTTCAAACCTGGATAGATGGTAATAAGATGAAAAGGATGTTAAGTATTGACCTAATAGATGAACAATTAGGTCATATTATTTTACTTTCTTGAAATAATACTGCAGAAGTTAACCTTAATAATCAGAGAAGGAAGACGTAAAATTCAGGTGGGTTGTTAATCCAAATGCCTGAATAACTCAGTCTTCTGGATAAATCGCCCCCTATCTATGACAAAATTGGACGAATATGGTGATCCGGTCACCTGTAGTAATCTTTTTCTAAAACAAAATAAACCAAGGAAAAAAAAACAAGAATATGGCTTAACCCAGTTTTTCTTTACAGAAAAATGAAATGAGAATATCTGAATTAACAGCCTGAAGAATTCGGGAAACCTTGTAAGCAGTGCATTTACTAGATAATAGACGTAACTTCATTTGGAGACAAACATCACAACTCTTTTAAATCGAACAATGACTAGTGTAGTAATGTTATCCGGCAGGAAGCCGCAACCCTGGATACATTCAGCATTTAAAAAAAACAATTCAAACAGACGGAGACTCTATAACAAGACTACAGGTTCTTAAAACCCTAGACGTCCCAACAGCTAACAATAACGAATGTTCCAGCCATGGACCCCAAAACCGTTAACGACAGGGTACCTGTGAGAAGGAGCAAGGGTTAAAAACTCTCTGCGACCAGAATTCCTTAAGGAAACCTTGAGGAGAATTTGGAAGAGAGTAATACCTGTAACGGAACCAAATATTCTATTAGTAGAGTACGAAGATCTAAGGATGTTTTCACCACCTTCAAGGCCCTAAATAAAACAAGAAAACGAAAGAAAATATACCTGTAGATCTCAGGGCGGAATAGAACCCAGGAACACTAGTTGCTCCTGTCGGAAATTTCAAACAAGTTTTACAACGAAATGAGAAACTGAAAACAGTTCTTAACTTCTTACAATCTGCGAGTATGTTCTAGAAAAAAGAAAGAAAACGAGGAATCGTGGGGAAAATCGGTGTAGTTCTATCAGAGAGTTGTTGAGTACCTGAAATCGTGGAAGACTATAGTTGATGGAAACCAGTTTTCACCGCCGGCTTCCATGGTTTTGCTGAGCCAATTCAAACCCTAACCTAGACATTCTAAAGCCATCCAGCAGGAGGAAAAAAGCCTGCAGCCAGTTCAAACCCTAACAGAGACGTTTTGGAGCCATCCGGCGGAAGGAACAATGAATGTGGAATCAGTTATTTCCAAGGAAATTAGCGATCCCTAGAATGTCTCCACCATCAGATCTTAATCCAAATCAACGATGTGTAGGGAGCCACATGCATATTGATAAAACTAATACTATGTGCCATGGTGGTTTAGAACACCGAAACCAAAAGCGTAATGATAAGTGGGTTAATCCAAACGTTATGTGTGCAAATGTTCGAAGGATTACATTTGCAATAATACCAAAACTTTAATGATAAATTGCTAGGTACACCTTACAAAAGTGTTATAAATGATTGTGACTCATAAAGATCCGGAACCGTAGTTTCAGTCATGATAGTAAGATTTATATGTACGAGTGAGAAATTAGTTTTTCAGCTATTTGTATGGATGAAACAATTGTATTTACAAGACCTGTAATGATGATATTGATGTCAGAATCTAAGGTTGAAAATAATCTGTTCAATTATAATAAAAAAAAATTCATAGTGAATAAAGCTTGTGGTTAATTGACTGTTACAAGTGGTATCATAGCGGTGTTACAACGCTGGGACCCTATTGGGTCAACTGACGTTAAAATTGTATGTACTCATGCACAGTCAGATAATTATATGGAAAGACAAATGAGGCGAACACCTTCACAACCGCCACAGCGAAATGTCGGAGAGATGCAGCCTCCACCAGAGGGGAACCCCGAAATGTGGGTTCAGCTAGGGATAGAACAGCACTAATGGTCTAATAGATTGATTGAGGAACATCAGCATCAGACTCGTATTTTGTTACATATAGTACAACAATTGCAGGAAGAAATGGAGAGAGTACATAGGGAAAATGCAAAGATGATGCAGGATCAGGAGAGGATCTTAAAAAGCCTCCCCGATAAATAGAATCAAAGGAATGAAAATCCCAGTGCTGGCAGATAATTCCAAGAAGGGAGCGAACAACAAATAGATGAGCAAGATATAGGCCGAAAAGAAAGAAGTGTGTCACAGCGAAGTAATCCCAACAGAAATTTTAGTGAGGCTGAATCTGAAAATGAAACCAAACGGAAGGCAAGTAAAAGGCAGAAGGTGGAATTACATGGAGAATTTAGAAAGATAAAGCCACCTACATTCGATGGAGAAAAAGAAGAAGTAGCAGAGGCCTAGTTAATTAATATCAACAAGTACTTCCAGGTGTATGATTATGACAGTGGTCTTAAGGCACGGTTAGCCATTTACCAGCTAAAAGATAAAGCCACCTTATGTTGGGAAGAAGTGAAGAACGTGCGGGGAATAGAGGATCAGGATGTGACATGGGATAAGTTTCAACAGTACTTCAAGGAAAAGTACTTGACTGAGCGTTTTTATGATGAAAAGGCTCGCTAATTCCATGATTTAAGGCTGGGACAATTGACCATGGACGAGTTCATCACCAAGTTTACATCATTAGTGCGCTATGTACCATAATTAAGAGATGAGAAAGCCAAGGTCCAGAGATTTCTGAGCAGTTTACCCACCCATATGAAGGAGCGTATTGAGTTTGTAAATCTTAAGACAATGGATGAGGCCATTAGAAAGGCGAGGTTGTGTTATCAGCAAGCGAAAACCAAAGCAGACCAAGGAAAAGGGTGGCAAGCAAGGAAATAAAATAGAAACAATGTTGGTTCCAAAAGAGGAAAAACCAGTAATTTCAGAAGCACCGCCAGAAACTCAATTAATAAGCAGTTCGGGAGGAACCATCAGAGGATAAGATGGCCGGGGGAAGACAAAACTGTGGAGGCTTCTAGCAAACCAGAACAACCCCAAAATCAGAGGCCACCTCTGCAATGTTGGGGTTGTGGAACAGCGCATTACTATCGAGACTACCCACAGTGGGGTAAAACCGAGGCAGTAACCAATTTGCAGGAGGCCTCTACTGTGGGAGATATTGCCTGAAGCATACCCAGAATCCATGCAGCATTGGAGGATCGGCAAGCAGATTTACAACCTACCATGATAGAACTGGAAGGTAAATTGCTATCCCAAACTCTTACTGTTTTGGTAGATCCAGGCGCAAGTCTAAGTTATATAAGTCCTAAATTAGTAGAAATCTGTAAACTGCCAAGTCAAAAATTTAAAAATACCTGGTTGGTTCAGTTAGCTACAGGAGCTAAAAGAAGAGTTAGTGCCAAAATACCAGATTGTGCACTGCAAATCGGCGGACAGCAGTTAATGGTAGATTTAAATATTCTTCCTTTGGGATCCTATGATGTATTGTTGGGTATGGATTGGTTGGAGAAGCATTGGACTCTTATAGATTGTAAGGAAAAGATAGTTTATTACAGAGATCAAAATGGTATTCGCCAAGAAATTCAAGGCATAAAGAAGCTTGTACATCTGCGCCCAATTACAGCTTCCCAAATGGGAAAATGTATGAGAAAGGGGTGCCAACTGTACACTATACAAGTTGGACTATCTAAGTCTAAGGAAAAAGCCACCTTGTTGGAAAACATACCTGTGGTGCAGGAATTCAAGGATATATTTCCTGAAGAGATACCAGGATTACCACCTAAAAGAGATGTTGATTTTACAATAGAGCCGCTGTCAGGAGCTTCGCCAGTTTCACGAACTCCTTATCGAATGAGTGTGCCAGAACTGATAGAGCTAAAAATGCAGCTTCAGGAATAATTGGATAAGGGGTATATAGGACCCAGTGTGTCACCCTGGGGAGCACCTGTACTGTTTGTTAGAAAAAAGGATGGAACCATGCGCATGTGCATGGATTACCGACAGTTAAATAAGCTGACAGTTAAGAACAGGTACCCCCTACCCCGTATTGATGACCTGTTTGACCAAGTAAGGGGAGCTACTTTGTTCTCCAAGATTGATTTGCGATCCGGTTATCACCAGATCAGAATTAAGGATGAAGATATACATAAAACTGCCTTTCGCACGAGATATGGCCACTACGAATTCGTGGTATTACCTTTTGGATTAACTAATGCTCCAGCCACTTTCATGAGACTGATGCATAGTATTTTCCACCCTTCTTTGGAAAAATTTGTGTTAATCTTCATTGATGACATAGTGGTTTATTCTAAGAATGCGGAAGAACATAAAGAGCACTTGCGAATGGTACTGGAGATGCTAAGGAAGCACCAACTGTATGAAAAATTCAGTAAATGTGACTTCTTCAAAGAAGAAATACAGTATCTTGGACATGTAATATCTGAAAAGGGTATAGCAGTAGACCCGGAGAAAATCAAAACTCTCATGGAATGGAAGGTGCCATAGAATGTGGCAGATATATGGTCTTTTATGGGTCTCGCTGGCTATTACCGGCGATTTATCAAAGGATTTTCAAAGATAGCCTTTCCCATTACCTCCTTGCAAAGAAGAGGGAAAATTTTTAAGTGGGAAAAAGAATGTCAAGATAGTTTTGAAAGATTGAAGCAGTTGCTAACAACAGCACCTGTGTTGAGTGTAGCAGATCCGAATAAGGAATTCGAGGTTTGTACGGATGCATGCAAGGAAGGTGTTGGAGTTGTGCTATCGCAAGAAGGGAGGGTAATTTCCTATGAATCTCACAATCTAAAATATCATGAGCAACGATATTTAGCTTATGATTTAGAGCTGACTGCAGTTGTGCACGCTCTCCGAGTATGGAGACATTACCTACTTGGAAAGAGATTCATATTGAAGACTGATCATAGTAGTCTAACCAACTATTTTAAACAAGCTGACTTAAACTCCCGACAAGCAAGATGGAATGCTTTTCTGAGTGAGTTTGATATATATCTACAACACGTAAAAGGAAAGGAGAACAAGGTTGCGGATGCATTGAGTAGAAAACTGCATAATATTTATGGGTTATATGTTAACCAAATTGAAACCAGATTCCTAGAACAAATCAGAAAAGAAGCAGACAAGGATCCTGAGTATAAGTATTTGTGGCAGCAAACACAAGAATCTGGGGGACAAGGTGGACAAGGTGAATATGAGATTAACCAGGATGGGTTGCTGGTTTTCAAGAAGAGGATAGTCATTCCAAACAGAGTGGAATTAAAAACTATGATACTGGATGAATATCATAGAAGCAATTATGTGGGACACCCAGGATATCAAAAGATGCTGACAGCTATAAGAAAGGACTATTGTTGGCCAGGCATGAGGAAGGGCATAGCAAACTATCTAAACAAGTGTTTAGAGTGCCAGCAAGTGAAAGTAGAGCATCGGCATCGAGCTGGATTAATGCAGCCTATACCTATTCCCGAATGGAAATGGGAGGTGATCTCATTGGATTTTATCACCGGATTACCAAGATCAAAACGAGGTAATGATTCCATAATGGTAGTTGTGGATAGACTAAGTAAGTCAGCACATTTCATACATGTCCAATCCACCTATAAGACAGTACAGATAGCAGATTTATTTACGCGTGAGATCTTCAGACAGCATGGCATTCCTAAGACCTTTATCTCGGACAGATATGTTAAATTCACATTAGATTTTTGGAAGGCGCTGTTTACGGGGTTAGGAACTCAAGTACATTTTAGTACTGCATACCAGCCGCAAACAGACGGTCAAACCGAGCGAGTAAATCAAGTACTGGAAGACATCCTGAGAATGTATGTCATGCAGCAACCAGTTAAATGGGAGGAGTATCTACACTTGATAGAGTTTGCCTACAACAATGGTTACCAAGAATCATTAAAAATGAGTCTGTTTGAGGCGCTATATGGGCGGCAGTGCAGAACTCCCATTAATTGGAGCAACCCCAAGAATAGACTCATGCTAGGACCAGACATGCTAGCAGAAATGGAAGCAGAGGTGAAGAAAATTTGACAGAATTTGAAAGTAGCACAGGATAGGAAGAAGGTGTACGCAGACAAAAAAAGATCATACCGGGAGTATGAGGTTGGCGATCATGTGTATGTTAGAATTAAGCCAAAGAAGAGTACACTAAGATGGGCCTCTTGTGCAAAGTTGGCACCTCGATTTTGTGGTCCTTTCCAGATACTGGAAAGAGTAGGACCAGTAGCGTATCGCTTAGCCCTTCCTAGCCATATTCGGGTGCATAACATCTTTCATGTATCGTTATTAAAATGATATGTTCATGATCCAAGACACATAATCCATTGCCAGAACATTCATGTAGTGGGTAAGCATAATGGTTCAAATAATAGCATGATGATAAAAACTTATATAATTAATCTAAGTCTATTGTATGCAGGTAGAACCAGACGGAGAGTTTCTGGTCGAGCCCCAAAATATAATAGACCGGAGGGAAATCATGCTCCGAAAATGAGCCATCGCCCAGGTTAAAGTGCAATGGAAGCACTTTGGACCGGAGGAGGCTACCTTGGAAGACGAGAGTTTCATCCGTGAAGCTTATCCTGAGCTTTTTATCTGAATTAAAGTAACAACACCGGGGACGGTGTTCTCTTGCAGAGGGGGAAAACTATAACCACCCTCTTAGTCGCTAACAAATGGTTAAGCTTTTATTAATTAAGAATTAATTATGACTGTTGTTTATTTTAATGGGAATATCTGAACAAAATTAATTTTGATTTTTGAATAAAAGATTTAATTTGTGAAATTTACTTCATGAGTAAAAAGGTTGATGGTAAAAGTAAATTTGGAGTCAGATGAATAGAAAAAACAGTTTCTACAGTTACCCAAAGAAACTCTGGAATAAAGAGGGAATTCCAAAGAGAGTTGGGGGTTCTGTGAGAAAGGAAAAGAAAGAACTCTGTTGAAACTGGAAAAGAAAAGGTTTTTTTTTCCAGTGCAGACTGATCTTTGGGTCGGAGAATTGGACCGGATTGTCCCGAGTTCTCCCTAGAATTTATGTTTTTCGCTAGAGTGGGAGAGTTGGACCAGAATGTCCTGAGATATCTCCTCTAGAACTTCGTGTTCAACAAGACCCAGGATGGAAGATCGGGGGAGAACTGTGGATGTAACTACCCAGTTCGTGGAAGGGAGGTAACGAGTACCATTAGTTGGATTTGGACTCAGATGAGTAAATGCAATTAGATTTTCTTGTTTCTTGAGAAAGAATGAATATGCCTGTTGCAGTTAAGGTTGCCTGTATTTAATTAAGTTTATATTTTTCTTAAACGCAGTGGTGAATTACTGTTATTTTATTTCTTTCTTTCCTGAAATTAGATGTTCTAGTGAATTTTAGTAGAAGTAATCTAATTAATGAGTCCATATATTTTCTATCAAACCTGGATAGATGGTAATAAGATGAAAAGGCTGTTAAGTATCGACCTGATAGATGAACAATTAGGTCATAGTATTTTACTTTCTTGAAATAATACTGTAGAAGTTAACCTTAATAATCAGAGAAGGAAGACGTAAAATTTAGGTAGGCTGTTAATCCAAATGCCTGAATAACTCAGTCTTCTGGATAAATCGCCCCCTATCTATGATAAACTCGGACAAATATGGTGGTCTGGTCACCTGTAGTACTCTTTTTCTAAAACAAAATAAACCAAGGGAAAAAAAACAGGAATATGGCTTAACCCAGTTTTTCTTTACAGAAAAATGAAATGAGAATATCTGAATTTACAGCCTGAAGAATTCGAGAAACCTTGTAAGCAGTGCATTTACTAAAGAATAGACGTAACTTCATTTGGAGACAAACATCATGACTCTTTTAAAACGAACAATGACTAGTGTAGTAATGTTATCCGGCAGGAAGCCGCAACCCCAGATACATTCAGCATTTAAAAAAAAAAATTCAAACAGACGGAGACTCTATAACAAGACTACGGGTTCTTAAAACCCTAGATGTCCCAACATCTGACAATAATGAATGTTCCAGCCAGGCAGAGAGCCATGGAACCCAAAACCGTTAACGACAGGGTACCTGTGAGAAGGAGCGAGGGTTCAAAACTCTCCGCGACCAGAATTCCTTGAGGAAACCTTGACGAGAATTTGGAAGAGAGTAATACCTGTAACGAAACCAAAGATTCTGTTAGTAGAGTACGAAGATCTAAGGAGGTTTTCACCTCCTTCAAGGCCCTAAAAAAAACAAGAAAACGAAAGAAAATATACCTGTAGATCTCAGGGCAGAATAGAACCCAGGAACACCAGTTGCTCCTGTCGGCAATTTCAAACAAGTTTTGCAACGAAATGAGAAACTGAAAACCATTCTTAACTTCTTACAATCTACGAGTATGTTCTAGAAAAAAGAAATAAAACGAGGAATCGTGGGGAAAATCGGTGTAGTTCTATCAGAGAGTTGTTGAGTACCTGAAATCGTGGAAGACTATACTTGATGAAAACTAGTTTTCACCGCCGACTTCCATGGTTTTTCTGAGCCAATTCAAACCCTAACTGAGAAATTCTGGAGCCATCCAGCGGGAGGAACAAAGCCTGCAGCCAGTTCAAACCCTAACAGAGACGTTCTGGATCCATCCAATGGAAGGAACAATGAATGGGGAATCAGTTATTGCCAAGGACATTAGCGATCCCTAGAATGTCTCCACCGTCGGATCTTAATCCAAATCAACGATGTGTAGGGAGCCACGTGCATATCGATAAAACCAAGACTATGTGCCATGCTGGTTTAGAACACCGAAACCAAAAGTGTAATGATAGGTGGGTTAATCCAAATGTTATGTGCGCAAAGGTTCAAAGGATTACATTCGCAATAATACCAAAACTTTAATGATAACTTGCTAGGTACACCTTACAAAAGTGTTATAAATGATTGTGACTCATAAAGATCCGAAACCGTAGTTTCAGTCATGACAGTCAGATTTATATGTACGAGTGAGCAATTAGATTTTCAGCTATTTTTATGGATGAAACAATTGTATTTACAAGACCTGTAATGATGATATTGATGTCAGAATCTGTGGGTGAAAATAATCTGTTCAATTATAAATTTTTTTTTTCATAGTGAATAAAGCTTGTGGTTAATTGACTGTTACAGTCCCGCTCCGTGTTAATCTCAGCAGACTTTGAGTGAGCATAATTAGTGTTTTGGTTTAGCCATTCCTTTATTAAATGCCAATTGCAGGAGAGCCAAGGGATTTAAATACAATATTTTTCCAAGCTTTAGAGGGGACGATGTGAGAACAGTGTTTGGGATCATCTCGACCGCGATGTAATATTATTTTTTAATAAACTAATATTTATTAAACTATTTTTTATGAGGATCTTAATTGATTTATTCCATCATAACGGTTTTTTTTTTAATATTATTTTTATGTTTAAAAAGAAGTAAGAAAAGTATTTTGAAATTATCATAGTTTTTATGATTTAAGAGATTAATAATTTTGAAACTATCATAGTTCTTATGACTTAAGTGTCTAAAAGTTATTAATGGAACGTATATTTTGCAACTATTTTTTTCAATTCCTGTAGTGTTATAAAGATATAGTTTTTTACGTCTTTGTATTCTATCGTATTTTAGGAATTTTCTAATGTTCTATGAGAAAATGTCTTTCATCTACAATATTTATGGTATTTTAACAAAGAAAAAACACACAAAAACTTATGATATATAGATAAACATCATAATCATAAATGACACAATAATAATATTCCATTAACATTTTTAAAGCAATATATTTAGGAAATGATGTTATCACTAGGATGTGTTTTGTCATTGTTTAATTTCCCCATGTAGCTAGTTTGCATTTCCTCTTTAGGTTTGAACCTTATTTAGTGGGGACTAAGCACCTCTCATACATTTGAACTTTATTTAGTGGGCACTAAGCACCTCTCAAACAAATCAGTCTACACATCATAGATAAATTGTGTATATCTTATTCTCATTAAAAAATAATACTTACATGTTCAGTAAATATAAAGATTTTGAATTACATTTATATTCAAAAATGTTTATTTATTTATTTTAATAATATCCAATTCTCAATTTTACATATTTCTACTTATCACTCTAGAAAACTATCATTTTCCCATGACTCATATGCAAGACCAAAAAATAAACCATTTTCTATTTTTAAGTTAACAAACTCATTATGCTATATAAAATCTATATTTTAAATAACCCATAAACACATTTGATTGTATAAAATCTTACTTGACACATTACCTATTGTCACAAAAAGAATAATTGACAAAAATGACGCCTCAGTTACTCTTATACTTTATTTTCTTGTCAACGTTTGTAGTTTTCTTGAGTGCCTATTTGTCTCTTAGTGGCCAATTGGCATGTTAGCCAAGTTAGTTAGGAAAATCCTTTCCAACTTCCTCGTTTTAGGAGTCCTCCAAAACTTTCTTTACCCTCAAGTGTTTACCTAATTATTTTTTCATGTGGTAAGTCTTACAACTACCAAATAGGTCACCCCATTGTAGCCTACATGAATGAATACATCATACATAACCACCATCATAGAGTGGCTAAGTCCACCATATGTGAGAACTCCTATAACACCAAGCACCTTATTTTCTTTGATCATGATCGAACCTTGCCTTGGTGAAAATTGCATGTAATAAAGTTAAAAAATAATAACCATAGTTGATGGGACAATTATTCCAAGTTGAATGTTGGGAAAAAAATTCTAGTGGGTGTTAATTTGGTTTATTATGGGTAAGGAAATTAGCAAAGGAAACGGAAAGGTCTTTTGAAAGTAAAAATGACATTTTTTGCACAAATTTTTATCAAAATAATGGAAAATAGGAAAAAAGGGAGATGAAAGGTAACAGGTTGCATGTGAGGAGGAAAATGAAGTAAAATAAGGGAAAATGAAGAAAATAGAGGCCTCATTGATAGAAAGGGTTTTGAGGGTCAGTTGGCAAGCTTTTGGTCACATTTTTGGAGCTCTCTCATTATTCTCTCTCTCTCTCATACACACACTCACTCTTGGACACTTAATTTTTTTTTGGAGCACTTTCGCATCGAACCAAGAAAGGAAAGAAAGAAGGAAGAAGGAGGAAGAGAACAAGGAGGAGTAGAAATCAAGAAACTACAATAGAATTCTTTGCAGGTATTGATTTGAATATATATTTTCCTTGCTAGGTCTGGCATGTGGTTATTTTCTATCTTTGCATGGGTTTTTCTAGGTGTGACAATGTTTTCAGCCTAACCTTGCCATTTCCGGATAGCCATGTGTTGTGGAGTTCTCTTGCCTTGGTTTAGATGGATTTCTAGATGGATTTGGAGTGAAGTGGATCTACGAATATTATTGTTATTTATGACACATAACTGGTTTATGTGTTGCCTCGGCTTATGGCCTAGTGATCTGGGTTTTTGATTGTTGTAAAGCCTAAGAGGTGTTGCCTCTATTTAGGGCCTAGTCATCCGGGATTGGATAGTGGTAAATTATAAGAGGTGGTTTTCCATTGATTAGGCCCATGAATCCTTGTCGGTGAATGACATGATATATGGTAAGTAAATGGTGGTGTCTCGGTTAAGGGCCTAGTGACCCTCGATTTATACTGTGGGTTGCAATAAAGCCTAGGACACTAGGAGATAGGAAAATTCCTCATGTTGTAGGTGAAGAGACTCCAGTGATATCTGTGCTTGTGTTGACCTAGTGATTGGGGGTAGATCATGGTAAATTTGGTTATGACATGTTTATTGTCTTGGCTTAGTGATGTGGGATGGATTACAGTAAAGCCTGATTTCTATTTGATGAGGGTGGGGTGGTTTAGACTTGGGATGCCCAGTTTTTCTCTTTCGGTTTTAGTCCCACATTCAACCTTGGAATATGGCACGGGGGTGATTGAATGAAGAGAGATTTGGCTCAGTCAATCTATTGTCAAGTGGAAAATGGAAGTCCCATCTTCGGTTGGTTTTTAAATACATTAATGAAGAGCTCCTTCCTTTGGTATTTGGTATGAAAATGTATTGGTTTATGTATGCATTTTATTTTTTTTGTATCCATTGTATTTCTATTGTTATTGTTTTGGTTGTAAGCATGTATTCAATGACTGATGATGTATGGCTCTATGAATTTTTTAACCTGTAAATGAATACACAATGTATCTATGGTCAAATATATGGTATTGTAACTTATGATGTAAGGGAGAAATTATTCTTAGCAATTCTCAGATAAGTATGATACTCCTATGCTTAAATATGATGTTTACACCTATAGATGCAATTTTTGTGACGTGTTCGACGAAATGCCTGTCATGCATAGGAGGGCTCCAAATGAATTCCTGACGATGTGATTTCTTCTATACCTTTTTTTAATGCTATTCATAATCCCAAAAAATTTCATGAACTTCTCGGCAGTGACCTACGCTCTTGGATTAAAAATGTGGCCGAAATCTTAGAGTTACAGGCATAGAACTAAAAAAACCAGACCCTTACCACTACCTTTCCTTGGTATGCTCGTGGCTATAGGATTTTAGCCTCTACCTTTCCTTGGCATGCCTGCAGCTAAGGCTCAAATTGGTCAAAAGGTTAGTCGCCCTTAGTATTCAGGGGCTTGGAAGGTTGGGTTACCTTGTGATGATGTTTTTGATGCTCTGTAAGGTTTTTTGTATTGTTTTCATTGGTTCCACTTCCTTAAGGTCATATATGATGTTGAATCTCATATTAGTATCATCTTGTCGCATGTTTACCTCAGTTGGTCGGTTACATAGGTAGATATGGGAAGAAGGTATTACAAATATCACCAGCAATTTCAATAGGGAAGATGCTTATAAGCATAGTTGCTCATGGAAGCCTATAATCCATCTCCTTACTTCCTAACTTGACTAGTTCCCTCCCATCCCCACCCAGCTCTCTTTATCCAATTTCCTTTGTCCCATCTAAATTTCTTTCCCTACATCTTTCTATATATAATAAATTTTCACATAAATGATTTTTACTATTAAACATATCATATTCATCACATAAATAAATTTGTATAAAATAAAAAATTAAATATCATCTTAATACAAAATAATACCCCAATGTCCTTTTCATTCTCTATCATTCGACCCTTTTTGAATATTTTATTAAAAATATTAAAAATTTCTAAATATAAATTCATAGATATTCGAATTCATTTTTATAATATTTTAATCTCATAAATTTAAATATCAATTTTTTTATGCTATTAACCATACAATATTTTTTTTAAAGTAAGTTAAATTAATTATAGTAGTAAGTTTTAACCCAAAAAAAATTATATCCTACTCACTATGGAATAATAATAAATAATATTTATATAAAAAGAAATATATATTATTTTATCTTAACCTTCTATTATTTTCTCAATTACATTTTTTAATTTTTTTCTTGACCATTGATTTCAATCAGTTTTTTAAATTAACAATTTTTATTCCTCATCTTTTGACCGTTATATATAATTTATTATTTTTCATCCCTGTGATTATTATTTGTGTTTTCATTATCTCATTACTTATATGTTTCATCATCTCTCACGCTTGCCAGGTGTTAGTTTTCTAGCCCGTCATGACAAGTTGGAACAATGGAATTTCTACACAGTTCATATTCCAAAGATTCAAACAACATAAATTGACTTGATGGAACCATAACTTTCTTATTTGAAATCATTAAAATCCACTAGAAATACTTTTTAATAGATTGACATCTTTTCATGAGTAAAATAATATTAAATTATAAGAAACTTTATGTGAAATTTTTTTACATAACCCAAATGCACTCCTCATTTTCAAGACTCCAAATCACTAAAATAAGACCCCTAAAATGGACTTTGATGACATGGTTTTAATTTTTATGTATAAAAATATCAAACAAGCCATAAAATGCATACTAATCTATTTTATATCAATATGCATACTGATCTATTTTAGATCAATCACGTTATGATTTTTTTTTTTTAAATTGCTATTCATATATGAACTATTCCTCTTAACTTATATATATTTGAAAGATAATTCAAATGAGCTATTCCTCTTGACTTATATATATTTGAAAGAAAATTTTAAAAAATTATGTACAATTGATTTTCTTGTATATGAAAAACGTACTAATGCATTGAGATGTTAAAAATACTAGTAACGTGAAATACAGAAGATACCATGATTAGATAGAGCTCTTTTTGGGATGGGGTATTCCGAAAAGAAAACATTTCAACTACTCCCAATCGCACCTCTTTCGCGGTCTTTAAGACAAAATGGTGGAGTGAAATATAGAAAATACATGACTAAATACCATTCCTTTTGAGATGCACTATACCAGAGAGAACAGTAAAATAAAATATTAAAATTCATTTAAAACCCGTTATTAAAATCATGAAGCCAATACGTGTTGGCATCTTTTTATTAAAATCATGAAGCCAAAACGTAGAGGGATCTTTATTGAAATCGTGAGGCCAATATATATTGGCTTCATCGTCGGTATTATCATCCCAACATTTCTAACAGTTCGGCCCCGAAACATTTTGACTCAATAAACATTTATAATGACAAGGTTATTGGCTAATTGGTACTCATGAATAATGTTTTTTTCTGTTTTTTGGATTTTGCATTCAATTCACTTACTATGCAGGCTTTTATCTTTGACACACATTGTAACAGTCTCGTTAAGATTAACTAGTAGGTACTAGTTAAAAGACAATTATTATGTAATTAAAACAAGGAATTAATTATGTTAATGAAAATTATTTAAATAGGAGGATTAGCAAATGAAAAGGAAATCTTTAAAAGCTGTTGTAAAATTTTTCTAAGAATAGGAGGTGGTTGGGGATAGTTGGGAGATACAGTTACCCATCCCTTGAGGATAAAAAGAGAATCCTGGAAAGGGGTGGGGGTTCTGTAAAAATTTTGGAAAGGAAGGGAGAGCATTTTCTTGAGCTGGAAAGGTCCAGTGGAAATTAGCTTACTGAATCCCTTGAGAGTCTAGATATCATGTTGGTGACTGGATTGGCCATCCAGAGGTCACAGCAGAGGCATCTCCACTGTTAACCCATGGCACTGTCCAGATTCTGGAGCTAGGGGCAAGTGGAAGACGTAATAGCCTCCTTTGAAGGTTGGGAGGACATCAGCTGAAAAAGACTTCCTAAGAGTCAGATAAGTATACTCTGAGTGATATTGTTAGCCAGGTTTATATAAGTTTCCGTGTGTTATTGTTAACCGGTTATATGATTCAGAGTGTTATGGCTAACCGAATAAACATATTTGAATGATTACTGCTTAGTCAGATGAATGTTTCCAAGTGTTCTGCGCAAACTAGTTAGTAATTCTAAAGTATTGTTATCTAGAGAAATGTACCTGGCTCTTACTGTTAAATTTTCAGAAAAGAAAAATACTTTGAGTAGTTCTGGTCGTAAAGATAAATAAGTTATGGAGCATTTGTTTTAGCATTTCTTTATTTTGAAGTTTCTAAAATGATAGAAGATCAGACTTCTTGTCGTGATGATTTACCAGTACATCTACTATGAGGTGTAAATATGCTAGGTACGTATTTGTAGTAGGGAAACTTCTATTTTCTGCTTGTAATAAAGAAAAATAAGGACAAGCGCTTCAGGAAACTGAGAAAAATACACAATAATCCACCTTTAATGGCGGATAATGATAGCCTGCTGAAGGCAGGAAAATAAATGGAAAAAATGATAACCAGTCCCCATGAAATAAGCCCAAACATTGGAGAAAGCTAATTACTACTGTAGCATTTAAAGAAATAAACGAAGAATAATGAGCAAATCTCCTCCATGGGAGGATTTGAAAACCTCGTAGCCTGTACGTGACTGACGTATGGCAACATTGTTTCACTATAATCTTACAAAGTAAATAACGGAAGAAGAGACTTCGTTGCACCACGTGGTTCTGCAGGAAAGAACCGAAACAAGAATATATATATAAAACATAACAGAACTTATAGAGCAATTTGGATATAAACTGACATGCATAAAAGGAAAACTCTGAACGGAGATTACATGCAGGACGGTCCAGCTCTAGATTCGTTACAACATGTCTAAAAGCATGAAAAGTTTTCACATTTAACACAAATAGACATCGTATAATGTGCGCTGACTCTGTTCTTATTATACAACCACGGGTCGGGACTTATCCTTGGACCCATTATGTAATATGCTGAGAAACAATACAGTTCAGTAGTAAACATAGAATTCCACCTTGGGTAAAAGCCCCAATCGCTATTAGATAGCATAGGGATGCATTGAATTGCCAGCTAGTTAACATAAGGAGAGAACTGATTAACACTAGTTCAAACAGCTCAGAAGCCCTAGCTACAATCTATTGCAGCCGAATTCCAAGAAACTGTAACCCTCGACAGGGCAAGTAGAAGAACTTAAGCACCCTTGGAAGGGTTAAATACCTGTGCAGGGAGACCATTGAATTAGCAGTGTCTTCGTTGGGGTAACATAACCAATAAAATGCGATTGGAAGGTCATGAACCCGCTTACCTGCCATGAGCAAAACAAACAGGTCAGTAAACTTCCAATAAGAGATTTGAGAGCATCGATTATTAAAACAAATGATAACACTTGTTTCTAAAGAGGAAGTTACCTCGCAAGGGGTTGAACCCTGTAGCACTCTCCTGTAGAATTTAGTGAAGCAAAGTTGTTTAAATGTTGCTCGGGAACCAAAGGAAAAGAACGAGAGTTTTGTAGGAGTTCGAACCTGAACAGACCCAATTCGACAAAGGAAGAGTGGAATTCTTACCATAGTCCTGAGGAAATGGGTAGTCGGACGGAAGACCTTCTAAAGCCAGTTGGAGCTGCAACTGTAAACCTATGAGGATACCCTGTATGAGAAATTCATTAGGGTCGAGTGATAACCAAGCATTCGTAGGCAGAAGGCAAAGAATAAAAACGAAACAAAATAAGATAGCTAACCCCAGCGCTAGAATGACATATTACATGATAGACTTGACCTATTAAATACATTAGGGCGGAGTTTGCTATGTCTATTCTCGAAACATAGAAAGAAAAATCATAATGTCGAGAGCACCGAGCTGTAATCAAGGAGCCTCTAATGTTGTCGAACTCTTCGATCGCAGTCAGAGAGAATGGCGGAGAGTATGCAGATCCAAGGGTTAGCACACCAAACCTAGCGGGAAATCATAGACTGTCGAGAGTGAATGGTGCTGCCATCCAAATGGGTGGAATGAATGACCTGCCAGGTGGTACGATGCAAATCCCAAGAGATCTAAAAACAAGGTCAAATTAAATGGTGTGCACCGAGCTCGTTGTGCTACCAGGCTTACTCCCATGCGTTAACCTTAATGAAAAATCCTCCAAGGAGGTTCAACCTTACACATGCTAAAACCAGACCTTAACTTATTCGGAAATTGTGCTGGAAAATGTGGTACGTGGCACACCTTGTGAGCATACAAATTTTGTTGGCCAAAACTATATAAATATAGGCATAACCTTTGAAAGCTGTGGATTATACTTGAGACAAAAGAATTAATGTTGTACTAGATTAATGCCTTGTACTGCCAGCAAAGTAAATGTTGCTTCTCCCTACATTAAATACTAAACATTAAATATTGAATGTTGTGTTGGCATTGTAAGTTGTGAAGGCTAGTAAAACGCATAGATGATTCCTTTTTGTATGGTAAAAGAATTTTTTTTTTTGGTGGCAAAGTATATGTGACAAGTGGTATCAAAGCCAAGTTGCTACACTGGAAACCTTAGGGGTCTACTAATACTGAAGCTATGTATGTGAATAGTGCACTAAGGGGAAGCAAGAGAATATGAGAGAAGATGCAGCAACATAGTCACAACCAGAGGAAACCCCAGTTCCTACAGTCATGAATCCAGAAATGTGGGTTCAATTAACTGTTGAACAACATCAGAAAACGAGTCGACTGTTGGAGGAACATCAGTAGCAAACTGCATTTTTGCTAAGTATAGTACAACATTTGCAAGAATAAATGTTAAGAGTCTGGAGGGACAATGAGAGGTTGTTACAAGATCAAGAAAATATCCTGAAAAGTTTATCTGAGAAGCAAAACCAGGAGATGGGACATCCCAGTGTGGAAAAAGAATTATCCACGGAACAGGAAGAACATCAAACCAAAAATGATACTACTGGCAGAAACGAAAAGATTCCCTCTCAAAAGAGTAAAAATAGAAATTATAATGAGGCAGAATCAGGTAATCTGTCCGATCAGCAAGATCATAAAAGGCAGAAAGTGGAACTGAAAGGGGAATTTCGTAAAATTAAGCCACCCACCTTTGACGGTGAGGCGGAGGAGGTGGCCGAAGCTTGTTTAATAAACATAAACAATTATTTTCAGGTATATGAATACATCAGCAATTTGAAGGCCGGATTGGCTATTTATCAGCTGCGGGAAAAAGCCACCCTGTGGTGGGAGGAGGTGAAAAATGTACGCAGCATTGATGAGCGAGATATCACATGGGAATAGTTTCAGCAATACTTTAAGGACAAGTATTTAACGAAGAGATTTTATGATGAAAAAGCGAAAGAATTTCACGACCTTCGACTGGGGCAGATGACCATGGATGAATATGTTACGAAATTCACCTCCCTGTTACGTTACGTTCCTTACCTTCGGGAGGAAAAAGCCAAGGTGCAGAGGTTCTTAAGCAGTTTACCCGCCCCAATGAGGGAGCGGATAGAACTTGTCAACCCACAAACCATGGATGAGGTAATTCGTAAAGCATAAATGTGCTACCAGTAGAATAAGGCCAAGGGTGATGGTGGGAAAAGCTGGCAGCTAAGGAAACATCAGAAAAGTAGTTCTACTTTTAAAAATAGTAAAATTAGTAACATTAAAGGCTTGGCACGGAATTCTTTTGGAAATTAGTTTGGTAAAAACCATCAAAGGATCAAGTGGCCAGCAGAGGAAAAACCCATTGAAGCTTCCATCAAGCCGGAGCAGGGACAAAATTCAAAACCCCCCCTACAGTGCTGGGGCTGTGGGGAGGCTCATTATTACAAAAACTATCCCCAACGACACAAAAATGAAGCTGTAGAAAATTTGCAGGAGGCATCTACATTGGGTGACGTGGCGCGAAATATACCTCACATAAATGCAGCCTTGGAAGATCGACAGGCTCATTTCCAGCCCACCATGATTGAATTGGAAGGTATTATACTAACTAAAACTGTTTCAATTTTAATAGACCCTGGAGCAAGTTTAAGTTATGTAAGTCCTAAAATAATGGAATTATGCAAACTAAAAGAACATAAATTGAAGAACTCATGGTTAGTTCAATTAGCAACTGTGGAAAAAAAACAGATACAGGCAAATTTGAATATTTTACCACTAGGATCGTATGATGTGTTATTGGGGACGGACTAGTTGGAGAGACATTGGACCCTTGTGGACTGCAAAGAAAAGACAATTTACTACATAATGCAAGATGGCACGCGTAAGGAAATCAAAGGAATTAAAAATCCTGTACGATTACGCCCCATAACAGCATCTCAAATGGGAAAATGTATCAGAAAAGGGTGTCAGCTGTACGCAATTCAAGTAGGATATGCAGACTCTAAGGACAAGGCTTCAATTATAGAAGATATTCCTGTAGTGTAGGAATTTTTGGATTTAGTTCCAGAAAATATTCCAGGTTTGCCACCCAAAAGGGATATTGACTTCACCATTGAATTGCTGCCTGAAGCCTCTCCGGTGTCAAGAGCACCTTATAGAATGAGTATACCAGAAGTAACTGAGTTGAAGATACAGCTGCAAGAATTGTTAGATAAAGGGTATATTCACCCAAGTGTGTCTCCTTGGGGAGCACCAGTTCTTTTTGATAGAAAAAAAGATGGAACCTTACGCATGTGTATGGACTACTGGCAACTGAACAAGCTGACTGTTAAGAATAAATACCCTCTACCCAGAATTGATGATTTATTCGATCAGGTGAGAGGTGCTAAGGTGTTCTCTAAAATAGATTTGAAGTCTGGATATCATCATATTCGAATCAAGGATGAGGATATTTGCAAAACAACGTTCCGCACTATATATGGGCATTATGAGTTTGTGGTATTGCCCTTTGGATTGACAAATGTGCCAGCAACCTTTATGAGGTTGATGAATGGCACTTTTCATCAGTTTTTAGATCATTTTGTACTGATCTTCATATATGACATATTGATTTACTCAAAAGCGAGGAAGAACATAAGGAACATCTAAGAATAGTATTGGAAATGCTGAGAAAGCATCAGCTTTATGCTAAATTCAACAAGTGTGATTTCTTTAAATCAGAAATCCAATACTTTGGTCACGTTGTGACAGCTAAAGGAATAGCTGTGGATCCTGAAAAGATTAAAGCTATTATGGAATGGCAAGTACCACAGAGTGTGGCAGACAGTAGATCATTTATGGGTCTGGCGAGATATTACAAGCGGTTCATCGAAGGGTTTTCTAAGATTGCCTATCCTATTACGTCCTTGAAAAAGAAAGGAAATCCTTTCAAATGGATGAAGGAATGCCAGGACAGCTTTGAAAATCTGAAACAACTCCTAACCATAGCACCAGTTCTAAGTGTGGCTGACCCCAATAAATACTATGTGGTGTGTACTGACGCTAGCAAGGAAGGAGTTGGTCCAGTATTAACTCAAGAAGGAAAGGTAATAGCATATGAGTCTAGGAAGCTAAAAGAGTATGAACAAAAATATTCTGCCTATGATTTAGAGCTTACCGCAGTAGCTCATGCCCTCCGAGTGTGGAGGCATTATCTGCTGGGTAAAAGGTTTGTACTTAAAACTGACCATAGCAGCTTGACCAATTATTTCAAGCAAGTACATTTAAAATCTCGACAGGCCAGATGGAATGCCTTCTTGAGTGAATTTGACATGGATATACAGCACGTTAAAGGAAAAGAAAATCGTGTTGCGGATGGATTGAGCAGAAAATTGCATGGAATTTATGCAATGTATTTTAGTCAATCAGAAAGCCGACTATTATATCAGTTAAAAGAAGAAGCCCAGAAGGACCCTAAATACAAATTCCTCTGGCAACAAATGGAGGATGATAGGAAGCAAGGCAAATCATCATAATGGGGAAGAAATGAAGATCAAGTGATGACCTTTCGCGAAATAATCTATGTGCCGAATCGTGCGAACCTTAAGGAGTTGATTCTTAATGAATTCCATCGTAGTAATTATGCTGGTCATCCGGGATATCAAAAGATGCTCACTGCAATAAGAAAGGTATATTATTGGCCAGGCATGCATAAGAATATTGCAGAATATCTAAGCAAATGTTTGGAATGCCAGCAGGTTAAGGTGGAGCATCAGCACCCTGCAGGGCTATTGCAACCCATACCTATTCCTGAGTGGAAATGGGAAGTCATCTCCCTAGATTTCATCACAGGTTTACCCTGGACAAAGAGGCAAAATGATTCGATTGTGGTAGTGGTGGACAGGTTAAGTAAATCTGCCCATTTCATACCTATGCAGTCCACTTACAAGACTGTACAGATTGCAGATATATTCATGAAGGAGATTTTTAGACTGCATGGCATACCCAAGACGGTGATATCAGATCGAGATGTCAATTTTACATCCGCATTTTGGAAGACATTGTTCTCTGGATTGGGAACACAGATACACTTTAGCACAGCATATCACCCTCAAACGGATGGACAAACAAAATGGGTAAATCAAGTTCTGGAGGATATGCTGCGGACTTATGTAATGTAGCAGCCAGTCAAATGGGAAGATTATCTGCATCTTGTGGAGTTCTCCTATAACAATGGATACCAAGAATCTTTGAAAATGAGACCCTTTGAAGCATTATATGGAAGGCAGTGTCGTACACTTATAAACTGGAGTAGTCCTGAGACAAAATTGTTTTTAGGACCGGAAATGTTGGCTAAAATGGAAGCTGAGGTAAAAAGGATAAGGTAGAATCTGAAGGCTGCACAGGATAGACAAAACACTTATGGAGATAAGAAAAGGTCCTACCATGAATTCAAGGTACAGGACCATGTATATGTAAGGATTAAGCCGAAAAGAAGCACTTTGAGATGGACCTCTTGTGCCAAATTGGCTCCCCGATATTGTGGCCCTTTCTAAGTAATGGAAAGAGTGGGACCAGCAGCCTATAGATTGGCTTTGCCTAGCTATATACAAGTATACAATGTGTTCCATGTATCCTTGTTAAAGCGATATGTACATGATGAAAAACATTTAATTCATTGGTAGAATGTTCAGGTAGAACCAGACAGAGAGTTTCTGGTCGAGCCGCTACGCATACTTGATCAAAGAGAGATAGAACTCCGCAAAAGAGTAGTTGTCCAGGTGAAAGTGCAGTGCAAGCACTTTGGACCAGACGAGGCTACTTGGGAAGATGAAAGATTCACGCAAGAGGCTTACCCAGAGCTTTTTGCAGAGATGAGCTGAAAACACCGAGGACGGTGTTACTCTCACGGGGGGGAGATATAACAGTCTCATTAAGATTAACTAGTAGGTACTAGTTAAAAGACAATTATTATTTTACTTTTGGTAAAAGACTTGAGACATTGTTTTGGATAAAAACAAGGAATTAATTATGTTAATGAAAATTATTAAAATAGGAGGATTAGCAAATGAAAAGGATATCTTTAAAATTTGTTGTAAAAGTTTTCTAAGAATAGGAGGTGGTTGGGGACAGTTGGGAGATACATCTACCCATCCCTTGAGGATAAAAATAGAATCCTGGAAAGGGGTGGGGGTTCTGTAAAAATTTTGGAAAAGAAGGGAGAGAATTTTCTTAAGCTAGAAAGGTCCAGTGGAAATTATCTTACTAAATCCCTTGAGAGTCCAGATGTCCTGTTGGTGACTAGATTGGCCATCTAGAGGTCACAACAGAGGCACCTCCATTGTTAACCTGTGGCACCGTCCAGATTCTGGAGCTAGGGGCAAGTGGAGGATCTAATAGCCTCCCTTGAAGGTTGGGAGGACATCAGCTAAAAAATATTTCCTAAGACTTAGATAAGTATACTCTGAGTGATATTGTTAGCCAGGTTTATATAAGTTTCTGTGTGTTATTTTTAACCGGTTATATGATTCAGAGTGTTATGGCTAACTGGATAAACATCACTGAATGATTACTACTTAGTCAGATGAATGTTTCCAAGTGTTCTACGCAAACTGGTTAGTAATTATAAAGTATTGTTAACTAGAGAAAGGTAACTGGCTCTTACTGTTAAATTTTCAGAAAAGAAAAATACTCTGACTAGTTCTGGTCGTAAAGATAAAGAAGTTATGGAGCATTTGTTTTAGCATTTCTTTATTCTGAAGTTTCTAAAATGATAGAAGATCAGACTTCTTGTCATGATGATTTACCAGTACATCTACTATGAGGTGTAAATAAGCTAGGTACGTATTTGCAGTAGGGAAACTTCTATTTTCTGCTTGTAATACAGAAAAATAAGGACAAGCGCTTCAGGAAAATGAGAAAAATATACAATAATCCACCTTTAATGGCGGATAATGATAGCCTGCTGAAGGCAAGAAAATAAATGGAAAACATGATAACCATTCGCCATGAAATAACCCGAAACATTGGAGAAAGCTAATTACTACTGTAGCATTTAAAGAAAGAAATGAAGAATAATGAGCAAATCTCCTCCATGGGAGGATTTGAAAACATCGTAGCCTATACGTGACCGACGTATGGCAACACTGTTTCACTATAATCTTACAAAGTAAATAACGAAAGAAGAGACTTCGTTGCACCAGGTGGTTCTGTAGTAAAGAACGAAAACAGGAATATATATATAGAACATAACATAACTTATAGAGAAATTTTGATATAAACTGACATGCATAAAAGGAAAACTCTGAACAGAAATTACATGTAGGACAGTCCAGCTCTAGATTCGTTACAACATGTCTAAAAGCAAGAAAATTTTTCACATTTAACACAAATATACACCATATAACGCGCACTGGCTCTGTTCTTATTATACAACCACGGGCCGAGACTTATCCTCGGACCCTTTATGTAATATGCTGAGAAACAGTACATTTCAGTAGTAAACAAAGAATTCCACCTTGGGTAAAAGCCCCAATCGCTATTAGATAGCATAGGGATGCATTGAATTTCCAGCTAGTTAACATAAGGAGAGAACATATTAACACTAGTTCCAACGGCTCAAAAGCCCTGGCTACAATCTATTTTAGCCGAATTCCGAGAAACTATAACCCTCGACAGGGTGGGTAGAAGAAATTAAGCACCCTTGTAAGGGTTAAATACCTGTGCAGGGAGACCATTGAATTAGCTGTGTCTTCGTTGGGGTAAAACAACCAATAAAATGCAATTGGAAGGTCGTGAACCTGCTTCCCTGCCATGAGAAAAACAAACAGGTCAGTAAACTTCCAATAAGAGATTTGAGAGCATCGATTATTAAAACAAACGATAACACTTGTTTCTAAAGAGGAATTTACCTAGAAAGAGGTTGAACCTTGTAGCATTCTCCTGTAGAATTTAGTGAAGAAAAGTTGTTTAAATGTTGCTCGGAAATAAAAGGAAAAGAACGAAAGTTTTGCAGGAGTTCGAACATGAACAGACCCAATTCGACAAACGAAGAGTGGAATTCTTACCATAGTCCTAAGGAAATGGGTAGTCGGACGGAAGACCTTCTAAAGCCGGCTGGAGCTGCAACAGTAAACCTATGAGAATACCCTGTATGAGAAATTCATTAGGGTCGAACGATAACCAAGCATTCGCAGGCAGAAGTCAAAGAATAAAAAACGAAAAAAAACAAATACCATGGGCCAAATTAATATTGATACCATGGGCCAAATACCATATTTATAAAATAATTATGGTAAATAAATAAATATAAAAGAGGTATAAAGAGGTATGACAAATAAATAAAAATAAAATAGGTATAAAGAGGTATGGTAAATAAATAAATACAAAAATGGTATAAAGAGGTAAGGTAAATAAATAACAATTTTAATTTTTTTAATTAATTAATTAATTTATTTTATTTTGTGAATTTGGTAGGTCCTTACTATTTTCTATTTATCATAAAAAAGGTTACATCATATACAAAGTTAGTGGCTTGAACCTACCGGAGGTAAGGTAAATAAATAACAATATGTCAAATAGGATTATAAATAAAAATCTTATTATATAACAAGCCTATGGGCCAAATACCATAGTAAATAAAAGAGGTATGGTAAATAAATAAAAATATAAATAAACCAGAGGTATCGTAAGTAAGTAAAACCTCTTTTCATATTTATTCCATAATCTGCTTTATATTTACAAATATTTATGTTCATTAGTTTGCATAACTAAGAAGAAATAGAGAGAGAGAGAGAGTGATAAGGGAGAGATGGAGAAAGAGTATGTATGTTTAGGGGTGAGATAAAGAGACAAAGTAAGATGTATGGAAAGAAGGGGGGAGAGAAGAAGAGATAAGGAGAGAGGGAGGGATATAGTAATGTATTTGGAGAGAGAGGGGCGGAAAGAGAGAGAGAAAGAAAGGGAGATGGGTGAAGAGAGAGGATTAGAGAGAGGGAGAGAGAGAGAGAGAGAGAGAGAGATGGGGGAAGAGAGAGGATTGGAGGGAAAAGAGAGAGGGAAGTAGGAGAGAAAGGGAGAGAGAAGAAGGATGAGAGAGAGGAGGAGAGTGATGCGGGAAGAGAGAGTATTGGAGGGAAGAGAGAGAGATCATGGAAGAGAGAGAGAGAGAGAGAGAGAGAGAGAGAGGACTTGAGAGAGAGGAGGAGAGAAGAATCGATAGAGATATGGATTCGGAGGGGGAGAGATGTAGGAAATAAGAAATATAGAGAGTGAGAAGTGGAGAGAGAGGAGTGACAAGGGAGAGATAGAGAGAGAGTGTGTATGTTCGGGGCCGAGATAAAGAGACAAATAAGGAGAGATGGAGATAAGGGGGAAGAAGGAGATATAAAGAGAGAGGGAGGGATATAGTAACATAGTTGGTGGGTGAAGAGAGAGAGAGATGGGATAGAAAGGGAAAGAGAGGAAGGAAGACAAAGGATTTGAGGGAGTGGAGAGAGTGAGGAAAATGGAGATGGACTTGGAGGGGAAGGGAGAGGGAGGTAAGAAGAAAGCCATAGAGAGAGAAAGGTGGAGAGAGAGAGAGAGTGAGTGAGTGATAAGGAACATGGAGAGAGAGGGAGAGAGGAAAAAATGATATCAGGTAAACCCACAGTCCCTGATGCTCTCACTTTCAATCACTCTCCCGTGTATAAATTTCATCCAAAAATTTTAGCCCAACCAATTCCACCATTTGGGCAAGCTCACACTGTTCTAATTAATTGCACTGGAAATTTAAATAAGTCTGTGTACTTTAATATCTCAATCTGAGATTGAGGTATTAAACTAGATTCTCACTTTGATTATGAACCACACACTTCCTCTCAGAATGAATAATGGGGAAACTTTTTATTCAAAGGTTATAGAACCAAAAATTGCATATAACAATGCTTTTCGAATGAAACCCTACAATCCAACCTCGACTTCTTACATTAACCTCTATTAGCCCTAAAGCATATAAAATGCTCCTTTAATAATAACCTCGAAAGGACCCTGACTTGTATCCAAACCCTTAACACACTTTATAAGTATAAATATATTGGTCCGCAAGGTTTTTCACATTCTCAAGGTCTATGCTTCTAAGGTTCAACCATTTCTCAACCCACATATATTTCATATGGGCGCTAACTTCGCATGCCTAGTCTTTATATGTGCATTAGAATATATCAATATATTTTACGGCCCCATTTAGATAATTGGAACATTATAATGAATGTCAAACTCCCATGCACATCTGTCAGACCTTAGTAAAGGACCAATGCCAACCGAGAATAATAACACTCTATCCCTTAATTAATCCCGACATAACACCATGCTCCGTATGTAATTCGAACCATGCAACATACATCAACTCAAACCTCTACAAACGTATTAACATAGGCCACAACCTTTAAGAACTTTTATTTGATTTAAAATAACTCAACATCATGTAAACAAATGCTCGGGCCCACATTCAAATAAACGCACTTGGCTTAAGTGTTGAACGGATCCAACGATCCATATGACGTCGCTCCCCAAGCGTTAATCGGACGATGACTACGCATTTTCGCGTTTTTTTTCTCATCGAGGGTTAACGCTCAAAATTAGCGCAAAATTCGTTGTTTTTCAAAACCGCTCAAGGACACGTGGCATTCACTTTGTGGTATCGCATTTTTTTTCGTGATATAGCTTACCACTTTGAAATAATGCGAAAACTGCTGGGTCGATCCTAAAACCGTTGTCACTATTGTAGCGCTCGTGGTTCGACTCCTCGAGGTTCCGCCTCTGCCTTTTCACTGCGGTTCATTCAATTTGGCCTTTGCAGTTAAAACGTTGCATCCCATAGCTTCAAGGTTTATTAAGAAACCACATTATCGCTTCCCCCATCATTTTTCTTCTGTCTTATTTCACGCCTCCTTCACAACAGTGGTTGATAATTTGACTTCCACATTACACGCAGAGCATTAAAACAATCCCCCAGATGACAGGATTAAAAATTCACCCTTCTACACGGAGATTCCTCTTATGCATTGCATAGGGTTCTACTTCACTGATCCTCATACATTGACTTACTGAATTCGAAGCCCGTTTATACAAGACATCATTCAACTTAATTACAGAGATTATTCAAACAATTAATCACAGAGATTTGGGCCATTTTCACACAAAACTTAACTCGACAAATGCACAGTGGTATTGAAACAAATTATCATTTATACAGTGAATTTACTTACAAAGTTCTTGTCCTCGGCCATATATTCAAAATCAAGATGGCCTTGCTACTCTACTCTATAGCTCTCTGCTACGCTCTATGCTGCAAAATGCAGGTCTATTCTAATGCCTTCAAATGCTTATTTTTTTTTATACAACTACTACAAATAAATCGATTCAGATTCCTTGATGACTCAACATGATCCGGATTTATGCAGGAACGCAACAGAATATAGAAATAACCATGAATATAGAGATGCAACGGAAATAATGCTTCATTTCATTAATATCAAATAACAGAAATATGCTTACAGGCATAATGGAAATAAAATAGCTAGGGTGCTGGTAGCGAATCTCTGAGAAGAGATGTAATGGCTACAGTCCTCCGAACTGTGTTACAATGAGGCTCGAGGGCCTATTTATTGTTGAGAAACAATGTAGAATCTGAAACGTCCAAAAACCTAACCGTAGGAGATGAGGCGCCAAAACTGTGGGCACCCGTTTGGGTAAATTGGTGTTTCAACTTCCCAGGGACGTAACTTTGGCATACTATCTCCGTTCGACGCACATGATACATCATTAGAAAGCTCTATCCGAGGAATAAAACTTTCGAGACGAATTTGATGATCAAATTCATTGGTAAAATGATACCCAAAAAACATCGTTTAGGGCCTCAAAACGACTCCGGAAGTTCAGGACCCAAAAAACTGCTAAAAATAGTAAGTTTTGTTGCAACTTGAAAATTGAAAGAACTGATGGTGGGGGGCTCAAATGGAATAGGTGGGTGGCCACCAATATCCACCTGGATCATCAAGGCCCCGAAGCGGCTCCGGGAGTGGAGGACCCGAAAACCTGCTAAAAATAGTAAGTTGTGCTGTATATGAAGAGCTTCCATAATTGATGGTGCTAATCCAAATGGAGTAGGTGGGTGGCCACCGATATCCACCTGGATCATTCCTCCCTCCTTAGGAAGCAATGGTCCCCATTGCGTTGAGATCCTCCATGAGATGAGGCAAATTCTGTTGAACTGAGTATTAGATGTGTTGAAGATGTCAAGGACCTGCGGGTGGACATGCTGGATGCATTTAGTAAATTTGGTTTCTTTATTAGCCTTAGACAGTACATGTTTGGATTTTGTATGTGTAGTTGCAGGATGTATGGCAACATCGGGTGGTGGTGCGTTGGGAGTTAGATCAATGGAGTGCTTGTCTTGACAGTGTAGAGGAACCTCTATGAGTGAGGGGAGAACTTCCTCGTATTCCTCCATGACTTTGTCCATCTGCTACAGCTGTGCAAGGGAGCCCTATTTCGAGGTTGTGGCCACAATAATTTTCTTTCCCCATGAGTGAGTTGTAAGGAAAATGAATTTCCTGGTTTGGGAAACAATCTTACAGCGTTGTTTTACAGTAGTCAAAGAGATGAAAGGAGGCGGTACTACCTTCGGTATCCTGTACAAGTTATTTCCCAAAGTAATAATAACAGCACAGGGCCTAGACTCATACACAGCATGTCGCCTCTACAAGTATGGTTGGCCCAATAATACATCAGCTACATCAAGAGGAGCAACATCACATAATACCTCATCCGTGAATGGCTTGATAATGTATGGAAAGCGGCACTGCTGGCGGATGCGAACATCTCTCCCTAGGTGGAGCCACCCGATGGTATACGGATTCGGGTGTGCTATGGCTGGTAGGCCAAGCCGCTTCACGACTTCTGCTGAAATGAGGTTCTTTTGGCTTCCGCTATCGATGAGAAACTGCAGCGGAGAACCCTTCACCCACATCTGCGACTGGAAGAGGTGCTCCCCCTCCTCTGGAACCTCTGGACCCTCCTTTTGGATCTTGGTGGTGGAAACAATGGCACTGGGATCTGCATCAATGATCTGCTTCCCTTTTTTATTTCCTTTGTCTGGTTCTAACTCAGAATCAGAAAATGCATCTGATTTGGGTGCCTTTAGTTTAGCCACCAAAGACTGTTTGGCCCGACACTCATTTGTGCTGTGAGTGGGGCTATTATGAAATTCACACCACTTCCCTGTGTCCTTCTTTGGATTTGTGGTGTTTTTCTGAGTCTCATTACTTTGGCCTTGCCCCTTGTTCTTCGGTTCGGGGGCACCTTTCAGATTCGCAGATCCAAAGTCTGGCTTCTTCTGCTTAAATTTCTGCTTGATCTTGGCGGCATAGCGATATGCCATGCCAAGCGATGTAATGTTGAGGAACTCCATTTCCTCTTGAATGTGTTTGTGCAGATAGCCACAGTACTTGAGCACCAAATGTCTCTCTGAATCTTTAATACCCAACTTTGTGCACAGGGTATGGAACAGATTCGTCAGTTCGTGCACATCTTGATCCTTTTGTTGCTGCAGTGTGGTCCATTGGATGTATTTCTCCTCATAGCTCCCCATGGGGTAATATTGTTCCTTGATGCCATCTCGGAACGAATTCCAAGTGGGTGTGGCCAAGAACAGAGAGGGTTCCCCTTTGCCCTCTTGCTCACGGTAGGTTTCCCACCAGTCTTTGACATGGGGGGCGGCTTTGAGGAGTGCAAAAATAATCTTTTCTCGGTGAGAGAAGTCATGGACCGAGAAATACCCTTCCAACAAATTTAACCATCTGTCTACAACGTCTGCATCTATTTTTCCTTCAAATATAGGAATGTCAAAGTTTACCTGTAACTTGAAGGGAGTGGCGCCTCCAGAGTGGCTGTTGGATGTAGATGCACCATATGTGGACAATCGTTGAAGGATTTGAGCAAAGTTATCCATCATCGAATTCCTTTGTTTCTCGAGGGCCTCCTCGAGCAGTATTTTGATAGGATCTCCTTCTCCCTTGTCTTTCTTTTCTTCCGCCATGGGAGGTCGTCGGGATTTACGAGGCTAATCTTGCAAGGGTTCAACCAGATCGAGCCCTAACTCCTTATACCCTGACCGCGTTGGGGACATGCAAAGAAAAACAAAGAAAGAGTAGACCCACTTTGATACCACTGATCCAGATTTATGCAGGAATGCAACAGAATATAGAAATAACCATGGACATAGAGATGCAGCGGAAATAATGCTTCATTTCATTAATATCAAATAACAGAAATATGCTTAGAGGCATAATGGAAATAAAATAGCTAGGGTACTGGTAGCGAATCTCTGAGAAGAGATGTAATGGCTACAGACCTCCAAACTATGTTACAATGAGGCTCAAGGGCCTATTTATTGTTGAGAAACAATGTAGAATCTGAAACGTCCAAAAACCTAACCGTAGGAGATGAGGCACCAAAACTGTGGGCACCCGTTTGGGTAAATTGGTGTTTCAACTTCCCAGGGACGTAACTTTGGCATACTATCTCTGTTTGACGCACATGATACATCATTAGAAAGCTCTATCCGAGGAATACAACTTTCGGGATGAATTTGATGATCAAATTCATTGGTAAAATGATACCCAAAAAACGTCGTTTAGGGCCTCAAAACGGCTCCGGAAGTTCAGGACCCAAAAAACTGCTAAAAATAGTAATTTTTGTTGCAACTTGAAAATTGAAAGAACTGATGGTGGGGGGCTCAAATGGAATAGGTGGGTGGCCACCAATATCCACCTGGATCATTAAGGCCCCGAAGCGGCTCCGGGAGTGGAGGACCCGAAAACCTGCTAAAAATAGTAAGTTGTGATGTATGTGAAGAGCTGCCAGAATTGATGGTGCTAGTCCAAATGGAGTAGGTTGGTGGCCACCGATATCCACCTGGATCACAACAGAACTCTGTAATTTACTACAGTCTAAAATTAGACTAAGTCCTAACCTGAAACTAGCTATCCCTTCATGTGCCCACTAATCATTCGGGGAGTTACATTTTCTCCAGATTTAACAAAAAATTACTCAAATGAAATTAATCACATAGGAAATTAAAACAAGAGACCCCCCTATGTTTATTTATATTCAAAATATTGTCTTGGGCCTAATGCCCTTGCATCAGACTCCCCAAGTTAAAATGGTTCATGATCTCCTGATCATGTGCTTTCATCTTAGTCTGCCTGCATCCCACACTTTGTCCTGCAACTGGTCATCTGTTGCAGTGTTCTTCTTTTGTATCGCTCCTGGCTTCCATACATTGTGCTGCAGCTTTCCACTCGCTACACTTTTACATCCTATTTCTTGGTTTCTTTTGCTGCTACCTCTTTGTTTCTTTATTGCTGTCTTTTTCTCATACACCTTCATCATCAGTCTTCTTATCATTGCAATTACTGCATCTAATATGTCTTCTAATTGCTGGACACTGCTCCTTCTTGATTGCTGAACTTCTACTTCCTCTTGCTGTAATCTCGTGCTTGTTGTACTTCTTCCTGCTATCATGCTTACTTCAGCCATGTCTGTAGCTCTTCTTACTACCACCCAATCATCCATACCCTCTTTTCCTCTGCTACAGAAAAATTCTTCTTTATTGCCAAATGTGAGAATTCCCCCCCTCTCTGACTTCAGCAATTCTTCAGAATGGTATTTAAATTTCCAGTTATCATCCTCATCTCTTCTATTCTTCTGGACTAAACATGCCTTAGTCCTTCCACCACTATCTGCAATCAGGAAACAAACATCAAAAGTACAAACTCCTTATGTCTCTTTCTCCTCTTTTGGCAACACTTCACTTTGTTGCTCCATCATTTCATCCAGCAACACTCCAAGCAGTTGTTCTGTCATTTCACTCTCTTCTCTGAATGGTTTCTGCAAACAATTCAACCATTCAAATTTCACTTGTCTTTCATCATCAGCATATTGTAATTTGAACTCAATATGCCCTTCTTCTTCTGCCCTGGCAATCTTCAGCAATTGCCTTCCTTTTTCTTGCATTACTTCAAGCTCTTTAAGTGTTGCATTTCCATATTCTATCAGAGTAAAACTCTAATTTTCTACTGCTGTAGCAGCCCCAAAATTCTACCATACAGCCTTCTCTCCAATCTTCTCTTGGCTATTCAAACAAGCCAATTCTTCTCTGCTATCAACAGCAAAAAATTTCTGCATATGGGACATGATTGTCTCATCTTCATTCTTCAGTTGTTCATCTTCATTCTGCAATCCCCAATTCTGAAATTGAAGTTCTCTCTTTTGCATACAATCCTATTGATTTAGCGTACTCTCTAATAGTTCAATTTCTCAATTCCATGGTTTAAAATCTTCCACGGAATTATTCTTCTCTTTCAATTGACTGCCCAATGCTGTCAACTTATCTCCATCATCAACAGGATCTGCATACACAAAACATTTGTTAAAACAGAATTCACAAGGCCTTAGTGCCTTTTCTCTTCTACGAACATCTCAGTATGATGTCCCAACTTTCTTTTCTTCTCAATTAGCACATCAGTATGTTGATTCCAATACTTCAAACAATCCTTGAGACTGTCAGCTATTCTCTCCTCTGCATCATCCTCTTTAAGGATGTCTCTCTGCTCTAGTTCATAAGTATGAACTTTCTCCTTCTTACTCATCTCTATCCTTACAATCTGAACACCTTCTCTCTGTTCTTCTGTCCCCTGCTCCAGGACACTTAACTTATGCGATAATCTTGGCATCTCATCTGAGGAAACATTTTCACCATCTTCACAAGTCCAATTTCCTGATGTCACTATCTCTTCAACCTTCATTAGAATAGAATTCTGATTTTCTGTCTCTAAAACAAATTCAGTCCTATGTCCATCATTCTCCACTTGGCCATTTAAGAAAATCAAATTTTCATTATCAGCATTAATGAAAAATTCATCATCATCAAACACGACTCCTTTGAAACAATATCTTTCATTAAACAAGGAATTAATGAATTCCCTTTGCTGCAATAATACAATTTGATCTTCATCTGAAAGATACTCATCATATATTTCTTGGCAACAGTCAGCTTCATTCATCACAGTTTCATCACATGAGATGTCTTCATCCATATCTGCATTCACACACAACTTGTCAGTTTTTAAAACATATGACCCCATGGTCTCATTTGATGAAGCAATCATCAACTCTTCCTGTTGTTCCAAGTCTTCTATACACCTTAGAGATTCTTCAATAGTCTCTTCTTCAAATTCCTCAAGCTGTCCAACTTCCAGTTTTTGGCCAATATCATAAACTAAATCTCCTCTACTTCAAATATGTTGGAAATCAGAATCTTTCTCCAACTATGGATGGACATCTTCAAAACATCTGGCTGTTCCATTTTCCTTCTTAGTGACAACATTAGCAGTTTGTCATTTCTCACCTGCTGTTCCTGCAACCATACAAAATATGTCATATGTAAGGCTCTTGGACCCCTTGGTCCCACTTGAAGCTTCAGTCTTCAAGTCCTTCTCTAGATACTCAATCACTCTGAGTATCTCCTCCTGTTAGCCCCCTATAAATTTTTGACAAGCAAACAGGGGGCTAAATTGTTTCTGAGCCTTCAATGAATGCATCTCCCCTAGAGACACATCATCCTTGAAGTCTCCTGGGCCTTTGCCTTTGAAAACCCCCTCTGATGATTCCCATTATTAAGCCTCTCTGATTACAAAAAATGGTGCTCCAAAAGGCTTTAATGTTCCCCTTATGCTCCTGCAGAATTTTCCATTTCATCCTTTTTCGCTTTGTCAAAGTTCCCCTTTCTTACCCCCCATATTTCCCCCCTAAACCTTCTAAATCATTCCCATGCCCCTCTTAAACCATACATACATCCCTGGTGTGGTTTAATAACCCCTTCTTCCCTTCATCGTTACCCCTTTTGGCCTTTAATTTCATTGAAAATGGGAAAAAAACCCACTTTGCAACTTACATTAGGCCTTAGCCCCTTTCCACTAGACCCTCAGCCTTTCCTCCATGAGACACGGGTGCTAAAACCGAGTGCTGGCTCGAAAGGCGCTTACCGCAAATGGATATCTGACACAGTTTCAACCGTCGATCTATATAGATCGGACGACGATCACGGCTCCCATGACATCCATTGTTCACCCCATTCATCACCTTGATCGTGCCATCACCATCTATTTACCCAAAGATCCGACGGTTCGGAGTCTACCTGCCTCGGTGGTCCTCGCGTACTATTCAAAAACCATTCGGTTTCTATCACACCGCCTTTGGGCGGAGGGTGGTATTTTCCGATAGGCCAGCGATTCCACTCAGCACTCGACATGTGGATCCGAAGCTATTTCAAAACCACTACCCCATCATGCATTAACATTTGTCTGTGGATGCATAGCGATATGCACGTGCACCATCCGATCTAGGGCAATTGATCCAACGGTCGTCATTCCACAAAGCTGCGCGCGAGTTAACCCATGGCAGCCGTACCCTTGGCCCATAGTCCATCGTCCTCCGACGTACTTTCCACCGTCGATCTCCACCGAGATCTGATGGTCCAGATTTAATTTCCCCGCCATCGCCCGATCCCGCCACGTCACCCCCACATGTATCCACCGTACATCCACTCATCCCATTGCCTATATTTGTTCAAAAGTCGAGTTTGTTAAGGTTTTTCATTTAAATTTCCTTTGTGCTCCGCCAACCTTAACCAAGGCTTCCCTCCATCATTCCTCTGTATTGTTCGACCATTTTCATCATCCGCACTGCATCCATTACCCCCCATTCATGGATTTCATAACAAGTTTTATGTTTTGCAGGGTTTTGAGGTGGTGAAAGCCGCCATGATTTGCACCCACTGTCACAGTGATAGAAAAACAGAGGAAAAGATCGTGTGCAGAGGCAGAAATCATGAAGAAAACCTGAAGAGGTCCTATGATAGGACTTGCATTAAAATACCAGGGTATTACCCTGTGAAAATGTCCCAACGCCATTAACACACAGATTTCACAGTAAAAGATTTAAATTAAGCAGCTGAGAGCTTAAGGCATGCAAATGAAGATATATAAGCCTTATTTTCAGAGATTTAAAGGTAAAGAATCAGATTGAAGACCCATGGATCACACCGAAGGTACATCACGAAAATCAGCGTATCAAGGTTTCTACATCAGCAGAATGTTTTTTTCCTAAAAAAGGACGGAGTGCCCATGCAGCTTTTATTATACACCGTGTTCCTAAAGAAACTTCCACCCTGACAATAGTTCGAAGCTACCAGAGCATTTGTTTCATAAGTATGGCAGACTTCTTAGTCATTCATTTATCTTCTGTTTATTCACAAATGGTACCACAGAGTCCTGTAGCCAAAGTACGTCAGAGACATACCTGGAGTAAATAGAAGTCTGATAAGGACCACTCTTTCATCCACAAAGTGCGAGAAATGAATGCTCAGAATTTATACAGAATCAGCCTCGGCCCTCCTGTTGCTTCAGAGTTTTAATGCTGCATTTAATTTTACATCTACTCCTGTTATACTTTTCTCCTATAAGAATTACTGATAACATATTGTAAAAGGTTGTTGTTCCGCTGCTGCCATTGTATTTAGAGGGATTCAGTTTTGATTGTTAGAACAGTTCTGGGAGAAAGTACCAGAGTAGTTTGTATTGTAGTAGGCTGGGAGGATAGGTTGGGACTGGAATAGCCATTGAGCTCAGTGTATGTGACTGGTTTTGCATCAATTAATCAAATCAAATTTCAAAGGATCCTGATCTATTACTATTGGTGATGTTTTTCTAACTCCGTTTATTACATTTTCATAATGTTCTTCTGCTAAATGTGATTATCTAAGGGCTGATCTCAGTTAATTTAACCAGTGTAGTAGTTCCTTACGCTGCTAGCTGATGTATGAGTTAAATGGAATCTCTCTTTAGTTTTTCTTGTTGGGTTTAAGCTGGAAGATTTGGGAACACTGGGGATTAGAGTTATCCCTGTCCACTAGGATCCGTGTGCGACCAGCTAGCCTTTCTAAGATCTCTTTGTTAAACTTATCTCTATTTTCCCTGGAGCATGCTAAAGCTGACCTGGAGTTAAATGACCTCTGGTCCAATATATAAGATGCCCGTTTTTCCTCCCATTGAGATTTGTCTATGAGTATGTCCAAGCAGGCCTGGAGTTAAATGACCTCTGACCTGATCTATAGATATAAATTAGGTTGCTTTCCTTATTTCACTTTCAGTCCTTAATGTTTCCATCCCACCATCTAATCTAAAATATCCTTTAGTATTATATGACTTTCCCTCTGAAAGATTTGGCTAGTTGTCGCATGTAATCACCTTTCATGACTCCATAGCCCAATGGATGGCACTTTCTTGACCTATCCTCTTTGCTAAAACATCCTACTATTTTGTTCTTTTCCTTCCATTACTTTCTTAGTCCATGATCTCATGACCAACCTAGCAACCAACCAACCAAATAATTTTAAACCCCCCTTTATGCTTCATACCTAGCCTAACATCTCATTTTGAGCTTCAAAGATATACAATTCTTTGCTTTACTAGAGAGATCCCTCTCCGGGTCTAGGAGGGCTATATCCTAGGGCCCCAAAGTGGTTATGATGTTGTCTCATCTTTTGGTCTTGCCAATCTGGCAAAAACATGGGAACCCGAACACAATGGCGACTCCGCTGGGGAACAGACCACTTTGTCTTTAGATTGGCATCTCATTGCTGATGGTGGACGACATCCTGCTTCTAGCATTCATATACATCCACCTGGCGACTCCACACTCCATAACTCCTAGAAGACCTAATGACTCCACTGGTGGAGGACTCTGAAACTGGTTGAGAAGAGGCAGTGGCCTTCTTTGAAAAATCATGAATCCAAACATGGACAGGGATACAAAGTATGATGCTTTGTATGATCAATTATATGAATTAACATAAAGGTTTGGTAAAGTGTTATAGATGTATATGGCTAATTTGAATGGAAACAAGGATTATTTAGAACATCCCATGCATCTCCCAGAACAAGAACAAACTCATGACCTAGAAGATGAGCAAGACATGTATGATGCTCAAGAATCTATAGGAGATGAAGAGGAAAGTGATCGAGAACTGCCTGATTGCTTACCTATGTCTTGTATTACGCTGACTAGAGAGAATCAAGACCTAATAGCAAAGGCTAATAGGGAATGTTGCTTTGAGGAAACAAGGGGCCACATAGAAGAGGCAGAATCTGATGTGGAAGAGGAGGCTCAAGAAAACATCCAGCCTCCAAATCAGCTAATACAAGAGAAAGTGGACTGTTGTTCTTCTTTCCATGATGAGAGGGAGACCCCTATTTTGATAGAAGAGGAGATTGATCAGATATTAAATCAACATTCCACCTCAGAGATATTTTATAGAACACACACTCATGCTCATTCATCTTATGATTTTGATGATACAGATCCAGAAAGCTCCTCTGTGGATCAGGACGAAGAAAGACCTGCTGAAAATCCCAAAGGTTTGGGGGGTTACATTACTTACAATTATGATTTTCCTATTTATGATCTATTTGATGATGAGTGTTTTCAGAGGGAAGTCGAGCTTGCAGGACCATCATCCTTAGATTCATGGGAGGAATATCAGAGCTAGAAATTTCAGAGAAGTAATGAAACCAGTCAGCCTATCTATGATACTGATGGGGAGAGCTAGGATAGTATAATAGCAGATGAATATTATTTTAATCTCCATTCTGCTCTACTACAGATCATCAGTGAGACTGGAAATCAGCAGCCTTTCCTTTCAGAAGAGGAGGAGGAAAGCAAAGAAGAGATTCTTGAGCAAGCTGAAAGCAATGAGCCTTCTTCTGAAAAAGAGGAAGCAATGGAAAAAGCCCCTGCTCAAGAATACATAGACCTTCTCACAGAGCTTAGCACCTCAGAGCATAATATACCAGAGCTCTAGGAGGATAACACTGCCATTTATGATGAGTCCTCCAGTTTAGAAAATGATGAAGATGAAGGAGATTATCTTTCTCGAGGGAGTCTTATTCTCCATCCAATGGACGAAGAAGAGATCCTGGTTGAAGCCTACTTGCCAGATATTCATAACCAGGTATAATTTCATGATCCTTATGTACATTTCCTCCACACATTTGAAGAAGGATCAAGGGTCTTTTTGAGAAGCATGTTGCAAACAGAAAGAATATTTTTAAAAGCTGCTAACATTAAACAAAAAGAGTGGGAGCTTCCCTGCCTATCCAGCCTACTCAAGGAGTTGAGAAAGAGAGACCAGTCATGGGATCGTTTGATGGACTGGTTACATTGGAAGACTATGTTTGTAAGCTAGTCTGTAAATATGTCAAGTTAGTGTAGGGTAGGTAGGAAAAGCTCAAATAAGCTCAGTCTGCAAGCATGTAGCTAGTTGTTTTTAATTTCTGCAAAGTTCAGCAAGTCAGACAGTCTAATCCTGGCTTGATTGTTTTTTAATTTATGTCTTAGAATATAGAGAAGAAATCTAGTAGATAGTTTAATCCTAGCATATATAGTTTAGGTAGAGAAACTATGAGGCCAACAATCTAATCTAGTCTCATGGGGCCATAGGGGTAGAAATAGAATAGGTTTATTTCCTTGTTTGTAAAAAATAAAATTATGTAAAGGGTCTGCAAGTCCAAATGCATCCCAAAAGAAAAAATGCTAGGATTTTAGGAAGGGTAGGTAGTTTGTTGGGGAAAGTGTTTCTGCTGATGTATTGTCTTCATATTGTGGCAGCTAATCTAAAGAAATAAAGGGATGTGCCAAGCAGCAGGCATTTGGCCTACACCAAAGATTGATCCTCTGAATTCTTGACTTCTTCAAGAAGAATCCATCCCCACGTGGAGCCACTATTAGCCCCCTATAAATTTTTGACAAGAAAACAGGGGGCTAAATTGTTTCTAAGCCTTCAATGAATGCATCTCCCCTAAAGACACATCATCCTTGAAGTCTCCTGGGCCTTTTCCTTTGAAAACCCCCTCTGCTGATTCCCATTATTAAGCCTCTCTGATTACAAAAAATGGTGCTCCAAAAGGCTTTAATTTTCCCCTTGTGCTCCTACAGAATTCTCCATTTCATAATTTTTCCCTTTGTCAAAGTTCCCCTTTCTTACCCCCCATATTTCCCCCTTAAACCTTCTAAATCATCCCCATGCCCCTCTTAAACCATACACACATCCCTGGTGTGGTTTAATAACCCCTTCTTCCCTTCATCGTTACCCCTTTTGGCCTTTAATTTCATTGAAAATGGGCAAAAAACCCACTTGGCAACTTACATTAGGCCTTAGTCCCTTTCTGCTAGACCCTCAGCCTTTTCTCCATGAGACCCGGGCACTGGCCCGAAAGGCGCTTACCGCAAATGGATATCGGACGCAGTTTCAACCGTCGATCTATAGATCGGACGGTGATCGCGGCTCCCACAGCGTCCATTGTTCACCCCATTCATCACCCCGATCATGCCATCGCCGTCTATTTACCTGCAAATCCAACGGTTCGGAGTCTACCTACCCTAGTGGTCCCCGCATACTATTCAAAAACCATTCGGTTTCTATTGCACCACCTTTGGGTAGAGGGCGGTATTTTCCGATAGGCCAGCGATTCCACTCAGCATTCGACATGTGGCTCCAATGCTATTTCAAAACCACTACCCCATCACGCATTAACGTTCATCTGCGGATGCATAGCGATATGCACGTGCACCGTCTGATCTGGGGCAGTTGATCCAACGGTCGTCATTCCACAGAGTTGTGCGAGAGTTAACCCATGGCAACCGTACCCCTGGCCCACAGTCCATCGCCCTCCGACGTACTTTCCACCGTCAATCTCCACCAAGATCGCATGGTCCAGATTTAATTTCCCCACCATCGCTCGGTCTCGCCACGTCACCCCCACGTGTATGCACTGTAAATCCGCCCATCCCATTGCATATATTTGTTCAAAAGTCTAGTTTGTTAAGGTTTTTCATTTAAATTTCCTCTGCGCTTCGCCAACCTTCACCAAGGCTTCCCTCCATCATTCCTCTACATTGTTCGACCATTTTCATCATCTGCACTGCATCCATTACCCCCCATTCATGGATTTCATAACAAGTTTTCTGTTTTGCAGGTTTTTGAGGTGGTGAAAGCCGCCATGATTTGCATCCACTCTCACAATGATAGAAAACACAGGAAAAGACCGTGTGCAGAGGTAGAAATCATGAAAAAAACCTGAAGAGGTCCTACGATAGGACTTGCATTAAAAGACCAGAGTATTACTCGATGAAAATGTCCCGGCGCCATTAACACACAGATTTCATAGCCAGAGATTTAAATTAAGAAGCAGAGAGCTTAAGGCACACAAATGAAGATATATAAGCCTTATGTTCAGAGATTTAAAGGTAAATAATCAAATTGAAGACCCATGGATCACACAGAAGGTACAACACGAAAATCAGAGTATCAGGGTTTCTACATCAATAGAATTTTTTTTTCCTTAAAAGGGACAGAGCGCCCATGCAGCTTTTATTATACATCGTGTTCCTAAAGAAACTTCCACCCTGACAACAATTTGAAGCTACCAGAGAATTTGTTTCATAAGTATGGCAGAGTTCTCAGTAATTCATTTATCTTCTGTTTATTCACCAATGGTACCACAGAGTATTGCAGCCAAAGTACGTCAGAGACATACCTAGAGTAAATAGAAGTCTGATAAGGACCACTTTTTCATACACAGAGTGCTAGAAATGAATGCTCGGAATTTATGCAGAATGAGCCTCGGCCCTCCTGTTGCTTCCGAGTTTTAATCATGCATTTAAGTTTACATCTACTCCTGTTATTATTTTCTCCTATAACAATTCCTGAGAACATATTGTAAAAGGTTGTTGTTCGGCTGTTGCCATTGTAGTTAGAGGGATTTAGTTTTGATTGTTAGAACAGTTCTGGGAGAAAGTAGTAGAGTAGTTTGTATTGTAGTAGGATGGGAGGATAAGTTGGGACTGTAACAACCATTGAGCTCAGTGTATGTGACTGGTTATGTGTCAATTAATTAAAGCACATTTCACAGGATCCTGGTCTATTAATATTGGTGATGTTTTTCTAACTCTTTTTATTACATTTTCATAATGTTCAATTTCTTCCAGCTTGCATCAGAAATATGGTATAGGATTTACCCTTGTTAGGTACCCTATGTCTCTACTCTCCTTGCCTTAAATGTTGTTCTACTAAATGTGATTATCTAAGGGCCGATCTCAGTTAATTTAACGAGTGTAGTAGTTCCTTATGCTGCTAGCTGATGTATGAGTTAAATGGAATCTCTCTTTAGTTGTTCTTGTTGGGTTTAAGCTGGAAGATTTGGGAACACTGGGGATTAGAGTTAGCCCTGTCCACTAGGATCCTTGTGCGACCAGCTGGCCTTTCTAAGATCTCTCTGTTAAACTTATCTCTGTTTTCCCTGGAGCATGCTAAAGTTGACCTGGAGTTAAATGACCTCTGGTCTGATCTATAAGCTTCCCCTTTGTCCTCCCATTAAAAGTTGTCTATGAGTATGTCCAAGCTGGCCTAGAGTTAAATGACCTCTAACCTGATCTATAGACAGAAATTAGGTTGCTTTCCTTCTTTCGCTTTCAGTTCTTAATGTTTCCATCCCACCATCTAATCTAAAATATCCTTTAGTATTAGATGAATTTCCCTCTGAAAGCTTTGGCTAGTTGTTGCATGTAATCACCTTTCATGACTCCATAGCCCAATGGATGGCACTTTCTTGACCTATCCTCTTTGCTGAAACATCCTACTATTTTTTTCTTTTCCTTCCATTACTTTCTCAGTCCATGATCTCATGACCAACCTACCAGCCAACCAACCAAATCATTTTAAACCCCCCTTTGTGCTTCATACCTAGCCTAACATCTCATTTTTAGCTTCAAAGATATACCGTTCTTTTCTTTACTGGAGAGATACCTCTCCAGGTCTAGGAGGGCTAGATCCTAGGGCCCCAAAGTGGTTATGATCTTGTCTCATCTTTTGGTCTTGCCAATCTGGCCAAAACATGGGAACCCCAACACCTCCTTCAGCTGAGCATTTGTCATTTTCTCCTTATTCCTTTGTGGCCTCTACCACTTTAACTTCTTCTTAATGAGCCAACCAATTCTCTCGTTTTCCTCTATCATCCTCTCCAGTTCAGAAAGATGCTTATTGATCTCAACTATCTCTTTCCAATATCCTTCATCAGTGAGTCTCTTCCTCATGCCAATTTCTTTGGCATCTTCCCTCACTCCTCTGTTGTGGCCTCTCTCAGAACCTCTGCAATCTCTTCTATGGCTATCAGTAGCCATTTTCTCCTCCAGGAGTTCTTCACTTACAAGTTGTACCAAGCCTCTGCAATAACAAGCTCTCTTGCTGCAACTTGCTTGACCAATCCCTTCCTTCGGATCCAAATTTTGGCAAGTACTGGTCCCCTATCTACTGGAACCTTCTGAGCACTCTCTTCTACTCTCCAGGCTTCACTCTGAAACTTTTCTCAAGAACACCTCTGTTCTTCCTTCATCCAACCTCAGTTGGGAATAGTCCAGGTTCTGCCCCACTTTCTGCACACTCAGAATCCCTTGCTGGACTTCTTCTTATCACTTCTCTCAAATATGTGATCTCCTTCTTCTGAGATTCCTCAATTTCTTTCACTCTGCATTCTGAAAACAATACCTTCAAACCAAATTTCAAATAAGGCTCATCACTCACCTCCCAAGATCCCTGAATGATCTTGCTTCTTTTCTCACCTGCACTACATCTCTATCTGCTGCAATATTCAAGACTCTTTTTCTTCAACTCCAGATTCTGCACATATGGAGACCTTCATTGCATGTCAAATCAAATCTGAAAATCTATTAAACAAATTTAAAACCGAAATTTCTCAATGTTCAGTACATATGCATTTCAAAATAAACCTTTCAAAGAGCTAATTCAATTCAAGCTCTGATACAACTTTGGTGCCTTGTAAAACCCACAGTTCCTGGTGCTCTCACTTTCAATCACTCTGCCATGTATAAATTTCATCGAAAATTCTTAGCCCAACCAATTCCACCATTTGGGCAAACTCACACTGTTCTAATTACTTGAACTGGAAATTTAAATAAGTCTGTGTACTTTAATATCTCAATCTGAGATTGAGACATTAAACTAAATTCTCACTTTGGTTATGAACCACACACCTCCTCTCAAAATGAATAATGGGGAAACCTTTTATTCAAAGGTTATAGAACCCAAAATTGCACATAAAAATTCTCTTCGAATGAAACCCTATAATCCAACCTCGGCTTCTTACATTAACCTATATTAGCCCTTAAGAATATAAAATGCTCCTTTAATAATAACCCCAGAAGGACCCTGACTTGTAGCCAAACCCTTAACACACTTTATAAGTATAAATATATCAGGCCACAAGTTTTTGCACATTCACAAGGTCTATGCTTCTAATGTTCAACCATTTCTCAACCCACATATATTTCATATGGGCACTAACTTCGCATGCCCATTCTTTATATGTGCACTAGAATATATCAATATATTTTACATCCCTGTTCAAATAATTGGAACATTATAATGAATGTCAAACGCCAACGCACATCCGTAAGACCTTAGTAAAGGACCAACGCCAACCGAGAATAATAACACTCTATCCCTTAATTAATCCCGACATAACACCATGCTCCGTATGTAATTCGAACCATGCAACATACATCAACCCAAACCATCGAAAACGTATTAACATAGCCCACAACCTTTAAGAACTTTGATTTGATTTAAAATAACTCAACAACATATAAACGAATGCTTGGGCCCACATTCAAATAAATGCACCTAGCTTAAGTGTCAAACGGATCCAATGATCCATATGACGTCACTCCCCAAGCGTTGATCGGACGATGACTACGTATTTTCACGTTTTTTTTCTCACCAAGCTTTAATGCTCAAAATTAACGTTAAATTCGTCATTTTTCAAAACCGCTCAAGGACGCATGGCATTCACTTTGTGGTATCATGTTTTTTTTCGTGATACAACTTCCCACTTTGAAATAACATGAAAACTGTTGGGTCGGTCCTAAAACCACTGTCACTGTTGCAGTGCTCCTGGTTCCACTCCTCAAAGTTCTTCCTCCGCCTCTTCACTACGGTTTATTCAATTCGTCATTTGCAGTTAAAAAACTGCATCCCATAGCTTTAAGGTTTATTACAAAACCACGTTATCGCTTCCCCCATCGTTCTACTTCTTTCTTATTTCATGCCTCCTTCACAACGGTGGTTGATAATTCAACTTCAAGATTACACACAGAGCATTAAAACAATCCCCCAGATGACATGACTACAAATTCACCCTTCTACATGGAGATTCCTATTATGCATTGCACAGGGTTCTACTTCACTGATCCTCATACATTGACTTACTGAATTCGAAGCCCGTTTATACAGGACATGATTCAACTTAATTACAGAGATTATTCACATAGTTAATCACAGATATTTGGGACATTTTCACATAGAAATTAACTCGACAAATGCAAGGTAGTATTGAAACAAATTCTCATTTATACAGTGAATTTACTTACAAAGTTCTGGTCCTCGGCCAGATATTCAAAATCAGGATGGCCCTGCTACTCTACTCTGTAGCTCTCTCCTACGCTCTATGCTGCCAAATGCAGGTCTATTCTAATGCCTTCAAATGCTTATTTTTTTTTATACAACTACCACAAATGAATCAATTCGGATTCCTTGATGACTCAACAAAACTCTGTAATTTCCTACAGTCTAAAATTAGACTAAGTCCTAAACCGAAACTGGCTATCCCTTCATGTGCCCATTAATCATTCGGGAAGTTCTGTTTTCTCCATATTTAATGAAAAATTACTCAAATGAAATTAATCACACAGGAAATTAAAACAAGAGACCCCCATCTGTTTATTTATATACAAAATATTGTCTTGGACCTAGTACCCCTGGATCACAAAAGGAGGAAAGAGAGATATTAGCAGGGGAGAGGGAGAGAAGGGGAAGATAGAGATATAGAGGGAAGGTGAAGAGAGGGAAGAAGAGAGAGATGGGGAGAGGAGGGGATTGAAAAAAAGATTGATATATATGGAGTGCGAGAGTGTGTGTGTTTACGGGGGTGAGATAGAGAGAGAGAAAATAATAGATGGAGGGGGATATGGATATGGATGGAGGATGGAGAGAGGGAAGAATATTTCTCACACTAGATGGATTGATATAAGTGGAGAAGGTGATTTATAATCCTATTTGATTATTTGCACTATATTCATTGATTTTGGTGTAGATATTTATTTCTAATGATATTTGATTACTTGCACTAGATTCATTGATTCTAGTGTAGGTGATGATTTCTAATAAAATTTGATTGCTTGCACTGAATTTGTTGATTTCAATTTAGATGTCGATTTATAATTATATTTGATTACTTGCACTAGATGAATTGAGTTCAATGTAGATGATTTCTAATCCTATTTGATTGTTTTCACTAAATGCATTGATTTCAGTGTAGATGGTGATTTCTGATCCTATTTTATTTCTTTTGGTAAATGCATTGATTTTAGTGTATATGTTGGTTACTAGAGAGACAGAGAGTGAGTGATAAGGAAGATGGAGAGATAGGGAGAGAGGAAAAAGGGAGGAAAGTGAGATATTGGCGAGGGAGAGAGAGAGAATGGGAAGATAGAGATATATATGGAAGGTGAAGAGAGGGAAGAAGAGAGAGATGGGGAGAGGGGGTGATTGACAAAGATATTGATATATATGGAGTGAAAGAGCGCGTGTGTTTAGGGGGGTGAGATAGAGAGACAAAAAAGAATAGATGGAGGGGGATATAGATATAGATGGAGGGTGTAGAGAGGGAGGAATGTTTTTCACACTAGATGGATTGATATAAGTGGAGATGGTGATTTCTAATCCTATTTGATTATTTGCACTAGATGCATCGATTTTAGTGTAGATATTTATTTATAATGATATTTGATTACTTGCACGAGATGCATTGATTTCAGTGTAGGTGGTGATTTCTAGCAAAATTTGATTGCTTGCAATGAATGTGTTGATTTCAGTTTATATGTCGATTTATAATTATATTTGATTACTTGCACTAGATGAATTTATTTCAATGTAGATGATTTCTAATCCTATTTGATTGTTTGCACTAAATGCATTGATTTCAGTGTAGATGGTGATTTCTAATCCTATTTAATTTCTTTGAGTAAATGCATTGATTTCAGTGTAGATGTTGGTTTCTAGAGAGAGAGTGCGAGTGGTAAGGAAGGTGGAAAGAGAGAGAGAGAGAGGAAAAAGGGAGGAAAGAGAGATATTAGCGGGGGAGAGGGAGAGAAGGGGAAGATAGAGATATAGATGGAAGGTGAAGAGAGGGAAGAAGAGAGAGATGGGGGGAGTGGGTGATTCACAAAGAGAATGATATATATGAAGTGGGAGAACATGTGTGTTTAGGGGGGTGAGATAGAGAGATAAAAAACAAGAGATGGAGGGGGTTATAGATATGGATGGAGGGTGGAGAGAGGGAAGAATATTTCTTGCACTAGATGGATTGATTTAAGTGGATATGGTGATTTATAAAACTATTTGAGTATTTGCACTAGATGCATTGATTTTAGTGTAGATATTTATTTCTAATGATATTTGATTACTTGCACTAGATGCATTGATTTCAATGTCAGTGGTGATTTCTAATACTATTTGATTGCTTGCACTGGATGTGTTGATTTAAGTTTAGATGTCGATTTATAATTATATTTGATTGCTTGCACTAGATGCATTGATTTCAATGTAGATTATTTCTAATCCTATTTTATTGTTTGCACTAAATGCATTGGTTTCAGTGTAGATGGCGATTTCTAATCCTATTTGATTTCTTTGAGTAAATGCATTGATTTCAGTATAGATGTTGCTTTCTAATCTTATTTGATTTCTTGCATTAGGTGCATTGATTTCAATGTAGAAGTTATTTTCTAATATTATTTGATTGCTTGCATTAAATGCATGTATTTCAATGTATATGTTGATTTACGATTTGATGTAATTGGATATATGACGGTACATTAATTTTAAAGTGATTTGATTAACAATATGCATTGATTTTAGTGTAAGCACAAAACGTTATTGACAATGTACATTGATTTTTGTGTTATAGTAATTTAACCTATTAATATTGGAGAGCAAGAGAGACAAGGTATCATGTTTACTACAACAGCTCGAGCTAAAGATTTAAATGGTTTACAATTTAAATTTTCTTTTTCATATAATCAATATGAAAAGATAACAAAACTAACAAGGGTGGCAATAAGAATAGTAGAAGAAAATAGTTTGAGATTGATCACAATGAATACTATTTGTAACATGAGTACATTCTTATTATTCACATTTTCTATCTTTCAACACTATTATTGTCACTTTGCATTCAAAAAAAAATATTTCATCATTTTTCATCATTATAGTTATTAACAATATTTATCATCTCAACGAACTGAGGTAACTAAGAAAATTTAAAATTAAAATGACCAAGTTAATCTCATAAATATTTAGCATATTTAAAATTATTATATTAATATATGATATATTTACATATTATTGATAAAATTAATCATATCTTCGATAGATTTTCTAGTGTAAACTAGCCTAGATCCATCTTAACTCCAGATCTATCAAGCATTGAGAGGGATCAAATATCTCAAGGTGCAAACCTTTCCTCAAGTTTTTCACTAAAAAAAGAGGTTTTCACCTCGAGAGATTTTATCCCTCTCGGTGCTTGATAGATCCGAAGTTAAGATGGATCTAGGCTGGTTTACTCACTTATCTGTTGTCTAATTGTTTTTTAGAGCAAAAATTTCCTTTTTCTGGGATTTTGCGTATCATTCAATTACTTTGGATCTGTCACACAGACTAGATTTATTTCAAAGATAACTATGGTTTTTAAGTTGTAATAAGTACCTTATAAAAAATATAGAATAGATGTTCGAAAAAATATGCACATCTATATGCACATCTTCTAATGTAGGGAAACATGAACCTTATGAAGGAACAGTTGTTGAATGGAAATGTATACAAATAATAGTTTTGAACATGATTGTAAGTGATGCTCAAATAATATAAATCAATGAACGTATGTATTTCTACATAATAATTCGTAATCTCTCTTCAAATATAGTGAAGAAAGATTTTCTTTTCAAACATGTTTAAGGGGGAGAGCATCTAATTTTTCAACAACTAACAGAATAGATAGATCATGCATGTTATTGAAAAATCACTAGCATGTTGGTAAACCCAATTTTAAATAGTTATTGAGATGAAGGAAATGAAGGATCACCTATTGAATGTAATATGATTAAATGAATATCTATAGTAACTCGAAATCTAGCAATTACCTAGAGGAATCAAATCTCATTTCATTGTAAAAAAGGTTTGCATCTCAAGAGATTTGATCTCTTTCAACTCTTGGTAGATTGGGAGGTAAAATGGATCTAGGCTAGTTTAATTATTAATTATAAATATAATTATTAATTTTATGTCTTATTTTATTTTTTATATTTTATTTGATTTAATTTTTGTTTTGTTTTTCTTACCAAGTCAAAAGGTTAAATAGTGCATTACATTACATCTCTACCATACTATACTAGAGAGAATCTCTAAACAAAAAGAAGAGATCACTTTCTAAATAAAGGGATTATCCTCTTAGTATTTTATCCCACTTAAATAATTAGCATTTTCCCCAAAAAAATGCAAAGAAACACCCATAAAATTAATAAATATTAATTAAGATATTAAACTTATATATTACTAGAAACAATTTAAAAATATACATTAAGACAATTATCAAGAAAAGGAAAAACATGTTAACCGCATCAGGAAAAACCCTTAAAAAAAAAACACTTTAACCATTTGAGGAAAACTCCTTAACAAAATTTAAATATTAGAAGATGTCCATGATAAAAAATGACGAAATATTTCCTATTTTCATTTACAATATATGAGATCCATAGGCTAATTTCTCGAACTAACTAATTAACTAAAATATAAAAATACACTACAAGGAAAAGACCCTCTAGTAGATGTTTTTGAGGAACCCCTTATAAAAATACCCCAGACATCCGTTTATAGCGAAGGTTCCTAGACAAGGTTGGCAGGCGGAGGTTTTGTGGATGTATTTTGTTTGGTGCTCTTATCATCGAAAAATGCACCGATGTGTTCAAGATGACATAGCACCGGTGCGGTTAAAAATTTTGCACACCGGACACCGTGCGCTCCGTACACACATGCCCGATGCGTTGTAATTATGTAGAGTACATGTACTTCACATAACTTCTGCACCAGTGTGGATTCAAGAAAATGCACCGAGGAATCCATAAAACACATACACCTGTAGATGGTTAAATAAAAAAATAAGGGAAAAAAATGCATAAAACATTGGCACACCATAAACCATGCGCTCCGTACACACCCGCCAAGTGCCTTTTATTAGGGTACAACACCAGTGCGTGTCAACCCGTCAGCACCGGTGTCTCATAAAAAGCACACGGAACAGAAAATACCCGAGGCAAAATGAGTGAAACGCACCAGGGCCACATAAATTCTACACACTGGAAAAGGGTTAAAAAAAAAATTATGCCCAAATAACTGCACAAATCATTGGTTCACCAGATAGCATTCCCGGTGTGTCTTATTACTGTAGAGCACCAATGCGTTGCCTCTAAGCCGCCCCGGTGTCTCATAAAAAGTGCATGGAATAGAAACTGCCTAGTGTGGAGTTACTGAAAGACACCAGGGCTCCAGAAATATCACACACTGGAAAAGGGTTAAGAAAAAGCAAAAGTACTGCCAAAAGCCACAGAAATCATTGGTTCACCAGGCAGTCTTCTCAGTGTGTCTTATTACTGTAGAGCACCGGTGCATTACTTCTAAGCCACCCCGGTGTCTCATAAAAAGTGCGCGGAATAGAAACCGCCCAGTGCGGAATTACTAAAATGCATCGGGGCTCCAGTAATACCGCGCACCGGAAAAGGGTTAAAAAAAACAAAATTGTGGCCAAAAAACTGCAGAAATCATTAGTTCACCAGTCAACATTCCTGGTGCATCTTATTACTGTACAACACCGGTGGGTTACTGCTAAGCTGCCGTGGTGTCTCATAAAAAGCGCGCGGAGCAGAAACTACCAGATGCGGAATGGCTAAAATGCACCGAGGCGGTGTAGTGAAAATGCACATGTACACCAATAAAAACAACGTGCACCAGAATAGTGTTAAATAAAAAAAATTACGGCCAAAAAACCACATTTTTCACTTTTCTGAGTGCTACAGAGCTCTCAAGCACCAGTGTAAGTTATCCTTATTTGAGACACACTAACATCCGTGCTCCCATTGCACTTATTGCATGCACTCCTGCTATGCATTGCCATCAATATCCAGCTTGAATTTTATAAACTAGTGGACAAATTTTCTTTTGCAAATTGTACAGCCAATCTATCTCCTTGATGGGTAAATGTAAAGGTATTTTTTGTGTTTTTCCATAATTAAGATTTTTAGCGGATTAGAATTTGAAAAAACCTTAACATTAACCATTAAATATATATATATATATATATATATATATATATATATATATATATATATATATATATATATATATATATATATTGTAGCGCTAAGACGATCGAGCCATTCGGCTCGCACTGGTTTGTAGTGCTAGCTATAAATTTATAGGCCACATCACAACCAGTGCTGATGGTATCCGCACCGGTTCCAGCGTGGTACCTCATTGTGCACTCACTTATTTAAAAATAAAAAATAAAAAGTGTGGTGCGGTCAGTTACCAGGCCACACCATTGATAATGGTGTATTGCGACAGCTCAGTGTGTTGACGGACTTACAAACCCTGGGGCAAGTAATGATTTCAGTGCACCGGAACTGTAATTCGACATTATCAATAGTTCGGGCTAGTAAACCAGTGCTAAGGGAATCTGCACCGATTCCAGGGTGGATACCACAGGTGCACCATGTTATTTAAATTTCTTTAAAAGGATCGGTGCAGTCGGCTACGTGGCTGCACCATTGACCTAGTTAAATTGTGGTGGAGCATTGCGTTGACTGAGATAACTGCCCCTGGTCGGCTATTTTTATCAATTCATGGCTTATCGTATTTGGCCTAGGTCAATGGTGTGACATCTTAAAATACCGCACCGAAGACTATGTACGATAGCAGGAGGGTAGTGTGCTGCCTTAGTTATAAGCCCCAGGCGGATAGTGAAGTGAGCGCACTAGCCTCCTGACACCGCACGTAGTGAATGGTGCGCTAAAAACATTTTCTGGAGCACTGCTTTTGGTGCGGTCGATATCATGAGGTGCACCGTATCCGGTGTGCTCTGCAGTGTGACGCACCAGGACCAATGCATGACTGTGTTTTTGGCACACCGAATCTTGTTTCATTTATTTTTCAAAAAATTAATATATACTTATATTTTTAAATACATGTGTCATTTAATAAAAAATTGTGTTTAATATCTCAATCATTCAAAGATGTGAAAGGAGAGAAGAGGGGCAACAACAACAACAACAGACGGAACACTATAACATGGTTTGCCTGTGGGAGGCAAGGGAGAGGGAGAGAGATGCGTACCCTTTCCCTATTATAGCAATGACGTAGGGGCTCCTTAAGCAGGTAGGCCTCGTCAAGTTCTATGAGGAGGCTACTTCCCTAAAGTCCCATAGTTTTTTTTTGAGACATCTTATCCGAAGGTGGAATGCCCAACAACAAGCTTTCCGAGTTGGTATCGACCAATTGTACACACTCACTGAGGAGGATATATATTTTATTACAGGGCTATCGAGGAGAGGGGTGGATTTTCCCTCGTTCCCAGAGGTTCCAGCTGGCTCTGTGGAAGGGAGTCAGTTAGTTTACTCCCAGAGATACATTAGAGAAAATTTAGTATCTCCTATAGAGTTTCAGGTCACTGGAGGATAGTTACATATTGGTTTGTTTGGTCATGAGGAGTTCTAGTATCTCTCACTTACCATTTCGACCATTTTGCACAACACCATTGATGGGCAACGCATTAGTTGCCAACTTTTATATTATGTTTATTGTTTACTATAGCAACCACAACTCGTCGGGTGGTCTACCATTTTTTTGCTACAGTTCTATACAACATTAGATAGATGTCATGCTCATGCACAAGGGAGGGTCAACTTCCCTTTTTCTTCAGATATTTTTTGCTTATTTTTTGAAAGGTTTCCAGAGACGAGGCCTTCTTTTCTTCGGCAACCTCGTAGGCCGATTACTGAGGCACGTATGCACATGTGGGGGCAGATGATGCCCAAGAGGGAGGAGACTCTTTTTCCAATGAGGATATTAGAATATGCACTGGATTTGCTAGCGAGTGTTGATAAGCATCCCTTCATTTTGATCCCATGTCCTTATGCGGGGTTAGATTGGCAAGGGTGTACCAAAATCCTCTTCACATATGATGAGCCACCAGATCATAGAGGTAATATTACTATTTTATTTAAATTTATTCTAACATGTTCTTTAACTTGTTTTTATTAAATTATGTAATAAAATCCTGTAATTATTGTTGTGTACTTGTACATATTTTGCAGACATTAGCTCTTTTGATGGCGAGGAGATGCTGCCACCACCACCTGATCCAGGTGTGGATCCTCATGATGAGGATGAGGGCATGCTAGATATTGCTGAGGATCATCAGGAAGCCAGTCCAGATCAGAGACCTGATCCTACTGGTGCGCCAGTGCGCGGTCGACATCTTAGTGATGCTAGATACAGGATAGAGTTGGGCGACCAACTCATTACATTGATTGTTGAGGCAGGCATCAGGCTCGCTAATTTCAAACACATAGAGGCCAATGACAGGCTATCACGGATGTGGAGAGGCATGCCACGTGACATGTACAACCTGATGCGCCATGTCGTAGGAGTTACAACAACTTTTATCCGACTAACGAGGACTGTTGCACGTTACGATCGAGCTGCAACACATGATGGACAGTCTACAAGGCGCAGTGTACCATCATATCATGATCATTCACAACCTCGTGCCATGCCATATTTGCATGAGCCTTTACGAGCATCTACTAAAAGTCATCATGGAGATGAGGCTAGACCGTCGGCCACTTGTACTAATATTGGTGTTGTACTACCACCAGCTGATCCATGACATTTATATTACAGTTGTATATTTTTAACATTATATATATATATATATATATATATATATATATATGGTCCATGTATTTTATGTTCATGTTGCAGTTGTACTTAATTTACACGTTGGTGATCATCATGATGTGTATGTTGTTAGGTCATGTTATATATTTTCATTTAATTTGCAGCTTGCAGATAGATGTGTATGTGATAGCATGAGATGTATATTTGATGTTTGTGTTTTACTAATGATGTTAATATATAATGTTAATTGTGTTTTGTTATGTGATCATGATCACGATGATGCAGCAAGCGATTTTGAATGTGTTTTTTAGTCATATATGATGTGTGTACGATGGTTATCATGAACGTGATGTTTATTAATTAATTTAGCACCAAATGATCATGCTATTGTAAATTTGTAATATTTGTATTCCTAATTGTATTTAAAATTCTAAATTGTAATTGTAATGGTATATATGTGAATTTCTAAAGTTGTAATCGTAATTGTTATTTTTAAAATTGTCAAATTGTAATTGTAATTGTAATTGTAATTTTATGTAAAATATTTGTAAAATTTTAATTGTATTAAAGTGAAATGAATTTATTAAAAATTTTAACTTTGTAAATTTGTAAATTTTAAATAATTCTAAAATAATAAATCTAGCATAATATGATTTATTGTAACATAATAAAGTTTAGAAAATAATGCAAATAAATTCCTGTACTTTAGAATTATAATTATTTTATTATGATCTTAGATAGAAAAAAAGAGAATTAATTTATAAAATATGCCATTGTTTTCAAGATCAACAAAATACCAAATTATCAAGTGAATTATTGATTTTAACATTAACGCAATGCAAATTACCAACTAATTCAAAATACATATTCTATTAATATTTCGAAAAACCCATCTTAAAAAGTATAAATATTGATGAAATAACACATGTACCATATCACTCTTGGTTCTCATGATCACCCTCATTATCTTCTAGCTCGCATGGCATGATAACACTATTGTTCTCAAAATTATGTTTTGATCTAGGGTCATGTGTCAATACGAACCACCAATCCCTATCTAGCACATCTTGGTAAAAAAACACCTGGTTGTAGTGTTTAAGGAAAACATAGGGCTCCTTAGCTTCATCCCACATCTTTCTAGAGTTGATGCATATCAGCCTACTATCGCAATCTTCTTTACATTATTCCGATCAAAAGTGTCCCACCACTTTCACCTAAAAGTAACACATTGAAAAGAATAAAAATCCACTTCAATGATCTCTTGTATCCTTCCGACATAACCTAATGTCCTTGGCACTAGTTGTTGATCACCGTGGCTAAATCGACTAGATTGATCAAACTCGACTTCCACTCCACAGTCTTCTGTGATGTTTCCAAAATCGGCATTTTCTGTGCAAAAATGGTGTCCATATGCCCACATAGATGGAAACAAATGCACCTATTATAAAAAGGTTAAAAAAATCATAGTGTCATGTGTCTTATAAATAATAATCCAACAATAGTTAAAATATGAAATGTAGATGTCTTAATATAAGTTTCAAATTTACATATAAATTAAAAAGATTATTATCAAGTTGTTGCACCCAATCCCTATGTTCAGTGTATCCTCTTCAACACGTGGGTAACGACCTGTAGCACCATATTTCTCTCTAACTTGTTCAGCAACCCAACTGTTGGGGCTTATTTTTGGCTTATTTTCTTTTAAATGATTAGGATAAGGCACACTTCTACCATTCAACCATCTGAATTATTTCTTGTCACTATCCCATTTCATCATGTTTTGTTCATACAATGTGACCGACGGTTGTGCCACTTCAGAATTGTAAAGAATGAATTTATTGATTGCTTCAATTTCTGCATTCGCTGATGAAATAAAAACAACATTATATGGTAATAGCGATCAAAATATACATTATATCGACGCTCAACATGAATATTAATTAATTTTTGTAAATTTGAAAAATTATAAGTCGCTTACTCTTTATCAAGTGCTTTTTTCCACACATTTGGAGCAACTCTCCTTCTCTTTTGTCTTCATCCATTTAATCGTCCCAAATCACTGCACCTGGTTTTTTGTTGATCTTCTTGATGTACTCACTGGCATAGTAGAAAGACTCATACGATATGTACCCCTCTACCAGAGAACCCTCTGGTTTTTTACTTTGTCAAACAAAACCTTTCAATTTCTTCATGTACCTCTCTAAGAAGAACATCCAATGACAAGAAAAAACCCCAACTAATTCAACCTCATCTACCAGGTGGATTAGAAGATGAACCTGTAAGTCCATGAAACTTGTCGATAGTTCCTTCTCAAATATACAAACAATCTCAACTATCTCTTGACGCCACTGTGGAATGCCAGCCACATGAATCTCATTTGATGTGATCCAACGTACAAATGCAGATAACTTAGATATGGCATGTCCTAGGTCTTGAGGGAATTCATGTTTCACACACCTATGCACAAACAAAGGATAATGAAACTGCAAAGTTATAAACACGTGCAATAATATAAAAAATTAGTTATGTTTTATGATCCCCGCATGGGATAAAATTTATTAATATAACAAATAATAAAATCATTCTTTTGACATTATACGTACTCTTATAAGATTCAAATGGCCATGCGATTTCAACCCTGACAAATGGTCATCCACGATGAAGCAGCACCATAGTGAAGACCCGTATGAAGTTGGCACCCTCACATCCATTATAATTTCCTCTGCCAAAGATATATCATCTTTTTTTCAGATCCATGGGACATCACCTTCTTTGAAAAACCATGAATTAGAGGGACCGAAGCCTGCCTCTTATCTCGTACTTTCTAATCATCTTGGCCAATATTTGTTTTTATTTTTTGACGTAATAATACCTTTCCTAATAGCCAATGTGTCACTTTTTTTCGATAATATGTGCCTTCATAAAGAAGATGAAACATTTTAAAATGTATGCATGGGATCTAATAAGTGGGCAATCTTAAGATGCTCCCAATATGGGAGTTCATAAAAGATAGATTTCCTTTTCATCCCAATGGGCAATTTCTCAACATAGGTGTTGAATAAATTTGGATCATCGAACTTAGGCTCCCCATTTGAATCGAACATTTCTATGAACTCCTTCTCCTTCTCTCTCTCATGTGCTCTAAGCCATTCAGCTAGTGTCATTATTGGTGGCCTTTGGGTTCTCTCTTGTTTAATATTGAAAGTAGATGTTGCTCTTCTGTAAGGGTGTTGTTCTGATAGGAATATCCTGGAGCAATCGTACAATGGCTTTCGTAGGTCCTTCGACCATCTAGCTTTTAGAGAAGGTCCACAACATTTACATCCAAAATACCCTTTTGTTACAAGACCTACGAGATTATATTTGCATACATTCATTAATATGCATGGCACATTAAATAATATCATGAATATTAGAACAAATACTATTACAACGAATTAAATAACTAATATGTGAAAGAAAATTGTTACATTATATATAAAAAAATCAATAAATTAAACATGTAATTTACCAGACAAAACTCCTTAGCCTGGATAATCACGTGTCGTGTAAGCACATATACCATACAACGTAAAACTCCTCTCGGCTGCGATGGCTCTTGATACATCGTATACATTTATCCCATCCCATAATTCCTTCAATTCATCTACCAATGGTTGTAATTAGACAACCATATTCTTCACTTGTCTTCTACCAGGGACTATGAAAGCCAACATAAGATGTTCATTCTTCACGAAAAACCATGGGGGGATATTTTTATTGATCACTACTACAAGCCAAATAGAATAGTTGGTGTTCTGGAGGGAATATGGGTTGACGCCATCCATGGCTATGCTGATTCATAGACTTCGTACTTCATTATTGATTTTTTCGGGCCATGTATCCTCGATATGCTTCATGGCTATTGAATTAGTTGGGATTCGCATAACTCCCAACTCACTTCTGTGTGAGGCATGCCATCCCTGCAACATAGCTAATTCTTTGAAACGAAAGAGCCTTTGAATCCTTGGGATTATAGACATGTGCCTCAATATATTAAAAAGAGGACCAGTACATGATTGACCCTTATTTTTTGATTTATCATACCTGTCATGCACACATTTCGAACACATCTCTTTGTCTGCATATTCTCCTCTATATATAATACAATCATTCAGACATGCATGATATGATATGTACTCAACACCCAACATTTTCAACAATTTCTTTGCCTCTTCGCAGCTACCGGGCAAGACATTATCACTCAGAAGAACCTTATCTTTGAATAACCTATAGTTGGTGATCATGGGAAAATATATTGATATTAAATGTATATTAATGTCGATATAATTATTAACATTCATAAAGTTTAACATTTGTAATGTTCATTGCAGTGTACTGATTATATTTCAAATTTATATAAGGGGAATACTTCATGGTAACTTACCTCAAAATTTCCGAGAAACATGCATTCGACAAGCCAAACTTTTCTTTCAAGTTATACAGTAACATTTTTGTCCCCAATTGTGTAGACTTTGATTGACCGGTAGGTCCAAAGAGAGGGTTGGTGGAAGCAAATTTAAGGCTTTCGAAAATGTGTCTATGATATGAGCATCATCCCCTAGCTGATTATCATTTTGGAATGCATATAACAACGCTGTCTCCATGGAAGTCATATCCCTTAGGTAATCATCTATACCAACCTCTATTTGATTACCTCCATTTCCAGCTTGTGAAGAACTACTATTGCTGTAGTCATTCCTAAATGGTGAATCTCGACATAGCAGCAATTGAATCGGTGGTTGATTCAACCATTCATGGTACCATTTCTCTGTGATTTCTTCTCTTAATTCAACCTTCTCGTGATTTGACATTGTTGTGGATGCAACAGAAGATGGTAGGTAGGTCATTCATCATCACTAGAATCCTAATAATTAAAAAAAAAGAACATGATTAGTAAAAAAATATATGATATCAATTAGTAACCACGTTGACAATATTGCATGATTATAAATTGGTTTGACATTGAAATAATTACATATTAATCAATATATATACCAAACAATTATAATTATAATTACCATCATTGTCCCAGGATTGTGGCTAAAAGATGCAATATTGTTACAATTGGCAGGGTGAAGCAGTTGTTCATTTTCATCTATGAAATGTGCCTTATAGTATGCAGCTCTTGATAAGAAATTTCAACATTTTGGAGCAGTTTGAATATTTTGTGCATCTGAACTCGCTAAATCTACACGAATCTGCAAATTTTTATAGATTATAAATTTAATTAAGTTATGCGTGATTGACTGCATGGATAAAAAACATATATAAATTCAATTAGATAGTGAAAAAATAAAACAAATTTGAAGTAAATATTACATCTCCACATGGATAGGGAGAACTCCGCGATGGACTTTGAGAAATATTATGGAACGAGCTGGATTTTGAAGAATTGTCCATTCCATATAATATATGATATTTTCTCCCTGCATTTGAGAAAAACAACAATAAATTTTGGTGCACAAACTTCAATGTCATTTTGGTGCGTAATGTATAGATAACCGCACCGGTGATTTTTTTATTTTTCACATCGGTGCCATTTTATAAAATGACGTAACAGTGTGGTTAAATTAAAGGACACACCGGTAAACGAATAACCACAAATAAAAAAATCACAACCCTATTTTCTTTAAGTGAAAAAAAAGCGGTAAATTGAAAAATCAGCGGAAAAATATTTTCGAAAATATAATTTCATAAAACATTTCTTTAAATACTAAACTTTTTTCATTATTTCACTATTTTTTGCAAAATTTTCAGCCAGAGATTTGTAGGATACATACTTGGAGCAAACAGAGCACGAGAGCACTATGGAGCAGGGAAATACGTTCGAACAGAAATATTCAGACAATCAGAATTCCATACCTCTGGTTAGTCAAACCCTGTACCATAGAATTTCAAATGAAGTGAGTAAGTTTGTTGTTTTTTTGTACTTTTTTCTGCAATTTGTTTTATGCAGTAAAATAAAAAATCTAAGTCTATTGTTTTTTTTACATTTTTCTATAGTTTTTTTTATGAAGTAAAATAAAAATAAAAAAACTTATTGTTTTTTCAACTTTTTTTTCTTCTTTTTTTTTACCTTTTTTGTAGTTTTCAGAAACAAAAATAAAAAAGAAATCCATTTTTACAAACAAAACCCTAGATTCTTTTTGTTTCTTCCCTTTCTTCTCCCTCTTTATTTTCATTTTAGATTTATATGGTTTGTATAGTCATAAGACATCCAACCCATGGGACAACTTGCATATTCGAATCCCAATCCATGTTGGCCCTTGTGTCAATCTTAAAAAAATACAGATTTTTTTCATCAGTGTGCCCTGCGTAAGAGAGCGCACCGGTGTGCTCCGTTATAGAAGTGCATAAAAAAAGTACAGTGAAAAAAAATAAAAAATGTTTTTATTAGTGCGCCATACGTAACATATGGCACCAGTGCACTATTGCATTATGGCACACTGCACACATGCTATTTTTCAAAAAAAACTATTTTAGAAACAAACCCTCCATTCTTTTTGTTTCTGCTCTTTCTTCTCCCACTTTCTATGATTTCATAATTAGGGCTTTTCAATTTATATTTGTAGGATTTTTATTGCTAAGTATAAGCCTAAGACATACCAACATGAGGACCTACATAGTCGGATCTCAATCCATGTCATCCCTTGTGTCAATTTAAAAAAAATACAGACTTTTTTTTCGTCGGTGCGTCCTGTATAACATAGCACACGAGTGCGCTCGGTTATAGAAGTGCACCGTGAAAGTACAGTGATAAAAAATAAAAAAATAAAAAAAATTTTATCAGTACGCCATATGTAACATATGGCACCGGTGCGCTATTTCATTATGGCGCACAACAAATGTGATGTTTTGAAAAAAACCATTTTAGAAACAAACCCTGCATTCTTTTTGTTTCTGCCCTTTCTTCTCCCACTTTCTATGATTTCAGAATTAGGACTTTTCAAATTATATTTATAGGGTTTGTATTGATAAATATAAGCCTAAGACATCAAACCAATAGGAGGACCTCCATAGTCTCATCCCAATCCATGTTGGCCCTCGCATAAAAAAAAAAAAAATTGTTGGTGCGCCCTGTGTGGAATACCACACCGGTGCTCTCTATTCTCCAAGTGCACGACACAAGTATTGTGATAAAAAATTAGAAAAAAAAATATTTTTTCAGTGCACCATTTGTAAAATATGTAGCCGGTGCACTATTTCATTGTGGCTCATCACGAACATTCTATTTCGAAAAAAAATAACTTTCAAAAGATACAAACTTTACATTCTCTTGGTTTCTCCCCTTTCTTCTTCTTCTTTTTGTGATTTCATAATTATAGCCTTTCAATTTATATTTATAGGGTTTTTATTGCTAAACATAGACCTAAGACATCCAACCAACAGGACGATTAGCATAGTCGGATCCCAATCCATGTGGGCCCTGGCATGAATTTAAAAAAAAAAATAGACTTTTTTATCGGTGCGCTTGGAGTATGTAGCGCACCGGGGCTCTTTATTTTAAAAGTGCACAACACAATGTAATGTGATAAAAATTAATTTTTTTTTATCAATACACTATATGTAAAATATGGCACCGATTTCTGCTAAAAAACTAACACTGGAAAATTTTTATTATTTTATCATGGTTAACTAGTGCAGTCATTGACATGTACCACACTGATGTTTCTTGTTGAAATATAGCACCATACGGTCTATTATACTGTTATGGCAGTGTGTTTGGAAGAGAGACGGGCACTGACATCGATGCGTAAATCATGAATAGCGCACTGGTTTTTTGAGATTTTTTTTTTTACTTGAAAAGTTGACAATTTATTTATAAATATATTATTGAATGATATGGTACAGGTTTGATATTGATAAAGAAATGAGTGAAAAGAGATCAAGCAACAAAAATATTGATAACACATCAAGAAAAGAAAAAAACGGAAGTTCTTTGTAAATTTTTTACAATTTTTTTTTTTTTTGGAACTATATGTAATTTGAACTAATATGCATTGTTTATTGTGTATCATGTAGAGCCACAAAATGAAGAAGCTCAATAATATTATTTCTGATCTAGGACCAGAAGAGCATAAAAGCTTGACAGAAAAATTGCAAAATGATGAATAGATTGAATGAAAAAATACTATTGATCCAATATGAGTTTCTTTTTTTAGTTTTCATTAATAATATAATTAAAATTATTAGATAAAATGTGTGAAAAATTATATTAATTCACATCTATTTAATGTTCTACAGGGACCAACAACTCAGAAATGGAATGTTTTTCAAAGAAAAGAAAAAAATAGAACATGGAAATGAAAATGAATTGGTCCTTAGCTCATTTAGAGTGGTGCTGGAGGTTAACGAAAGAGGGAAAAACTTTTACAAAGGTTTGAGGAATCTAGTGGAACTAATGTATAGACATTCTTTCCACTTATAATACAAAAATCAAACCAATGATTCCAAAAACAAAATTTTATGTAAACTACAGGAAGAGTTTCCAGAGAATTGGTCAATGAGACATGTTAGACTTTTAATAGAAAAAACATACAACAACAAAAAAGAAGGAATGAAAAAGTAATATTCCTTTAGATGTTTGTCTAGAATTATTTATAAATATCACTTTTGTTATACTTTATTTTCATATATCAATATAAAAATTAAATATTTTATTGTCATGTTACATTTTCAGGAAGATTATGAAAATCTCAAAAGATGAACGAGCTGATATTAGAAATATGCTAGTAGGAATCTCCAAAAAGGTATACAAGTAGATGGTCAAAGAAATGGACAAAACTGCATCATCAGAGGAGCCATCTTGACAACAACTTTCTTCAAATGTAGTATGTAATCATTTATTTTTCCGATCATTAGGTAAAATAAATAAACAATTTAGAATTAAATATTAATTTTCAAGTATTTTCTTGAAAAAAAGAAAAGAAAATGGAACCCATTCATCACATAAAACAGGACGACAAGGAAGAAAAGGATTGATATCTAAGTTTTTGAGTAATTGTTACTTCCTTATAACAACTTAACTAGATTTCTTTTTTGTATTTTTTAAGTTGTTTTACAAAAATCATCATTGAGTGTCTTCGAATAGGTGCTAACATACAAAGAAGAACCATCAGAGCAACTGATTGAAATTGGATTAAATATGGGTTGTGCGTATATGTTGGCATATTAGAACTTAATTATGGAATTTGTAAGCATCTATTGATCTTGTTTTACTTAGATCCGTCTATAATTAATAGAAAAAATAAATCTTTATATTAAATATATGATTTTTTATGGGGTATATAACTTGCAGGAAACAAAGTATGGCACTGCGCCAATAGATCAAATCTTGAAAGTTGGCCTGTTACATGGTTTTGAAAGAATTTGTATATTTTATGAGTCAATTGTTTCATTGGTATTTCATCTCTTTTCGATTTACATTGATGTATATTATTCAATATTGCAATTTTCATTATTCTCACCAATGTATATACACTCATTACAGTTTATTTTTATGTTTCTAGATGGAAGGTGAAGAAGAAGAAAACAATAAACAACGTGAAAAAAACATTTCTGAAAATAACCCAAGTCATGGAAGTAGCTCTAGCAGTGACCTCAATTCAAGTGAAGAATGATGATCACTATGTTTGGATATAAAAGCAATGCGTTTTATTTTTTGAAAAATGTTTGTGAAATCAGACATTTTCTTTAATGTACTGGACATACTGTCCCAATTGAAAGATAAAGGGATACCAATAACTATCCCATTTTGTATGAAAAAGAATTTCTTATTCATATATATATATATAATAAAAAAAAAAATTTATTCTATTGCATTCTCTATTGTCGCTATTGCGTTCTCCATTGTCGTTCTCAAATGAACTAATAAAAAATTAATTCATATGAATATTGTTATAAGATATATATGTATCAACTTTGGATGAATAATGAATTTTTAAAAAGCACAATAATTTTGATATGATATAAAAAATTAATCCAAACATCAAATTCAAATGAATTAATAAAAATTTAATTAATATGAATATTGTTATAAGATGTGTCGATTTTTCATGAATAATGAATTTAAAACAATCACAATAATTGCACTATCGTAGGTCAATGTTTCTAAAAAATACAAAATGAAAACCATTGCGTGTATACTTACACCGGTGCATTTTTACGACCTATGGGCACCGTACAAATACCAAAACTGGTTAAAAATATCGAGGCATTTGTGCGGTATGGCTCTCTGGTGCATTTATGTCTATCTACGCATTGGTGCCTTTTTACGACCTATTTGCACCACACGAATACATATACCAATTATAAATCTCAGTGCATTTGTGTGATACTATGCACCAGGGCGTTTTTGTGTCTATATGCACCGGGGCATTTAAATGACCTATGGGCACCACATGAATACTGATACCAATTATAAATCTCTGTGCATTTGTGTGATATTGTGCACCGGGGCGTTTAAGAGTCTATACGCACAAGTGTATTTGCATGACATATTTGCACCTCATGAATATTGATACCAATTATAAAGCGCGATGCATTTGTGTGAAAGGACACACCAGTGTGTTTCTATAACTCTATGCACCGGCGCGTTGATATGACCTATGGGAACTGCTCAATTCCCAAGACCAATTATAACTTCCCCGTGCGTTGTATCACCAACACTACGGCCGGTGTTGTTTTATACCGTAATGGCCTAGTGCATTCTCCTTAGACCTCCCCAGGGCACTGTCCATAGGTATGCACCGGTGCGTTAAATCCTGATTAGCGCACCGATGAAAAAAAGATCCGTAATAACCTCCGTCCGCCCATTTTTTTTTGGTTGTGTTGAATTTCCATTAAAAGCTCCATCAAAACCTTTGTAACCATAGAAGGATGCGGGAGCATATGTTTTTTTGAAAATTTTGGAAAATTTTATAACATTAAAAACCTCCTTTATAACGTCAGCTAGAGGGTCTTTTCCTTGTAGTGATAAGAGGAAAAGTGTCATTTTCTGTGCACTCAAAAGTACCTCCGAGGTGACACTGCCTATAAAATTATTATTGTTTCTATTGCAATGAAAGTATCATGTTAAGACTCAGGTTGTTGTTGGGCCTTATAAAGAAATTGCAATCTTCCAAACCAAACTAGCTTTAACTAAATGTCATAATAAAACCACTTTGAATTATCTCTCATCAATGGTGGCTCATAGAATTGATCACCTAGGTTTTCTTTCCGTTGCTGGTCATTACTATGGTAATATTTAAAAACCTATTCCCATAAATGGAAAATTTACATCACTTGAGATTCCAAAACAACTATTTTATCTATATATGAGAATATTCAATTATTTTGTTTATTTATTTTAAATAATGAAGAGCTATAACCATCTAGCCATGCGTAATCATTAACTTTAAGAGGTACTTTGTAATTTGTGAAAAGTATCTTTCTTTGCTTCCTATATAAGAATTGATGTTTTATAAATTAAAGTTCACATACTTAGTAATATTTGGAAAATACCTATGGAATTCACTTCGCATGAAAATTGACTTGTATGCATGTCATGTCAAAGTTAGTTGAAAGATTTTTGACCTAATGACAAAAGGATAGTAGTGGATTGAAAATGGCCTCTAGGGAAAATGTCATTGTATTACAACACTTCTAACATAGATAATAATTTGAAAGGTTAATAGCTTGATTAATCATAGGCCTTCGGTCATCTAGATATACATGTACAGTATCATGATAAATAGGCCTTGAAATGAGTACAAATTTCTCATGGAAAATTTACAAAAAACACAAATTAACAAAGTAAGTATCATATGATCCACGAAAGCTTTAGATGTAAAAGAATTTACAATTTGATAATCTCAACTGAACTGATCAATATTGAATTGGAAACATACCTAACCATTATTACACTATTTACATCAAAAAATCTAATCAGTGAGAGCATGACCTCTATGCCCCATTTCAACAATTGCCTTGAGGGATGTAGTCCCTGATTAAGAACATCAAAAAACCATACATTACTATTACTAGAAAACTATTTTTGGTTCATTAAACGGTAAAAATAGACCCATATTCATCTTCTCCTATCCTTGAAGATTAAATTTACTTAAAATTGAACTTGTGAGAGAATAAAAGTTATGGCTAGTGTGACGATTCTCAAAGTCCGACTTGTTTTCCTACAAAATATTCATGTTGCATCTCTACATAACTTACCAAAATTTTACTTAATAGAAAAATTAAAACTTACGTATGGTACCTAACTATTGAAAATGCAGAAAGAAATTCCTAATTTAATTTTCCCTTGAATTAAATTAGGAGAAAATAAAAATTTCACAGCACAAGACAGCTTGAATGAGTTAACAGAGTTGCTACCACTTAGATAGCATAGTTAGCTTGAGTAGAGTCCCTAACTTTAGTTGTGTACAATGATTCCCAAATTTTAGGATGCTAGGTTGATTTAATTTTAGTTGTAATGATTTAATTGACTTAAATTGGGTTAAGGTCAATTAAAGTAGTTCTAACTATTGGAGGAACTAGTGATACATCTAGTAGTGGGGTTTAGCTTTAGTGTTTAACTACTTAACTAATGAATCAAAGTAAATTAACTCATGCATGCATGAAGTTCGAGTTACCTAGTCAATATTTGAGTTCAAGGGCAGTGTACTATCAGTTGTACAATTTTCCATATTGTATAGGTGGTACATGTAGTTAAAGAAATGACTGACAAAATTGTGGAATTATCAATGAGAATTTTCCCTAATTAATAGGGGGCTAATTCTTCATCAAAAAATGCAAGGAAATAGGATATTCGAGGCTAGGAAAATTGGCTAATTGTATTCCAAAGCCAGTCAGTTAGGCAGAGGATAAAATATACTTGTATAGATTGTTCTCATGACACTTGAGCAAGAATATTGTATTCATCCAGATTCTTTGACTAATGTAATATATATAGGAAAGGGTTTTGAGTTATTTATATCCCCTAGAAAAATATTGTGTATGTATGTTGAATCATGATGCATGTCTTGATATGTGTCTTCGAGTGAAGAAACTCTTCAAGTTGGATGTGTCAGAATGTGTTGCTTTGAGCTCAAAGTCGAGGAAGGTGCAGAGCTGAGGTGTCGGTGAATTATGGATTAGAATACTTTTCCATTTTCACCATGGAGCTTTGAACATCATGCATTATAACACCACAAGACTCCCCAACAGAGCACTAGAGAAACATAATACATGCAAAGGGTGTACCTTGGGGAAGTACACAAAATACAACCTCATTGATCTGGATAGAATGGTGCATGGAATCCTTCAAAGTATCCACTCTGATGTCTATGTAACTTTCTTGACAACCTCCATGGACAACCACAGGTAATATGTTATATTTGTAGATGATTTCTCACATAAGTGTTGGATTTTCTTGATGTAGAAGAAAGATGAGACATTCTCCAAATTTTTTGAATTTAAATCACTTGTTGAGAAAGAGACTAGGATGAATGTGAAGGCTCTCAGGAGAAATAACAATGGTGAATATGTGTCGAATGAGTTTAAAAATTTGTATAAAGGAAGGCATTCGACAGTAGTTGAAACAACCTCATTACCGACAAAATAATGGGGTGGATGAGAGGAAGAACTTTAAGATATTTGGTTTATCAGTTTATTGTAATTTTTCCAAGGAATCATAGAAAAATATAGAGCCGACAATAGAGTTGGGAATATTTGTCAGGTACAATGATACACCTCACAAATATTGGGTGTACCTTCCATTTGTCAAGATGACAGTTGTTCGTAGAGATGTGAATTTCGATGAGGAGAAGGCAATGATTTGTTTCATTGAGAGGGAATTTTAGTTGCCTTTAGATAAGGAGATTTTATCTCCAAAGGAAGAACCTCAATAATTTTTAGAGAAAAAAAATTAGAGGAGCAGACAGTGGAGACAACCACTCATGTAGAGACATCTAGAGAAGGAAGGAATCATACCAAGGAAGCTGATATATTATTGCATGATGCTAGAGAGAATGTGGGAGCACCCACATCACAATGCAGACATAGGAGGTCATTGGATCAGTACATAGGCTCAATGGATCTGATGAGAGAGATAATAGATACAAAACCATCCTCATTTGGGGAAGAAGTGTAGTAACCCATGTGTGTTGATTCTATGGTATATGAATATGATTACATTGTTAGAAAAAGTGGTTGGGAAGTGGTCACAAGACCATAGAACAATTCATTGGTAGGTTCGAGATCAATCAACAAGGTTAAGAAAGTAGCAGGCAGAAGCATAGAGAAACACAATGCGATATTTGTGGTGAAGGGGTTCTCTCAAATGGAGGGAATTGACTACGAGGAGACCTTTTATCCAATAGCAAGGTACTCTTCTATTAGATCCATTCTAGCACTTGCAGGGTAGATGGGATGGAAGATCCATGAGATGGATATGAGGAGATCATTCCTCAATGGTGTGATTGAGGAGTAGGTGTACATTGAATAACCAGAATGAATTTATACCTTTTAAAGAGAGTTTCATGTGTGCAAACTCAAGTGTGCATTGTATGGATTGAAACAAGCACCCCGTGCTTGGTACACCGAGATTGAAAACTATTTCACCAGCTTAAGTTCACCAAAATTGAAGCCAATGAAAACCTTTACCATATTATTGATGAATACAAATGATTAATTATAGTATTATATGTCAATTATTTTGTTTTAACTCGTGATGAGAAGTTGATCAAATCTTGAAAATAGGATCTTGCAAGAGAAATCAAGATGAAGGACACCATATCGATGCCTTGGTTTGAATGTATGAGAAGGAGATGGGGAAATATTTTTATCTTAGGGAAAGTATTCTAACAAGATACTGAAGAAGTTACCCATGGAGAGAATAATTCCCATGGACACTCCTCTATCACGCAATTGGATGAAGGAGGAAGCCAGTTCAGGTGAGGAAGTGGAGGCCACTATTTACGGGCAGATTGTGGGTTCACTTATGTATTTTGTGAACACATGAACAAACATGTGTTATGAAGTTAACCAACTTATTCAAGCAGTGGTTAAGCCAACCAAACTATATTGGAAATCCAAAAAACATATGTTGAGATACCTCATAGGCACTACTCAGTATGGTCTTTATTACAGACAAACAGAGGGAGTGAAGCTTCAAGGCTTCATAAATTAAATTTTGTAGGAATTCCATTAGATCATAAATGAACTTCAGGAGGAAATTTTAGTGTTGGGTCAACAAAAGTTTCTTTGTACAACAAGAAGTACAGATTAGTTGCACTCATCTTACTAGAAGAGGAGTACATGGTCTCCAGTCAAGAAACTTGTGAATATTTTTGGATGAGAAAGATTCTTGTTGGGTTATTGGGTCAGATGATGGATCCTACTATGATTTAATGTGATAATCAAAGTTTTATCAAAATCTATGAGAATACCTTTTTTCACGATTAATCCAAGCACATTGATATCTAGTTCCACCATATGTGAGATTGTGTGCAAAGGAAGAGCATGTTGTTGGAAGACATTCCTACAGAGGAACATGATGCAAATATTTTGACAAAAAAAATTTCAAGAGGAAAATTCAAGTTCCATAGAGGCAGGATTGGGGTATCTGACAATCCCTTTCCTGCTAAGAAGGAGTGTTGAAAATGCACCAAGAACAATTAAATTAGGATAAAATCAAAATCCCACATCACAAGACAACTTGAATGAGTTAATTGGGTTGTTATCACTTAGTTAGATTAGTTAATTCTACTTGAGGGCATAAATTTAGTCGTGTATAATGATTCCTAAATTTTAGGATCCTAGGTTGAGTTAATTTCAGTTGTAACAATTTAATTTAGTTAAGGTCATTTAATCTAGTTCAAATTGTTGGAGGAAGTAGTGGTAGGTCGAGTAGTTAGCTAAATATTTAGTGTTTAACCAGTTAAATGGAAAATAAACCTAAATTAAATCATGCATGGATGAAATTCGAGTTACGCTATTGATATTAGAGTTTAAGGGAAGTGTCCTATCAGTTTTATAATTTTCCAAATTGTATAGGTGGTTCATGCAGTCAAAGGAAATCCTGATAGAATTGTGGAATTGCTGAATTTTAAATGAGAAATTTCACTAATTAATAGGGGGATAATTCCTCATCAAACAACACAAGGAAATAGGAGCTTGGAGGCTAGGAAAGTTGGCTAAGTGTTAGTCAAAGTGAGTCAACCAAGAAGAGGATAGAAGATACTTATGTAGATTGTGCTCAATCTTGAGCAAGCATATTCTATCCATCTGTATTATTTGATTAATGAAATACATATACAAAGGGGTTTTTAGCATTTGATTCCACCTAGATAAATATATTTGTATGTGTTTTGAATCATGATGGATGTTTTGATATGTGTTCTTGATCATGAATTTTCTTCTGCATATTGGTAGAGTAGATTTGAGTCTTATGTTTTAGTACATTACATCAGAAGTTTTGAATCTATAATTAATTCCACGCTACCTATATTAACAAAATAGTAACTTCATTTCTAATATTTCCATGTGACATGCCCATAAAAATGTCTTCATATTTTAGAATATGGCACTATTCAAGAAGCTATGTTAGTAGTAGTGATGTTCCTCCTTTAATATTTTTAATGAAGGAAGAAAGCACGTCAATTTTAAGATACAATGGATACTTTTTCAGGCCTTTCCAGCTAACAATATTATTGTTGTAGCTAAAAATAATTCAGAGCATACATTTCCTTATCTTAGCCTTTCCTATCTACCTAGTTCTATGCTTGTTGCAAACATATATTTCATATGGAGCTTTGTTGCAAATTATGAGAACTAGCCATCAATTTTCTTTAAATTTAAGATTACGAAATAGTTGAACGTTATGCTGAATAGAAAGAAAGATAGAGGAAATCATGTACAATATAATCCATATAAATTTTATCTAGAAACACGTATCTTTAACATAACTACATAAAAGAGGGAATAAGGAAAAGTTCAAAGAATTATCTCTCAGAAACATTCATCTATCAATAAAGAGCTAAAGATAAAATTTGAAATTCAAAATAAAGTAAAGACAACAATATTTAAGATCACTAAAAAAAAAATTAGAAAAGCCACATATATTATCTCTCACTTGAAACTTACAAATGTTCATTCAATGGCTTCAAAAAGCTTGTTTTATAAGAAATCCATTTATCCAATATAATTGATAGACCGTTTTCGTTTGACCCTATATGAATATAGATGTCCAATTTGTTTCCCACTATTGAAAGAGCATCCACCATCTGAGGCCTTGAAACCATATAAAACAACCGCCTTCCAAACGTTTGAGATAAGGCCACTCTATGTATCTCAGTTATATTACTTCTAGTGTTGAGATTAACTTCTCATCTACTGACATGTGATTCCAAAACCACAATCTCAAGTTCATTTTCATCATTAGCTACTCCCTCTGTCTTGATTCTAGGTTCTAACTCAGCTCAAATTTGACTAACAGGGATTCAAGGGATTTTTGATACACCTTTTTTTATCTCCATTTCCCTCCACAAGAGAATTATCCACTTCTTTAGTGTTATAAATATCCATGAAGAAAAATACAAACCATTTTTCTGCATGATAACACTACCATGCAATAGAACATCATAAAATAACCCTTGAATACTATCCAAGTGTCATGTTCATGGAAGTCCACATGAAATCACTATTTAGAAGATAATTCTTGACATGTCTAAATGCACTAGTTTTCCAAGATGACAATTAGCCTTGAGTTTCATATCAGTTCAATGACACCTAAAAATAAAAACCTTTTTTTCTAAAAGAGTTAAAAAATGAGGATATTTACTTTACATTTATATGGTACACTATTCACTTGTTGGAAAATTGAGGAATCATTAAAATCAATACTAATTTTATTGGGAAAAATTTTCCACACACTCAATGTCACATACTCTTCCAAGCACTCCTTTAGTTGAGCTTCAATGTAAGCTTGCATGCAGGAGACCCAACTAGATGAATTTAAACCAACCCTAATTGGGAAATTTGAACTAATAATATTTCTCATGCTCCATACAGTCTATGGAGAGTACCTTTTGAGAAATCTAGTTGAGGGCATTAGCATATTGGACATCCATAGTATTCATTCTCAAATCTTCGTTGTTTATGATTGAATAGATTTCATGTATGGCATATAGACTATTTTTCTTTCTTTCGTCAGCACATAAGGAGAACTTTGACATTTTTATAAGCCTAAGGGATTCATGTACATCACCTTGAGCAATTTTTTATAAGAATCTAAGCTGATTTTGGTCCTATGAACATTAAATCCATAAAAAATAAACAGAGATAAGGTTTTGTCAATAAATAATTTTGTGAGATTAAAAGGCCAAATTTTGATTAATTGTATTTCTTAGTCACAACTCCACTATGGTGTTGAAAAAATGAAAACTTGAAAAGCCACTTCTCCTAGAACCCACACGTAACACTAGGTAATTTCACAAAGGAACATATAAATTACCATTGAGATGCGAAGCATAATTAGAAGTGTTTTGGAAGTGGTGTAAGAATGTGATGCATCAAATTTTTATTGCACTTGTCTTGTGTAAGAATAAGAACTGACAATATATTCACTAAGTTATTTAGGAACAAAAGGAGATACACTTCTTGCAGATACTATATAATCCCTAGAAAATATTAGCCATCAAAATATTAAAAACTACCCAGCATTAGAGTATGACAGTTAAAGCATCAATATCTAAAGAAGAGGTGAAAATAAATCACCCGAGGATGGAAGACTCGAGAGGAGTAAATTTTAAATTTGGTGGCTCACACTTTTGATTCATGTATAAAACGTGTCTCGCCATTTAAAAATCACTATCAATATTGGATTTATCAAGTATCATCCACAACAATTCAAAATAAGAAAATAATGCTGGAAGAAGATTGATATTTTCTACAAGTTTTCTCATAGATCATACTGACCCCTATGATAATGAACACCATAGTTTATAAAAAAAAACTCAAAATTAAATTTCCATCGTAGAAGTAAGATATGGTGTAGACTAAAATGACAGAAAGAAAGGATGAGCCATACACTCCTTTCAGGTTAAGAGTATATAAGTGTTGTCACTACGACAGACACCCTGAAAATTTTTCTCACACTTAAATTTTGGAGCCTATCGAGGATATCATGACCTATTTCTCTATGGCCACTCCATGATTATTTCATGTTTTGAAGAACATTTAAGTCTTCAAGTCACTTACACTCACATGCATAGTTTTCAATCAGTTCATGAGAACACTTCCTTTGTGAAAGCTTGAAGAGGTGAAACACTATCCATTAAGATATTTCCTATAAAATTTTCAACTCATGAAGATATCCAGTGCACACTTTTGTCCGCAATATCCCTTACATTGGTTACGTTTGTATTGATATTACAAAGATTTTTCTCAATTTCCACTTTTGCGCACTTTCACTTTTACACGTGTCATTTTCATATTCATGACTTTCTCTTTTTCTTGTTTTCACTTTGATAAGTGGCATATACATTTTTATTTTCTCTGACATGTTTCGATTTGAAGAGGATTCGAATTTTAGAAGTGTCATTTTCTATTTTTCTCATGTGAGAGGTGTCGCTTTTGTGATTTTCACTCCTCTTTTTGTCACACCTTTGAACATCACCACATTTAGTCCTCATGCACTCTTGTACATTATATGGCCTTAATTATCATTACAATATGTGTTAGACACATTCCTCTATATTAGCAAACCATTTGGTCGCAATCATCATAGTTGTCATAACTTGTGTTCTAAGTGGTGTAATGTGTCATTTCAACTATCACACTTAGAGATAAGTGTGCCTTCACAATCGTTTCAAGGTGTGATTTTCATTCACGAGTCTTGTGTGTTTCTTCTGAATTGGGTTGATGGTTTTATATGTGTGATCCAAATTTTAGTCATGTCTGGATGAATTTCCAACTTTCACAAAGTCGATGCTACATTTGCCCATTTTAGATCCCTTCTTGGTCCTGTAGCCTAGTGCAAGTTGTGAATTATTTTTCCTTCTTATTAAGTGTGGATCTCAACCCATCCATAGGTCTCAATGACGTAATACTACACCCAAATATTAGTGGAATAATTTCCTCTCAAAATTACCCAAAATCGGTTGCACATTATGATCCTCCCAAGGGAATTCAATTGACCCTTCTTGCTCATATTGATTCACTTCACTGAGTTTTGGTCACCTGTTCCTTACATGAAACTTATATCATTCCTATATAACAATGTATACCTATTTCATTACAATTTTTTTGCAAAGGAAAAACTTGTAATGAAAACATCCTCCTATCCTCCCAGTGTAGAGAAAGCCCTCCTAGGTTAAGTGTATTCATCACAATGGCTTCCTCAATGAAAAGCACACTCTGAATGGTCATGCACCCACTATTTGGTCAAAATGTGCTATCCTACGATGAAAAGTGCAGTAAAAAGAAACATTGACCCATTTTAGAAAAAAATTTCATTCTCTCTCATGCCTCCTCTTCCTTTGAGTGTGTGATGCACTACCAAAGGTTGAAGCCTCACCCTTCCCCCTTACCCAATGCTCTATGCACCCAAGCTTATATTAAATTTTTCCTATAGAGTGCATGGAATAGTATGGAATTTTTAAGGGATATTCCTATTTTTTTACCATTCAAACTGCACCCTCCTTGAAGATTCATTTCCCTTTTAGCGCATAGTGCAGTGTCGAAGGTTCAACCTTTCGCCTTACCTCCTACCCAATGCGCTCATGCACTCTAATACCTCCTTCAATTCTTACATTGGTCACATGGTTTAGTAGGGGGGATTGAAGGAAGCCTCCCCTCACCTTTGACTAGTCAAACTGGGATTTTAGGCTCCCCTCTCTTTCTTTGGAGCGCATGCCACAACCACGAAGCATGAAGCTTTCAAGCTTGTCCCTTCAGTTTCCCTCACTAGGCTAGACTAATGAGAGATATTTTGCATATTGCACGGGCAGTAAAAATGGATAGTGGATTCCCCCTAAGCCACTAATGAGTTTGACTGCATCCTCTTGATCAAGCCTTCTTTTGTTGACCCTTTCATGGGCATATCATAAGAAAACCATTCCATGAGCTAGGTAGTGATAGAATACATGTTTATAAGACAAATATTTCCCTGTAATGAATTATTTTCATTGGAAGGAGTGCCTTCCAAGCATGAATTTTTTTTTAAAAAAGCACAAAGCATGAAGAAACACCTGCAGAGGGGAAGCACTAAGATGACTGTCATGAGAACCTTAAGAAAATCATGGACCAAGGGAGAAATAAGACACGACATGATGACTCAGAGGATTCAAATATTGATCAAAGCGCCTTTGGAGGGTGAAGATGAGTTATAAATTATATCTGTTGTAAAGATGACCCATATATCATATCTATCAACAATATGCAATAAGAAGTAGAAAACAAGACAACTTCGCATTGGCACTTCATCATGAAGTCTATGTCACTAATTTCAAGTTGTAACTTGTACAAGTGTCTTCAAAATAGCCAATGTGTGTCCATGCGCCATGCTGGATAATCATGTGAAAATTAATGATGTATATTCAAAGAAAAGGAAAAAATGTAATGTGTGGAAGTCCAAAAGTCACATGTGGAATATGAAGAGTGACTTAGTCATATATGGAAAAATTTTCCTTTAGAGAAGTTCAAAGGTCATATAGATAAGTTCAAAAGACAGATTAGAAGTCCAAGATTCTTGAGGGTAGTCCAAGAGCCATGGGGAGATGAACGATTATTTCCATTATAATAAAATAAAGCTCATAACTCAAAAAAGAGGATTTTCAAGGCTTAAGTTTTTGATATCTAGTCTTCACTTCTTTACTTTGCATATGAGATAAAAAATATTCTTTGGAGAATCAGTAAATGACTTAATATTCCACTATTGGAAATTGTGCTCACAATTTTAATTGATGTACTTGGTCTTTCACCTTAAAATTGAAGCTCTATTAGCCAACACCTTTCCATGCATAGAGAGAAAATGCTTTAGGAATATTATTTGTATGTTTACGGTATATGTTATGTTCATATGTAATGGAGAAATTTATCTATTTATGTGGCTTCGATAATTATCTTGTTGAATGTGTGGTATTCTCCTTAATATCATTGTGTGAACTATTTCACTAACGAATATTTTCATGTTCTTGTGTGCCTCTTCTAGTATAGTACTTTTACGTTCCTCTTAGAGACTCACTTTTGTCTCCCCTCATGAAGGTTTCCTTCTACATCCTACAATTGGTGCTTCAAAATGTCATCTTACTTGCATATTCAAGGTTTATGTATATAATTTCTTCTGTTATCCTTTGAAACTAAATGACCCTTTGTGTTATTGTGCATTGGTCGATACTCCAGATGGGGATCCTACTCCAAACATTGTGAGGTATAACTGGTACTTCACATCAGGGAGACCCCCCGTATGTTGGTGGTATCAAGAATCGTCAAAAATAAGGATTTGTTAATTAGCCATGGAAATAAAAGTAGGAAAGTAAACTTGAGAACATTATAGCTGTTAAATCTTAAATTAAAAACTACTAATCGAAAACAAGTAATGTAAAAGAAATTTTATGTAAGAGAAAGGAAACAAAATCATGGCTAAAGTATATTAATCCTTTTTTACCAATTCAAGTTCCTAAATAGGATAAAAATTTAATTCAGTACGATATTTGTGTATGTCAATATAGGAGTTTAAATAGGTTTCAAATTTCTCCATCCTCCAATGTATCCTAATGATTTATAGCTCCAAAAACCAAAATCTACCTCATACTTTGAATCCAATATTTGGAAGTGAAGATAAAATAACAACTTTAACAAGGTAAAGCTAGAAGAAAAGACACTCAAAATATTAATTTCAAACAAAGAAAAAAAATAGATGAATGAACTCCCCAATAAGCACAACATTGCAATTATATATTATTTCTATAAAAATCATTGATAAATAAAAGGCCTTTTCTTGTATATAGGAGATCTTCCATGCATCTCACTAGGTTGACACAACTCCATGAGATGTATCTCTAGAATGGAGGAAATTCACAAACTCATATTTATGGTGGTACTTCATATGACGCTACCTTGAAACTGAATGATAATAATACATCCTAGGTAGGATTAGGAGAAACCATAACAATGACATGTGCATTTAGAGAGGTTTTTATGCCCACCTTTGCAATGCTGATAGTCTATAGCTCCATCACTTCATGAATAATAATATGTTATGTCTCATATATCTTATCAAATTCATCAATAGCACATATATCCATGTCGACAAGTTCCTCTTTGATCACATACAAGATCCATTATTTCATTCACCACTCTGATGGTGCCCAAATTTATATGTTGGTAAAATATCTAATGCATTCAATATAAAATAAAACAATTCCCAACTCCAAAGAGACCAATAACTTAAAAATTTGAAACAATAAAGCTTAGAAATATACTAGTACCCTGCCTTCAAGGACCATTTTGTTGGTGACTGGATCCCTTTAAATATTTGTTTTCATACAAACACCATTGCTTCCCCAAACTGTGGTGTAGAATCCTCGAGGTGCCACACTGATCATGTTTTATAACAATTGAATCTTTGAAACTCAATCATATCCCATCAAACAAACTTGGAAATGACCTCTTATCTACAATCAAAATGGAAGTGTGAGCCAAAAATATAAATTTTCCTTTGTAGACAGAGTCTAGAGACCAGATAAGTCAGAATAACATGCCATTTTTCTTGGATGTTCACCAATGAGATAATCAAGGTTCTCTATAATATCACTTCGATAATTTAATTATACCTTCATTCAATCCTTGAGTTTTCTAAGAAGGGAACAACAAGAAGTAGAGGCAGGTCTTTCTTTACATCCTCGTGTCCAAATATTTCTGGAGCTAAATAATGCACAAGCTTGTTGTAGATTTCCCCATCCACAACAAGTTATTCTATGTGTTCTTGTTCATCACCTTGTAAAATGTAACTACGAGTGTTTGAAATAAATGAATAAAATAAGAAATATAGATAAAAAAATAGATAAAATAGAAATCCTCATCCATAAAATCATTATCAAATGAATTATGAAAATAGTGAGTGGATTGTATTCATTTTTCATTCTTAGACCGTTAAACCAGTTTCAAACTGTAGACATTTCAAATTAGATATTGAAAAATGAGGGGCAGTGAAAAATAATCAATAAACACTAATGATTAAAAAAGGAAGGATTCACAATGAATTTGGACTTATTTCACTACTAATATACATAATTTTATATGAGAATACCAAAAATCTCTAATTAGTTCTTAATGTTCGTCTATCACAAAACCATTCACTTTATGTTTAAGAAAAACTAATTCTCATTCATTAAAAATGAAAGAAATAATGGTCAAAATAATAAAACAAAATTGTAGTTAATATTAACCTTAATTAAAATCAAATACTAGACTCTCATGTCTGAAAATTGAAGCATATCCAAATTCTACTTGAAGTACAAGCGAATGAGGAAGATGCATGTAAAAAATAGGAAAAGGTACAATAGAACTTACTCTTCATACATTTTCTTAAAACGAGTAATCGTCATTATGTCAATATATGCATCAACCACAAATCTTGATCTCATTGCTCAAAATCCTGTATAAGGAATATGAAAAAATATTCTAGAGATTTGCACCATGTCATCTGAACCAACCTAAAGAACCCATTTTCAGTTGTTAATGGCTTCCATTGTTTTAATTGTAACAAAATCTAAATGTCATGAAAACAATAGAAAAAATGTAAATACTTGACAAAAAAAACACATCTTCCTCACAATTTCTCCTCTTATGTGTATTTTCATTGATCTAGGTATATGCCCTTTTGGCACATTCTCTCACCACTAGTTGGGCAATTTAATCGTTAGTTAAATTAATTGTCATTAAATTTTCAACCCTCATGTTTGTGAACTTGCGAAGTATACTTCCACAATATATGCTAATAATCAACTTTCAATTTCTAAAGGGAATCAAGACTTGCATCTTTTGAAAAATTCTTCTTTACTTGAAAGATATCTAAGTGGGGTCTCTTATGGTTGGTTCTTGTGTGAAAACCATAGCTATTTTAAGTCTTGGTTTTTTTTTAGCAACACTTCTCTTTTTTATTCTTCTTCTTGCTGCAACAAAGAATAATTAAGAATGTATTCAAAATGAAGATCTATACATATCAATTAATCCTTGCTCATAATTTGAATATTTTTTCAATCATATCCATCTTTAGAGAACCACAAAATTATCCACAACATTCAGTTGGGAGAAGAATGTTGGTCCATAATGTATGAGGTTATGGAAAATGGAAATGAAAAATGGTAATTAATATCCTCTCCCCAACTGAAGGTGTTTTGTCGTTTGAAAATGGGAAAAGAAATTTCACATGGGAAAATTTACAAACACATGTCCTTTAGCATTCAAATAAATAATGATTAAATATTAGAAAACAACATACCTTCACCAACCTGAAAATTCGATAAGCTATGTATTTGTGAGATCTGGGTTGCTACTATTGGATCATGTAATGTGAAGTAAAATAATTTAATTTTCTTCTTCATCGCTTGGTTGCATGAATAGTCGATGAAATCTTGAAAGAAGAATTTTTTTCCTTCTTATTGTTGGAACTTTTGCTACTTTTGTTAAGCTTTTAAATTGAATCTTGTTTTATTGTAACATTGTTTCAAGTTGCTAGAATCATATAGTCTTCATTCATATCAGCATAATGGAATAATTATTTTCCATGTGAATAATTTTTTCCGATGTCGAAAATAGAAAGAAATTGTTAGATTTACGACTATTAATGAATGTTGTTGACCAACACAAGACTACTCAACATTAATGTCAATTAGAGTTAAGATGGACAAGTACATCTTACTAGGTAAGAATACATGATTTTAAGTCGAGTCACCTAGAAGATCCAACAAATAGGGTACATTGATGTATTCCCACTATTCATTGGGGAGAGATATTGTCATTGATGCACAAAAACCTCAAGGTACTAAAAATAACTCTAGTCCTTAACCAAGATATTGTGCTAAAGTTGATGGCTTAATACTTGCTAGAAGGAGGGTCTTAATGAATTCCCCATCATCTAACATGAGCATAAAACAATGATTTAGAGGACCATAGCTGAAAGAACTGCATCTATGAAGCATGTTTTTTTTGCAAAAGGAAAAGGAAAATGAGGAAACTCAAGATTAGAAGTGAGCTGAATCATTTTATTCATGGGTTAGGGATGAAATGTGAGGCACAAAAGTGTGAAATTTTCAAAAGGAAAATGGTTTTGTAGTCATAATCCAGTACTAGGAAGATGGAAATTCATCGATGGGTTGTAAGCTTAGAAAGAAGAAATTAAATAAGTGAAAATGGAATTATGGATGTGATTTGATATGGACTTCTTCTTGAAAAATGAATTGGTCTTTGAGAACCACTTGTGCATGAATTGATCTTCTTTGATCATCTTGGAACCTGTAAAAGCTCAGCGCTAATTTAAAAAAAAATGTAATATTCTCAATTGGGAGAGGTGACCAATCTCTCTTCATAATATATATACACAACAAATTCATAAATAATGTTAATAAAAAAAAAATCAAGGAATATAAAAATGAAATGAAGTTTTTACCTGCCAGTAAGTGGTAACTTAGACAACCTATCAGTATTTTTTTGATAATTTCTTTGTTTGAAGCCCAATTTCAATGATTCAAAAACTAGGTTAAAGCAAATTCATATTAGAAATATGTTTTGATGATCTCATGATGTTTTACAAGTCTGCTTGCTGTGAAAATGCATACAAAATGACCATTTTTTCTTCTCTTAAATGTTAATAAAAACTATCCCGTTACGTATACCTTATATATATATATATATATCTTTCCAATGAGACTTGAATCACCTAAAACATGTGTCATATGAGAAAGTTATGTTTGTTTGAAGTTTTATCAAAAAAAAAAAAAAATGGGGTGCATGGATGCCATGTGGCAACATGAGGGAATGCCACGTGGCAGTACAGATGGTCATGTGTCATGACGAGTCGAGAGGGTATGTAGCAAGCTGACGCTGGACAATTAGACCGTTGAAATGAACCAATAATACACTACCACAAAAAAAAAACAAAAAAATATTAAAAGAAAATTTTCTTTAGAAGTTTTGAGAGAAATCTATTTGTGAATTAGAGATCAAAGTTTAAGTAATTCTTTTTTTATGAATGAATAACAGATTTAGATTTCCTAGTCAATTTTCCATAATTATGGATTTTTATTATGATATTACAAAGATAATTGATCCAAATTTCCTTTCTTATCTTTCAGGTTGCAACAAAGTATAAGAGGAGAGCATACTCAATATTTCTTTATGTAATTGAAATCTGAAATTTGAAAATCAATGTAAGAAGAATTTGATTTCAGACGTCAAATAGTAGCTTTTGAAACTCTAATGGTTCTCTTTATTCACATGTCTCTCTTCTCCTTTAAATATTTCTACCAATGATTAGTGAATGAGGTGGCTCTTACTGTACCACCAAATGAAAACTTTCAAGAAAATGAAATAAAAAATTAAAAACAAAAGCACAGTTTTATTCCTTTATTCTATCATATTATATTTTGAGCAAGAAAACATTTTATCAAGTGTAAGAATACTTCCAATGGAACCATGTGCATAATAGGATAACATGTTTAAAGAAATGTTTTTCATGGCTAGTATGGGTCCATTCGAGTCCTTGATTAAATTTTTGCATTAGTACCTTTGTATCAATGTTATTTATCATTTTTGAAGCTTTCATGAGGTTCTGTGTAGTGGCTTGAGTCCCAGCCCAGAAAAGTGGCACAAATTCCAGGTTCACTCACACAAAACTAGCTAAAAAATTCCACAGTCACTTGATTTCACTTGTTGTGGGAGCGACTACAGTCCTAGAGCTACATGCATGGATTTTCAAGGGATAAAATGGGGATTTATATCAACTAAAAGCTATTTTTCCTCAGGGGTTGGTTACTTGGAAAGGTTGGTTGACGCCTGGAGATTTTGTAGCATTTGTGGAAATCCAATTTGATTTTTTTTGTCAGTTCAACTTCCTTAATTGTACGTTGGGAGTTGAATCACATCATAGTAGTGTCCCGTCGCATGTTTACCCTAGTGGACCCGGTAGCTTGGGTAAATGTTGGAGGAGGGTGTTACATCATCCATCATCCATCACATCATATTTAAGAGAAAAATTTAAGGTTCAAGTAGTGGAAGATCAGATCGCACATCAAAAAAAATTTCTCCAACTCTTGAATAATGACCTGACTCTGGCACAAAATCTAATGAAACAACAAGCATATCAACATCACAATGAAAGAATTTTTGACATAGTCGATTGGGTATTTCTAGAGCTACAATGATAGAAACAAATTCACCTCAATAAAGCTTAGAAGGATAATAAATTATCACCCAAGTACTATGGTCCTTACAAGGTGTTGAAAAATATTGGTATTATGGCATACAAATTGGAGCTACGTGCATCTTCCTAAGTAGACCTCATTTTCCATGTTTCATGATTAAAGAATGTTATAGCTGACAATATACCAATTAAGACAATATTTCAAGAACTTGATGAGGAAGTAAAAATCATATTTGAGCTTGAAGTAATCATGAAAATAAGAACGTGATAGCTACAAAATAATTCAATTTAAGATTATCTCATTAAGTGGAAGAAATTACCCGCTAAAGATTCCACATGGGAGGATGGGAATTTTAGATAGAAGCATATAGAATTACTCAAGCATAGAGGAAAATACTTTTTTGAAGGAGAGGGGCATGGTACGCCCATATAATACTAGTGTAGCCCTGATATTGTTATTGTTGTGCCGCATGTAGCCCAAATCTTTTTTTTGTTGTGATCCATATAAGCCCACTATTGTTATTATTCTGCCCTTAAATTAATATTTTTACGTAGGCATTGATTATATTATGACCCTTTAGACTCCCATATATACCAAAAAGTTCATGTCATTTATATCATCCAAGAATTATTCATTTACGTGATGTTAAAGGAGGGTGCCCCCTCGAAGAGGCTTACTTCAATTCATTGGTCTATCTTCTCTTATGTTTTCTAATATGGTTACATAGCAGACTATAATTTCACCACAATTCTTTTTTCACTTGTGATTTTCAAAGGAGTTAAGTACAACCTCACTAGGATTTAATTCTCGAGGTGATGTATCGACGAAAATCCGACTCGCACAGGTGTGAAAAGAGTGTGATCGTGTAATTGGTTAGGATAATGTCAAGGTGGTGGGTTTAAAGGTGGTTTACCCACATAACTTGGGTAGTTTGAAAGCCTCACAAATGGATATGGACTAGGAAGATGTGGTGTGTTAGATCCCATGCAAGAAGTTCTAGTAGATGGCATTGGGACATGTGGAGGAGGGACAACTAGGAGTCCACGTAACCTTGAAAAGGTTGTCCCCAATATTTTTAATGGGGGACTGCATAAGTTCCTCTTGGGATTTTATTCCCAAGGTGATGTGGCTTTAGAGGGGCCACGACTGTGTGAAATTTATATATTTTCCATCAGTTTTGTTTCACCTTACGAGTTATAGAGAGGTTATTAATATGTGGAACAACATGAATGGGTCGACAAATGTGTGGAACTAACACATGGGTGGTGACGTGGTACACAACTAGGGTAGCCATGTGAGCGCCATGTGGGGACGATGTGGGTGTTATATCGCTAATGAAGATGATGTGGCCTTCTCTCATAAGAAAATATTTTAGTGGCCATATATTTTGATATATGATTCAATGGTCATATCTAAGAAAATTTAAACTAATGGAAAGGTATCACCGAGACGAACGCAACAATGTTATCTTTTTTAGGTTTTGAGAAATTTGAAAAAGGTAAAAAATAATTAGACACCATTTCCATAATTGGACTATGAAGGTTGGGTTGGCCTAGTAACTACCTCCTTCGACCCTTATTTGAGGCTAGGGATAGTTGGGGATCATGTTACAAATATCAAGTTATAGTTGTTAGTTTTTCAATTGTGGTGACTTGATTAACATTTATACTTTTTTCAATCATAATTGTTAAATTGAATTTCATTTTTACTTAAGACATTCATTAACATGTATTGTTAGTCAATTGTAATACATTGTTAAAGCTCATTTACAATTTGGTAGAATATTCATTTTTAGTTAAGATTATTATTCATTAAAAGAGACACATTAGGAGTCTCTAATCTAATTCTTTCATATATATATTAAGTGTTCAACATTTTAGTTTATATAAGTAAGTTATGTTTGACAATCAATTTGAGTATTCTGATTTATTTAGGAGATGGATTGTTGATTAAATGATTTTTACATATATTTGTTTTTATTACTTAGTTTGAAATTGAAAGCATATTCGTGTATAAAATTCAACAATTGGTAATTTCGAGAATAGTGGGATGCATTTGTTTTAGGATTTTGAGGATAGTGATATGGATATCATTTTGATGCATATTCGTGTAGAAAATTCAACAATTGGTAATTTTGAGAATAGTGGCATGCATTTGTTTTAGCATTTTGAGGATAGTGATATGCATGTCATTTTGATGCATGGTTTACTATTTTTGGAATTTAAGGATTCATAAAAATATTGTAGGCTTATGATTTACATAGTTTCTTGCCCTTTGTAATCAAATAATTTACTTCTTACACCTGAGGCAATACTGGCATTTCACTTCTTCTACCTATTAGAAATTTTTAATAGGATTTTTATTGAATACTTACTAAATAACTAATAGGTTTTATAGGATACATGTTTTTGATGTTAATTGACTCTATATTTTGTTAACTATATTATTGAAAATTTATTAATTTTTTACTTCTTAAGAATAGTTTGTTAAACATCTTTGTTCGCTTGATCATACTATTCAAATTTCATAATTTTTTTCTTCGTACCTACTAGAGTACAATTGAGTATTCTTCAAATTTTCACAACATACTAGACTGTCCATCATTTTTAGGAATTAGGTTGGATTGGATATACACCCAATTCACTTCATAATAGGATCTGTCCCATAATTATGGGTTCATCTTAGGGATCATGTACAAGTTACGTTTTTATTTTGTTTTAAAGTTATATTTATAGTCTTGTTATATGGCATCAAATTTTGGTGAGTTTTTAGGTGGAGCTTCATTGATACTTGTAATGTTTTACACCACGACAATTAGGAGATGCTATCAACTTTTGTAGTAATATTTGTGTCCTACTTCATGCACTTGGACATACTTAGGATTAAGGGGAGTGTATCAACATTCTAAGTCCTTAATGTTAATCCCATGTATGAGATAACCATTGTGTATATTAGGATATATTCTTTGTCATATGCATTATGTAGTTTCGATTTGTTAGCATTAGCCATTATTTGATGGTTATAATTATTGTACTAGTTATTTGATATGATTATGTGAATATGATTGATTTGGCTAAACCATTATTTTTTACCTGTTAATTTCGTAATTTCTAGTATTTTTCAATTAGACCCTCTAGAATCTTCTTCAATGTCCAAGCACAGGTATTTTCACATGTTTGAGTATTGTTAGTTGGCATGGCATCTGCATAATACTATGGTGGTCAAAACATAATTTGACATATTTAATTGATTGACATTTCTTCATGAGTTGAATAATGTTTAATGCTAAGAAACTTTTTGTGCAAAATTTTTACCCTAAAATAGATGTTTAATGACCCAAATAATATCCCCCATTTCCAATACTCGAAATAACTAAAATAAGACCCCTAAAATGAGCCTTATAAGTTATTGTTTCAATTTTTGTATATAAAAATATCAAAAAAACAATGAAATGCATAGTAATATATTTTAGATCATTCATATTATTACTATTTTTAAACATATTTATATATATTCTAAACATAAGGTAAAAATAAGTTGCGGAGGGGAATGTTAAAAATAAATCGGATGAAGAGAAATAATCGAGTATGGGACAAAATAAAACATTTCAGCTATTCCCAACGACACCATTTTTAGGGTCCCATAGATGGCAAAGTGAAATATGGAAAATACATTATTAAATAGCACTCCTTCGCCATCGAGTATAAGAGTGAGTAGTAAAATAAAATATTTAAAATTCATTTAGAAACCATTATTTGAATCATGAAGCCAATACATATTGTCATATTTATCAAAATCATGAGGCTAAGATAGATTGGCTGCATTTCATTGTCCATACAACATTTCTAACATTTTGGTGCCTAAACATTTTGACTCAATTGCACAAATTAAAGTTTTGAATTATCAACATTTTGGCTCCCAGCTACAATGAATGCTCAAGTAGGCAACCTCATGATAGCAATAGTAAAAGATATTAGTTAGGAGTTGTCTACCAATTTAATAGAATAGACCGACTTAATAGGATTTTTTGAACGATAGTTTTTTTTTTTGGAATTTAATAAAAAAAAATTAAAAATCAGTGTTGGAATTACATTTTTGATAACATTTAAGGCACCTAAAATACTGAAATTTAAGTTTAACAACTGTAACTTAAATTTTCAAAAATCTTTGCCTAAATTTTTCATAATCTTACAAAAATTTAGAGTTATTAGTAATGGTGAATAGCGGTTTACTGATAAATTCCCCATCCTAGTCTGAGCTAATCTCAGCAGACTTTGAGTGAGCATTATTTTGTTTGTATGCATGATGGGGTGTTTTGGTTTCACCATTAGTTTATTAAATTTGAATTGGAGGAGAGCCATGGGATATAAAAATGATGTTTTTCCAAGCTTTAGAAGGCACGATGTAAAAAAAAGGTTTGTGGATCATCTTGTAGAGGTTTTTTGTTACACCAAAACCCGCAGCTGTTGGTAAACTTCCAAATTGGTAACTAGGATCTCCATTAGGTACTAGGATCTCCATTAGGTTTGTAATTAGATGCGTGATTGGGTTTTTTTGTTTCACCATTAGTTCACTTGTTGGTAAACTTCCAAACCGGTAACTAGGATGTCTAGGGTGGGAATCACGGATTAACCTATAACTAGGATCTCCAGGGGGTAACTAGGATCCCCAGGGTGGGAATTACGGATTCCATAGAGGTGTTGTGATTACTCCAACACCCCCCTCAAAGGCATCTCAGGGGAATCGAACCTAGGTCCAGGCTCTGACACCATGTAGAGGTTTGTCGTTACACCTGTGGGTTTTGGTAAACTTCCAAACCAATAACTAGGATCCCCATGTGAATAGTGGGAACAACATCTCTGTAAACCTTCAGCTTGCCATTGAAAAGAGTTGCGTCCTTATTCCCATATTCTCCCCTAATTACACTCAATCTTCTTGGTGTCTGAGAGAATCCTCGCTTATTGCACAACAAGTACGAAAGGGGTCGGCCATCGCCATCCCTGTGTTTTAGAACATCAATATTGTACAATTTTAGTGGCTTGAGAAATGAGGTGGCCCATTTTCTCTTGCATTCCAAGAGCATGAGAACAGTGGGAGGTAAAACACATAAGAAATCAGGGAATGGAAGGTTTCTCTCTTCCAAACCTGTCGTCTCTCTAGCTACTCACTTCAAGATGACTTCAATGGGTCTGTAACTCACACTTCCCATTCATCTCTTATTTGTTTCTTTGTTTCTGTTCCCCCTAAATTTGAATTCTCAATACTTATAGGAGTTGTCTATCTAGCAAGAGGAATTTCTCGGACAACTAAAATTGGGTGGAATCTGGGCAATTTAAAAAAAAAAAAATCTTGCTATAGCAGTTTTTGAATCATGTTTTTGATGGTGGAAATGGATTCAGCACCATCGAAAACCTCTAGGGCACCCAAAATATTGAATTTTCATAGCTATAACTTGGATTTAAAAAAATTCCTGTCGGATTTTCTTAAAATCTTACCTGAATTTCAATGATTTCTAGGGAAAAAAAGTAGTCTAGTTAGACTCTCAGCATGCTAGGTATGAAGCAGCCCTGGTGAAATGTGTGGTTGAAGAGGTGGCTAAACATTGCAAGATGGGCCGCTAGTTCTGCCTCCCAATTTAAAACCACTACTCCACCGTGGTCGATTAAGCAAACGTCTATTGTAATTGTGTAATTAAAGCTAAACTCCATATGCAGTTTCTCTGGGTTGATTGATAGAGACCCATATCTGTAACTTCTTTGGTATGATATATATATATATATATATATATATATATATACATATGATCAAATTTGGCATCAAAAACCAGTCCGCTTTTGTTAATATTAACAACTATATCTCTAGGGCCTACCACTTGCGCTTTTCTATGTAGATTTGGTGGGGCCTACTACTTGTGCTCCTTTATATATATTTGGTCGGGGATTTATTTTCTATAGTATAGAAATCTTGAATATTGCATCTTAGTTTATGACAATACTTGCAACTTCAAACTTTTATCAATTAAAATCTGTACCAAAAAACATTATGATTTCGTTATTACTCCTATTGAAGGCCATGCAGGGACTATAGTGATTGTTTGGTGTTGACTGGAAACTAAATTTATTTGACCAACCACCTGGTTCGTTATTTTATTTCATGTATGAACAAAAATATGGAATCAAAATTTTTTTTATGGAATGTTTAGGTTTCTACCTCTTATTGCGAGTCTTGCCTTCAAAACCACTACTCCACTGTGATTGATAAGTAAATGACTATTGTAATTGTGCAATTAAAGCTCAACTCCATATGTATGTTCTAACCACTGCTCCACCATGGTTGATTAAGTAAATGAATATTGTAATTGTGTAATTAAAGCTCAACTCCATATGTATTTTCTATGGTTTGATCGTTAAACAACCATATCTGTAACTAAAATGTTGATATCGTTAGTACTCACTTTCAGAAGGATGTAGACTTCTTTTATTTTAATGCTGAAGCTATTACTGATGTTTTCATGATCCATAATGGATATGTAACTAACATTTTGTAATATTCTCTTTCTTGATCCAGTCAAAGTGGATAGAATCGATCCATGGTACTTACCATGGTATTTTCTCATGGTATTGACCCATGGTATTTTTTGTTTGTTTCCGAGAGAAATAATAAAATAAGGTCTCTAGAAAGTCCATGAAGCCTATAAAAGGGGAAATAAGCTAGGCATTTGGGGCATTATTTTATTATCTATCTTATTATGTTTGGGTTGAGAACCTGGCCTGGCCAGTTCTAGCATTGATCCCGAGACGAAAACCTCGCAATGATGTTTATGTAGTGGATCCATCCAGGATTTATAAGTGGGCTTCAGTTTCTTATATTTGTCATTGTCAAGTAGTTCTGCATGTCATTTTCAAGATTTTATGGTCTGGGCATGTATTTTACTTTCAGTGAATAATATAAATAAAATGGCTGCATTTCTTGTGTTCTATTTCTTGACGAAAGATTTTATTAAATGACAACACTAAGATGTTTTAGATCTATCAAATTTTTTATTGTTTAGAATCTTACAGTGGTATCATAGCTCTGAATCTCGCCATCCTGAAGGTTTTATGCAGGAAACTTTTACGGGATTTATTCTCACCCTAGTAGACATCTCGATCTTCGATGGTACTGAGTATCACCCTAGTTGGTTTTATTTTTCAGTTGATTGAAAGAAGAATTTGTGCGTTGCAAAAGGAGAAAAAATTGATCTAACCTGATCTAATCTTCTGGACAGTCAAGGAGGAGGATTGGTTCAGTGGGAAAAATTGAGAACGAAGTTGATTTTTTCTTAATCAAGAGATGTATTCAGAGCGTGAATGTGGGTAAATGGACTTGAATCATAATTTTAAGTCATGTTTATAGTTTTTAAAATTATGACAGGTGTTGATATTTTTTTTAGGGGTTTCATTTATAAAGAAAAGGGAAGCGATAGAAAGTTGAGTTTAGTTTGGGAATTGTTAGGATTTTATTAAAAACGAATAAAAAATAAATAAAAACTTTGATACAGTGTTGTTGAGTGTATTCCTTCATAGTGCATCATTTCGAGGCGTGCTAAATTTCATCATCATGAGATGAGTTTACACATACATTGAGATCAGAATATTTTCTTGTGAAAAAGGGAATGTGTATTTGGGCAGCGTATCTCCAAATCAAGTGCTGAAATATTATTTCAAAGGTTGTGTTATTTATATACTTTTTCTGGCACCAACTTAACCTAGTTTCATCAGGGCCAAAATCAAAATGTGAAAAGGAAAAATACATTTTTGTATATTTCTTTGTCTTGCTATGTGAAGATGGATTGTCTTGAAGAAATTTTGAAAAACAACCATAAAATCCTTGATGTAATAGTGAGGCTATATGGTCCTTTAATTAGCCATATCTCCATAGACCAAAATGATAATCAAAGCAAGAAAAAAATATGCAGCAAGATTGAACTAAGGAGGAGAGGACTACGCTTTATCTGCAAGGGATCTTGGGCCCTTAACCATTCCTGTCCAGGTGATAAGAAGAATACAACAAAGACAAAACATGAGGAGATTACTTCAAATCATGGGGAATATTTTTTAGATGGGTCCATTGATCTTCAGGATGGTGAGCAACATCATGACATTATTCAGGGAGGCTTGCAGGACGACAAAAATTTGGAAGTGCATGAGGAAATTCTACCTAATGGCATTGATGAGGTTGATTCCTATACAATGGAGTTCGTAAATCCCCAGGGAAATATCCATGAAGAATATGAACAATCAAGTATACATAAAATTCCACTAATGCATCTATGTTCGACAGTTGAAAGGGATGAACATATTGTCTCCATAGGTGAAGGAGACCTGGGAGATTTGAGTGAGGATCCAGCCATAGTGAAGCAACATCATGAGTATGATCATGAGGAGCAACATGAAAAACATAATGTGCAATATGGACCATTCCTAGAGAGTTGGTCAAAGGCTCAAGTTGAAGATGAAGTCGTTGGGCATCGGGTGCAGTCAAATACAGAGATATTTAGCAAGGCATTAGAATTTCCAGTGAAATAATTTTAGGAGAGGGTCATGCATTTCAAGATAGATCTTATGTTGTTGAAGCAAATATTCTGGACAGTCCGAGACACTGTCTTATAGGAGAACAAAAAAATTGAGGAACTAATAGGGAAATGTGCCAAATCATCGACCAAGCTATCTAGTATTGAGGAACAACTCAAGTCCCTCACAAGGTGGCATGAGGAGTACAATTGGGAGTCCCATAGCAGCGCTCTACAGGAATACATAGATAAGGATTGCAACACCAACAACCCACCTTTATACATTGAGAAGAGCATGGATGATTTGTCCAAATACAGCATGTTGGGTAGCCAAGTAGAGCAGCATGAATCGAACATCGAACAACATCAACATAATATATTTGCAGATATTCATTCTTTCCCAAGTATTGATTGGCGAGAGATTATGAGTTGGAATTATATAGATGGGTTGATTATTTTGAGGATACCCATAGCCAAGGGAAAATTACAGTTTGGACCATTTGGTTTGGGCAAGGATGGAGAGTTGAAATGGTACCATAACCCACAGGTCCCATGATTTAGGTGGCATTGGGATCCAGGAGAATCCATTAGGGGCAGGATTGGCCAAAGGATTGTTTGCGATCCAAGTAAATCTATTGAGGGAAGGATTTTTCAGAGGATTGTTTGGGATCTAGGAATCGAAGGATCCATTCAGGACCATTCAACATGGAGGACACATTGTATTGTATCGGATCTTGGTATCAATGTAAAAATGCTTCTATCGTGTATAAAAGTGGATCGCTTAAGGACAAGCAATCTTTGGGCGAGAGGATTTGTAATATTCCATTTCTTGATCCAGTCAAAGTGGATAGAATCGATCCATGGTACTTACCATGGTATTTTCTCATGGTATTGACCCATGGTATTTGTTGTTGGTTTCCGAGAAAAATAATAAAATAAGGTCTCTAGAAAGTCCATGAAGACTATAAAAGGGGAGAGAAGCTAGGCATTTAGGGCATTCTCATATTATATATCTTATTATGTTTGGGTTGAGAACCTGGCCTGGCAAGTTCTAGCATTGATCCCGAGATGAAAACCCCACGGTGATGTTTATGTGGTGGATCCATCCAGGATTCACAGGTGGGCTTCAGTTTCTTATATTTGTCACTGTCGAGTAACTGTGCATGCCATTTGCAAGATTTTATGGTCTGGGCATGTATTTTACTTTCAGTGAATAATATAAATAAAATGGCTATATTTCTTGTGTTATGGTTCTTGATGAAAAATTGTATTAAATGAGAACACTAGGATGTTTTAGATCTATCAAATTTTTTATTGTTTGGAATCTTACACATTTCTATACTTTTTGTTTATGAACTGTTGATATTTCGTTTTCTGACTATGTTAGAAAGTATTTCTCATTTTGACTGTTCAACAATTAATGGGCCTATTTTGGTATATGAACTGTTTTAATAAAACATCGTTTATATATATATATGATCAAATCTGTATCAGAAATCAGTGTGTTGTTGTTAATATTAACCACTATATCTCTAGGCCTACTACTAGGGCTTACTACTTATGCTCTTCTATGTAGATTTGGTCGAGGATTTGTTTTGGATAGTATACAAAATTTAAACCTCGAATATTTTATTTTACTATAATATTTAGACAGATTTCAAACTTTTACAAATTAAACTCTGAAGTGGAAACCATTATGATTGTATTTTTTGAAATATAATCTATACCCTTATTTTAAACCTTATTATTATAATTGTGTTTTATTGAAATATAATCTATACTTTTATTTTAATTTGGATGTAGAAATTATTATTATATTTTTCCAAATATAATTTATTACTTTAAATATAATTATTGAGTCAATTGAATTTATTTAATTTCTTGTTGGTTTCTCTTTCTTGTCTCGCTAATTTCACTCACGTAAATACCTACTTTTACAGCCTTGGCTTAGAAAACCCCATACTTTTTAAGCTATCCCAAACAACCCCATTATACAAATGCATTATAGTGTATGAAATTCTACTTTAGATCAACTATAAAGGAAATCTATTGTATGAAATTCGATTTAGATCAACCATAAAGAAATTTTATTGTATAAAATGTTACTTTGTCTATATATATATATATATATATATATATATATATATATATATATATATATTTCATTCCCTTTTAGATTTTTTCCCTTGGAGATGATTCTAGTTGTTTTGAGTGTCCATTTTTGGTTTAGTGAACAACTAGAGTTTTAACCCAATTTCGTTAGCTAGAAAAGGCCTCTCCAACTCCCTAGCTCTACCTCAAAAAAAACCAAAAAAAATTTCCTTAAATTCCATGCCCAAACTCCCAAAACTATGGCCAATACTATGTATGAACAAAATCTATGCCCAAAAAGGATACCAACTAAACCATCTATACCAACTCTCACTCCCTGACCTATATCAACCAACTTAGTTCACCCATACCAACTTAGTTCAGTGTGATCCAAATGCCCCAATCTCCCCTTCTTCAAAGGAAAATTCCTCCTTCATCTCCTTCATCTCCTGTATCCCCATCCCCTCTTTATCTCTATTTTCCACCACCTTCTGCCTAATTAATTCTCCAACCTCTATGTCACTTACTCAAACAACCAACTTAATTTTATTTTATTTTGTATATCTTATAATAATTAAGTGATTTAATTTAAAATACAGAAAAAAATATTTTTTTTAATTCATTTAGTATGAAAATAAGTATTAATTTGTTTTAATACAAGTTTAATAAAATAAATTAAATGATTAGTAAAATAAAATAGCCACTAATCCATGATAAACATCGAAATACTTACTTATGAGCTCATATCATTACAACATTAAAAAGCATAAAAAATAACTAAATTATAATTTGATTTAAAATTATTAGTTTAACCATAAGTTATCTACAACTCACTATTGGGGCAATCTTGTAGCCGTGTAAACATTTGTAAACATTTAACATTTACATATCAACTCAAAAAAAATAACAAAAGGTTAAAAACAATGTAGTGGGGGAGATGTTGTAGTGTGCAAAAATGAGTGTAAACATTTTAATAATGAATCAATTACTAATAGAAAGTTAAAGGGAATAAATATAATAAAATTCAATTTGTTATATTGTAATTTTTTTTTGCAATGCAACTTAATCCTTCCAAATCAAGTTAGAAATTATACATAAATAATGATAACTTATTTTTTTCAATGCTAAAATCATAATAACGATAACTTATTTTTGTCAATTCTAACTACTAGTAAGTCTACACATTTATAGTTTTACGCCTACATAAATATAATGGTGGGAATCAATTGATTGTAAATATGTTGTTTACAAAGTATCAGATATTTTCAATGATTCTATTTTGGATAGTTTTCTTACACAATTATTTAAAACTCTTGCATGAATATTGCAATGATATCCATAAATTATGGTATAAAATCTCTAAGACAATTATCCACATGACATTATGTTGTGCAAAGGTTTCAATAAGACCATCAAGTTATGGTCCAATCAAATGTTTGAAAGTTAGTTTTTTTTTCAATAATATTAAAAAACAAATATTTATTTTTGAAAGTTAAACATTATAATTTTCTTTGGTCAATGCTAAATTATTAGTGATAAAGTCTCAAATGGATTGCTAGAGTCTTTCCATTGTAGGGACTAATAATTTTTTTGTAACCATATTTACATTTAAATTATAAGGTCATAAAAACTTGCTACTTACAATAAATTTACAATATGACAACATTCTTAACTAAAGATATTCTCTCTCAGACTTTATCATGGAGATTGTTAACTTATAAATAAGTTTTGTTACAATCCTATGGCTTATCAATAACGCATACCCAAAAACTATAACTTATTTCATCATCAAAAAATTAAAATGTAAAATATAATGTAGAATATAATATTAATGTAATATAAAATGTAAAATGTAATGCAAAATATAAAATGTAATACATGGAGGTACCAATTTTATTACAAGAAATTGGTCTATATATAATTCAAAATTAACCTACTATTGTTTCTTTATTAGTTTATTTCTTCAAATATTATTATTGGTATAATAATCAATGATATTGGTTATTACTATTCTAGTATATTACAATGAAAATAATTTCAATTAAATAGGTATAAAAATAAATAATATTGGTTATTATTATTCCAATATATTACATTAATAATCATTTCCATTATAAGTATTATTATATTAGAACTTATGTATATTATTTATTACACAAAGTGACAATTCTCAATCATATTGATGGAAGTGGTAGAGAGAGGGAAAAAGAGAGGTCGAGATGAGGAAGAGGGGGGATGAGGTAGAGAAATTGAGAGTGTGTGTGTGAGATGGTGGGGGAGAAAGGGAGAGGGAGGAAGGAAGTGAAATATGAGGGGAGAAAAACGAGAGAGGGAGGGGGAGAGAGATATGGAGTTGGAGGGGGGAGAGAGGAATGGAAGAACAAAGACATAGAGAGAGAGAGAGAGAGAGAGAGAGAGAGAGAGAGAGAGAGAGAGAGGAGCTGATAGGGGATAGATGTAGAGAAATTGAGGGAGAGAAGAGAAAAGGAATGAAGAGAGAGAAAGAAGGCAAGGGGAGAGAGAAAGAGACACAGATGGAGGTGGCGAGAGAAGGAGATATGGAGGGAGATAGTGACATTGTTGGATGGTAGAGAGAGATATATATGGGGGAGAGGAAGAGGAGGGTGAGAGAGAGAGGGAGAGAGAGGATAAAATATAGGTAATATTTGAGAGATATGAGTATAGGGGCGGAGACATAGACAAATGGAGTTTCAGGAGGAGAGAGAGAAATGGAAGAAGAATGACACAAGGAGTGAAGGGTGGAGAGAGATATAGGGAGTGATAAGGGATATATGGAGAAATAGTGACTGAGATAAGAGTGGGATGGAAGGGATAAGGAGAGAGAGGGAGAGGGAGAGAGAGAGGAAGACAGAGAGAGAGAGAGGCAGATAGATATGGAGAGAGGGTGTGTATGCTTTGGGTGTGAGAAAGAAAGATAAATAAGGAGAGACATACAGAGATATAGATGTTGATGGAGGGTGGGGGGGATGGAATAAGAGGGATAGATAGGTAGGGAGGGAGAGATATATATATATGGGAAGAAAGATAATCTGTGTTTTGTAGGGTGATATAGAGAGATAATGAAGGAGATATGTAGAGAGATATAGATATAGATGGTCAAGGGAGAGAGAGGGAAGAAGAGAGATATAGTGAGAGGGAGGGATACGTGGGGGGAGGGAGAGAGAGAGAGAGAGGGTAGGGGTGAGAGAAGGAGATAAGGAGGGAGAATGAAAAAGAGATGGAAAGGGGAGGGAGAGGGGAGAAGAAAGAGACACATATAGAAAAATGAATATATTATATAGTTTTAAATAATATTGAACATTGTTAACCATAAATGAAGAGGAAGAAAGGCTTTTGTAAAAGGCAAAATAAGTTGGATTCAAAATCCATTAATATTTTGGTTTTTTATTGAACTATATGTGTGATTTCAATTTGAAGTCTTCATTACTAATCTTATTTGACACATTCCACTAGTTATATTGATTTAATTGTTGATGTTGATTAATGATGATATTTGACTGTTCGAACTAGATGCATTTATTTTAATGTAGGTTCTTATTTCTAATCATATTTGATTTCTTTCATTGGATTCATTTACTTCAATGTAGATGTTAATTTCTAATCCTATTTTATTGCTTGCATTAGATGCATTGATTTAGTGTAGAAGTTGGCTAATTCAGATTTATGAAGGAAAAAAATGGAATAAATATTTAAACAAGAGCATACAGATACAACGAAAATGAACTTCAATTATTAAATTGAAAATGCTAAAAACTTTTTACATGCAGAATGAAATAAAACTAGCTTGAGCGATGGTAGCTTATATCTAAGAAGAAGTATGATGGCTATGTGCCTTCTGAACTAAGTTATAATGAGGCTTAGAGATATTTTTATCATGAATAAATAATTAGAAACGCTAAGAATAAAAATCCATAACCGTAGGAGATGAACCACCAAAGGCTTATGAGCCCCAATGGGGTAAGCTGGAATGTCAACTTCCCCAGGACATAAGTTTGGAAAACAATCCCCTTTGGCATGCATGCTTAGCTTGTTATAGAGACCTATCCGAGGATATTTTTTTTATTGAAAACATAGTATTTGACCTACATTTTCCCATTTCCCCAAAAAATGCTAATTCAGACAAAAGTATGGTTTAGGAAGTTTAGGACTCGAAAATAACGAAAATAGGAAAATGTGTTGAAAAATAAGAAATGGATAACAAACTATGTTGGTAATCAAGTGGAATAGGTGGGTTGCGACCGAAATCCTCCTAGATCATTTATCCCTCATTATGAATAGATCATCCCCATTACATTGAGTGACTCCAAGGGATGGAAAAACATTTTCTTAACTTGGTCCTTGGTGAGCCACTTACCTTAGTGTAAGAGATAGTTTTCTTTGAAAACATGATAAAACTATATTTTCTGTTGGTGAGTGTTATTAGTATTTCTATCCATGATATGATTAGTTGCAGAATAATAAATGTAATTTGGGTTGATTTCTATTGGTTTCAACTACTCAACAATTTCTAATGTGTCCTGTAATGGTGGAAATTATCGCTGAACACGATCCACATTGAACATTAGGTACATTCCAAGGAGTTAAGGGATACTTAGCTTGAAAGCGTTGTCACCCAGAACCTTGGAGATGGTGAAGGCTTATATTGGATTGTTACAAGCTTCTAATGGGATCCTATAACGCATTCCTTCTAAGAATGTAACCAATCTTTGTCTCCACTTGAAACTTGTGTGGCACCCAATGATAATCAGGACATTGTTTGTACTTAGTATTGGCTTTATGTAATATTTCATGAAATTACTCGAGAATGTGATGAATTCATTCAATATAATTTTTTTCTTAATCATCTTCATATTGAACATTTTTGGACTATGCCCATGTAGTTGTATGGAACATTACAACATCAATCAGATACAATGGTTGAAATCCCAGGCCCACCACAAAATGTTTGTGGCTAGTTGAGTTATGGAGAGATTTGTTTTAGCTATGTTGAACCTAAGGGAGACTCTAATCCTATGTTCACCAATGCTGATAGTTGTATATGTGTAATATGTGCATGATTTTATTGTTTAACACCTTTATCTAGCGATCAATATGTGGGTGGAAGGAAATCAATTTAGTGAGCTTGGTGTCTAATGATTATTAGAGGCTTGACCGAAATGCACTTAGAGGTTTTTTGTCTTGATCCGATATGATGGTTTTTGGGATCCAAAAATATTCCCACACCCATTCAAACAAGGCTTAGTAGTGGATTTTGTTGTGATAATATTCTTGTAAGCAACCAATATGGTCATCCTAGAAAATATATCCATGACCACAAACATAGTAATTACTATCTGGTAGAAAGAAGCCAAAAATATGGTCCATTGAGATGGATTCTAAATTCCAAATAAGATTAGGAAAAGGGGTGTATATGCCTTTCTTATTAATGGTTGGACTGGTAGTGCTACAAGAAGTGCATGATCTGATACATTTACCAACATCTTGTGAGAGTTTCAGCCAATAAAAATAAATTTTCACTGCTTTCAATATCCTCTCCATGCCAATGTTCCCACCTATCAGACTATATTGCGCCTCAAAATTCAGCTTGGAAAGCTCACTTGAAGGAACAGAAAGGTGTCCTACATAGCACATGAATAATGTATCTTAGAGGAAGAGGTCTAGAATTCAGTTTCCTTCCATTGTGATCTAGTATGTGGCACATAATTCTAGACCGTTTGTGTATAGTTTCATCCATTCAAAATTATCATACCTATAAGAGTTGAGGATAGTGGTTACTGCCCCAACTGAGGGCAGACTTAGGAAAGCTACAAAATCATTGGTTCTACGTTTCTTGTATTTAATTCTCAAATGGAATTGTTGCAAATATGTGGACCATTTCTGATGGAAGTCATTTTCCATAGGGGCTTCACTCAATGAACCTATGACATAGCACGTGTGTTCGTGGCATACTAAACAATACCCTTTTTTTTACTACATATTGGAAAATACCTCTAAAAATTACATTATTTAACCCCCTACCAATATTTACCCAGTACACCTTTTCGATTTTTAAAAATCTCTGCTTTCACTATATATTGTATGCATTCATACTTTCATTAACATTTTTTATAACCCTTTATATTATATCCCTGGTGTAGTAACATGGTGCCTCTCTTATGACCCCACATGAATTATACAATTCACATTTCTTCTTTTGATATACATTCTAGATGCATATTAGTTCTCCCACAATGCAAAATTATTCAACCCACACTCAAGCACATCTCACAATAATTTGTGGCATTTAATGGTGTAAGGCACACCAATATCAACCATGTTTTAGGAAGATTGATTATGAGTATGTATATAAAATTACACATAAATTTCTCTATATATTGATGAAATATCAATTGATGAATCTTTATGAATACATTTGCACCAAATAAGGTGTTCAAGAATAAGTTTAGGTGTTCCCTATGTATTCCAAAGGAAACACATCTAAGGCTCATGTTCCTATAGATGTTTTAGGCTACGAATGAAACCCATGAACGTAAATTATGAGATAAATAGACCATCACTTCAAATTGTAGATAATCATGAATTATGGTTCATGGGTTCATTTCACGTATGCTTCCAATGCAAAGTGTGAATGTACATTTTTTCAATGAAAGAGATTATAATGTTGCAAAATAACCATTTACTTAAGAGGGGAACTTAATGCAAAAGTGGCACGAAGGAGAAAGTATTAACCAAAAAAACAAAAAAACAATTTTTTTTAATTAAAAAAAAGTAAAAAAAGCCCATAATTAAAAAATAATAATAACAGAAAACAAATAAAATAAAAAAATTTAAATAATTTAAAAAATATAATGAAATAATTGAAATTAAAAATAAAAATTAAATTAAATTAAAATAAAAAATTTAAAAATAAAATGAAATTAATTAACATAAAACATTTAAAATAATTAAAGTTAAAGTTAAAAAAAATACAAATTAAAAGAAAAAGTTTCAAAACCATAAAAAAAATTAAAATATTAAATAAAAACAAAAATATTAAAATAAAAGAAAAAAATTAAAAAATAAAACAAAATTGTCTTTTTATTGTGTTTATTTCATTCAATTTAATTAACTTACTTTTAATGTTTTTTTTTTAAATTAAATTAAATTAAATTTTAATTTTTTTTCTTTTTAATAAATTTACCTTATCAATATTATGTATTTATTTTTCATGTTTCATTTTTTGGTCAAATTTTTAAATTATTTTCTTAAATTATGTTTTCTTTTTCATATTTTTTTTATAATTTTTTTTTTTTTCTTTACATTTGTTATGTTCGATTTTTTTTTTCTTTTTTATATTTGTTTTATATTGTAGTGTTTTTGGTCATGTTTTTTATGTTATTTTAATGTCCAAATATATATTTTTATTTGCTTGTAATTATTTTTTGTAATTATTTTTTTATTTTTTTTGTTTTAGCTTTTATTTTTTCAATGTTTTCATATTCTAAATATATTTGACTGATATTGATTGGATATATGTCTCAAAATAAAAATATGTAAAAATAATAAGTCTAGGAGAACAATGTGCAAAGTTCAAAATCTTAAAATTATTTAAAAATAAAATATTTACACAAATTTCAAAAAAAATAAAAATTAATAGAGACAGTATCAAAAACTCTAAAATCACATAAAAAACCGTATCTAGTGAGTTCAATACATTATATAAAAAAGACATTATATTTAATAAATTATTATTAATATGATAAAAATTTTAAAAAAAATTAATATAAATTAAATGGTAAGATTTTTTTAAATAATATTAACATCGTGGCTATAAATTGTTTTAATTTTAAGGCTTTTCAAATATATGATATTTTATCTTTAATGCCATGCCTAAAAATCGTTGGAATTTTAAGACTTTTGATATTTTATCTTTAATGTCATGTCTATCGTTGGAATTTTAAAGTTTTTCATAGTCATGATATTTTGTCTTTAATGTCATTATTAATATATGTTGATGATTTACCCAAAAAAAAAAGTTATTCCAACATCAACACTTTTCGTTTTCAAGGTGTATTTTGCACAAAAAAAAAATCTTTTACTTCCATTTTTAAAAAATGTTAGAAATTTACCCCTAAAAAAAAAAAGTTATTCCAGCATCAACACTTTTCATTTTCAGGGTAATGTTTGCCAAAAAAAAATTGGCTTTTACTTCCATTTTTAAAAAATGTTGAAAATTTACCCTTAAAAAAAAAAGTTATTCCAGCGTCAACACTTTACATTTTCAGGATGTTTTTCCATGTTTTTTGGGGCATTTTTGGTTATATTTCTCATTTTTGACATAATAGTTCTGATTTGATCGAATACTTTTTTTATTTTAGGACATTGATATGGATGTCATTTTGATGCATGGTTTACCATTCTTTGTTTTCAGGTTATTTTTCATGTTTTTTTTGGCTTTTCTGGTTAGAGTTCATGTTTTTGAGGTAATAGTTCTCGTTTGATCAGTAAATTTGTTTTTTGAGGACATTGATATTGATGTCATTTTGATGCATGGTTTACAATTTTTGGCATTTGAGGATTTATAAACATATTGTAGAATTATAATTCACATAGTTTCTTGGCCTTTCTAATCAAATAGTTTATTTCTTAGACTTAAGGCAATACTGCCATTTCACTTGTTGGACCTATTAGCAATTTTTAATAGGATTTTGATTCAATCATCATTGAATAACTAATATGTTTTATAGGATGCATGCTTGTGATGTTAATTGACACTCTATTTTGTTAACTATATTATTGACATTTTATTAATATTTTACTTCTTAAAAATAGTTTGTTGAACATATTTATTTACTTAATTATAGTATTTGAACTTCATAAACAATTTCTCCTATCTTACTAGAATACAATTGAGTCTTAATGACCCAAATGGGTTCGCTTATTTCAAAGATCCAAATAACTAAAATAAGACCCCAAAAATGAACCTTATAACCTATTGTTTCAACTTTTACATAAAATATTAAACAAAAAATAGAATGCATACTAATCTATTATAGCTCATTTACATTATCATATTTTAAAAATGATTATTGTGTATTCTTATTTATGAACTATTCCTCTTAACTTATATATATATGAAATTAGATTATATATATAACTTATTTTTGTATGAAATAAATAAAAATGTATAAATATATATATCTTTTTAAATTAATAATACATTGCTGAAAAAAATAGAAACCTCATAAAACCAAAATTTTAGCTTATACAACTATCACCCATCATGATAACTCGCCTAGATTGAGATATATAGAGATGTTAAAAGTACTCCATACACACACACACACACACACACACACACACATATATAAGCTGTCAAAATTTTTCATTCAAACAAAATTAAAGTCATAAAAGAACGAAACACATGAGCATCCAACATATTGGTAAAAATCAGTGAGGGGAAGAAAATGTTAAAAAGAAATCTGATGATGAGAAATGATCAAATATACTATGGCAATTTTATTTATTTATTTATTTATTTTCTTCTTCTTGCGATCCGGGATACAAAATAGTAAAGTGAATAACTGAAAATGCATCCATTAGATAGCACTCTCTTTGCTATCGAGTATAGGATAAATCAAAATATTTAAGCTATTCTTACGGCATCTTGTAAGATTCCAATCAATAAAAATTTTGATAGATCTAAAACAACTTAGTGTTCTCATTTAATACAATCTTTCATCAAGAACCAGAACACAAGAAATGCAACCATTTTATTTATATTATTATTCACTGAAAGTAAAATACATGGCCAGACCATAAAATCCTATAAATGGCATGCACAGCTGCTTGACAATGACAAATATAAGAAACTAAAGCCCACTTGTGAATCCTGGATGGATCCACCACATAAAAATCACCGCGGGGTTTTCGTCCCGTGATCAATGCTAAAACTGGCCGGGCCAGGTTCTCAACCCAAACACAATAAAGATAGATAATCTAGAATGATCTAAATGCCTAGCTTCTCTCCCCTTTTATAGGCTTGATGGGTCAATACCGACAAGAAATACCATGAGTCAATACCATGGGTCAATACCATGGGAAAATACCATGGTAAGTACCATGGATCGATTCTATCCACTTTGACTGGATCAAGAAAAGGAATATTACAAATCCTTCTAGCCAAATATTGCTTGTCCTCAAGCGATCCATTTTCATCTACAACATAAGCATTTGTACATTGATACCAAGATCCCATACAATCCGATGTACTCTCGATGTTGAATGGTCCTGAATGGATCCTCCAATACCTAGATCCAAAACAATGCTCCGACCAATCCTCCCCTCAATAGATTTACCCAGATCCCAAACAATCGTTTCCCCAATGGATTCTCTCAGATCCCAATGCCACCTAAATCCTGGGACCTGTGGGTTATCGTACCATTTCAACCCTCCATCGTTGTCTGCAGCAAGTGGTTCAAGCTGTAATTTTGCCTTGGCTATGGGTATCCTCCAAATAATCAACCCATTAATAGAATACCAACTCATAATCTCTCGCCAATCCATACTTCGGAAAGAATAAATATCTACAAATATATTATATTGATGTTGTTTGATGCTCGATTCATGTTTCTCTACTTGGTTACCCAACATGATGCATTTGGAGAACTCTGCCCTGCTCTTCCCAAAGTATACAGATGGGTTGTTAGTGTTGCAAGCCTTATCTATGTATTCTTGTAGAGCGTTGCTATGTGACTCCCAATTGTACTCCTCATGCGGCCCTATGAGGGACTTGAGTTTTTTCTCAATACTAGACATCTTGGTCGATGATTTGGCACATTTCCCTATGAGTTACTCAATTTTTTTGTTCTCTTGTAAGGCATTGTCTCGGACTGTCCAAACTTTCTGCTTCAACAACATAAGATCTGTCTTGAAATGCTTGATCCTTTCTCGAAAGTCTTCTACTAGAAATTCAAGTGTTGTGCTGACTGTCTGTGTATCTATTTGCACCCGATACCCAACGACCACATCTTCAACTTGAGCCTTTGACCAACTCTCTAGGAATGGTCCATTGTGCACATTATGTTTGTCATGTTGCTCCTCGTAATCATACTCATCATGTTGGTTCACTATGGTTGGATCCTCACTAAAATCTCCCAAGTATCCTTCACCTGTGGAGACCATATTTTCATCCCTTTCAACTGTTAAACATAGATGCATTGGTGGGATTTTCTCTATACTTGATTGTTCGTATTCTTCATGAATACTCCCCTAGGGATCTACGAACTCCATTGTATAGGAATCAACCTCATCAATGGCATTAGGTATAATTTCCTCATGCACTTCCAAAGGCTTGTCAACCTGCAAGCCTCCCTGAATAATGTCACGATGTTGCTCACCATCCTGAAGATCAATAGACCCATTTACAAAATGTTTCCCATGCTTTGAAGTAATCTCCTCTTGTTCTATCTTTGTTTCCTTCTTCTTATCACCTGGACAGGAATGGTTAAGGGCCCAAGGTCCCTTGCAGATAAAGCATAGTCCTCTCCTCCTTAGTTCATTCTTGCTGCAGATTTTGTTCTTGGTTTGACTATCATTTTGGTCTATGGAGATATGGCTACTTAAAGGACCATATAACCTCACTAGTACATCAAGAATTTTCTGGTTGTTTTTCAAAATTTCTTCAAGACGGTTCATCTTCTCCCATACCCAAACAGAAATATATTAATTTTTCATAGGAAGATTTTGTCAATCATGCCTTCAAATATTTTCACAAATTTAACCCACAAAATTATAAATGATTTCCCTTCACTTATATCTCCCAATAAAAATAATTTACTAAAAAATAAAAATCCAACTAGGGTGATAAATATCACCGAAATGAGAAATGCTGGCTAGGGTGAAAAATAAATTTCACCGAAATTCCTTACATAAAATTCTCAGGCTGACAGGATGCACAGCTCTGATACCACTGTAAGATTCCAAACAATAAAAATTTTGATAGATCTAAAACAGCCTAGTGTTCTCATTTAATACAATCTTTCATCAAGAACCATAACACAAGAAATGCAGCCATTTTATTTATATTATTATTCACTGAAAGTAAAATACATGCCCAGACCATAAAATCCTACAAATGGCATGCACAGTTGCTTGACAATGACAAATATAAGAAACTGAAGACCACTTGTGAATCCTGAATGGATCCACCACATAAACATCAACGCGGGGTTTTCGTCCCGGGATCAATGCTAGAACTGGCCAGCCCAGGTTCTCAACCCAAACACAATAAATATAGATAATCCAGAATGGTCTAAATGCCTGGCTTCTCTCCCCTTTTATAATCTTGATGGGTCAATACCAACAAGAAATACCATGGGTCAATACAAGAAATACCATAGGTCAATACCATGTGAAAATACCACGGTAAGTACCATGAATCGATTCTATCCACTTTGACTGATCAAGAAAGGGAATATTACACACTTTTTTTGCAGTGATATAGACAAAATTGTAAAATGAAATTTGGAAAATACATGATTAAATAGCAGTCCTTTCCGATCGATTATAAGAGTGAATAGTAAAATCAAATATTAAAAAAAAAAAATGCGACCATTATTATCAAAATCACGAGGCCAATAAATATTGGTTTCATTGTCCGTATTTTTTTTTTTTTTTTTTTTTTTGTAAGTTAGGTAGTACCTTTTCTATTTTTCATTTATAAAATCAGGACAGGCTACATCATAAAATATATACTTGGCCTCAACCTGCCCGTAGGAAACCAGGTCTGTTGGCCTTCTTAGTGCTTTGTATGCTTGCCAAAATTGATATTGTCTTCTTAATCTATATAACGCATTTACCAACTGTTCTACTGTTCCACCAGATTTAAACAGGTAACAAAAAATAAGTTCAGTTGTGAAACCTAGCATGAGTTGCCATACTTCAAAACACTAAATCCTATGTAACTGAAAAAACTATCCATCAGAAGATGAGATTGGGGCTGGGTCCTTTGCATGCGCTTCGGGCATGTCCACCTGATGCAGCTGCTGTAGCAGTTTCTCCATACGTTCCATCCTATCATCCATTCTCTGAATGCGGTCAGTTACTTGATATTGAGTTATTTTGATATGCTGCAAGTGACTTTCTATCTTCTCCAGCAAATCTTTAAGAAAGGATTCTGTCTTTGGTTGCACTTTGAACTCCGGAGGATGTGCACTTTGGATAGCTTTTGCAAGGAGGCACTTCACCAACCAGTAAGTATGAATGGTTTGGTTAAATAAACTGAGACGGCCTCGGGTGTTCCCAGGGTCATGAATAAAATCTAGTATATCAGTTTCAGCCTCAGTATCTTCCATGTCTGTCTGATTTCATTGTCCGTATTATCAACCCAAGATTTCTAACATTATAAAAATGTTTTGAATTATCAACCTTTCGGCTCCCAGCTACGATGATGCGTGAACAATTCAGGTTTCAAACATGTAAGATTCAAAGCAAATTTCAAACATGTAAATATAGGTGAATTTTCAAAACGGGTAACCAGAATTCCCAGAATGGTAAAAATGCCATGATTGATTCCTTCAACACGGTAAAATGGTAAAAGGCAGTTTACTATTAAAATCCCAACCCCGTCCCCGTCCGTGTTAATCTCAGCAGACTTTGAGTGAGCATTCTTAGTGTTCTGGTTTAGCCATTCGTTTATTAAATGCCAATTGCAGGAGAGCCATGGGATATAAATACGATATTTTCCGAAGACGATGTGAGAAAAGTGTTTGGGATCATCTCGACGGTGTTGTAATATTAGTTTTTTAATAAACTGATATTTATTAAACTAGTATTTATGAGGATCTTAATTTATTTATTCAATTAATGGTTTTATCTTTGTTTTGAATATTATTTAAACTAGTATTTATGAGGATCTTAATTTATTTATTCAATTAATGGTTTTATCTTTGTTTTGAATATTATTTTTATGTTTAAAAATCAGTAAGAAAAGTATTTTGAAATTATCATAGTTTTTATGATTTAAGAGATTAATAATTTTGAAACTATCGTAATTTTCATTTAAATGTATTTTATGATAAACTAATTATTTTTTTCAATTCCTTTAGTGTTATAATGATACAGTTTTTTACACCTTTGTATTCTACGGTGTTTTAGGAATTTTCTAATTTTTTATGAGAAAATGTCTTTCATCTACAATCTTTATGGTATTTTAACAATGAAAAAACACACAAAAACTTATGATACATAGATAAATATCATATTCATAAATGACACAATAATAATACCCCATTAACATTTTTGAAGCAATATATTTATGGTATTTTAACAATGAAAAAACACACAAAAACTTATGATACATAGATAAACATCATATTCATAAATGACACAATAATAATACCCCATTAACATTTTCAAAGCTATATATTTAGGAAATGATGTTATCACTGGGATGCGTTTTGTCATTGTTTAATTTCCCCATGTAGCTTGCATCTGCTCGTGAGGTTTGAACCTTATTTGGTGGGGACTAAGCACCTCTCATACATTTGAACTTTATTTAGTGGGCACTAAGCACCTCTCAAACAAACCAGTATTTTGTATATCTTATTCTCATTAAAAGATAATACTTACACGTTTAGTAAATCTAAAGATTTCGAATTACATTTACATTCAAGAATGTTTATTTATTTATTTTTTTTAAATAATAACCAATACTTGATTTTACATATTTCTTCTTATCACTCTAGAAAGCTATCATTTTCCCATAACTCATATGCAAGACCAAAAAATAAACCATATCAAATATATTTTTTCTATTTTTAAGTTAGCAAACTCATTATGCTATCTAAAATCTATATTTTAATTCACCCATAAACACATTTGATTGTATAAAATCTTACTTGACACATTACCTATCGTCACAAAAAGAATAATTGACAAAAATTATGGCTCACTTACTCCTATACTTTATTTTCTTGTCAACATTTGTAGTTGTCTTGAGTGCCTATTTGTCTCTCAGTGGCCAATTGGAATTTTAGCCAAGTTAGTTAGGAAAATCCTTGCCAACTTCCTAGTTTTAGGAGTCCTCCAAAACTTCTTTACCCTCAAGTGTTTAGCTAATTCTTTGTTCATGCGGTAAGTCTTACAACTACCAAACATGTCACCCCATCGTAGCCTATATGAACAAATACATCAGACCTAACCACCATCATAGAGTGGCTAAGTCGACCATAGGTGATAAATCCTATAGCACCAAGCACCTTATTTTCTTCGATCATGATCGAACCTTGCCTTGGTGAAAATTGCATGTAGTAAACTTAAAAAATAATAACCACGGTTGATGGGAAAATTATTCCAAGTTGAATGTTGGGAAAAGTGACATTTTGAAAGGAAAAGTGACATTTTTTGCACAATTTTTTATGAAAATAATGGAAAATAGGAGAAAAGGGACATGAAAGGTAGCAGGTTGCATGTGAGGAGAAAAATGAAGTAAAATAAGGGAAAATGAAGAAAATAGAGGCCTCATTTATAGAAAGGATTTTGAGGGTCAATTGGCAAGATTTTGCTCACATTTTTGGAGCTCTCTCATTATTCTCTCTCTCTCTCTCTCTTACACACACTCACTCTTGGACACTTAAATTTTTCTTGGAGCACTTTGGCATCGAACCAAGAAAGGAAAGAGAGTAAGAAGAAGGAGGAAGAGAAAAAGGAGGAGTAGGAATCAAGCAACTACAATAGGATTCTTTGCAGGTATCGATTTGAATGTGTATTTTCCTTGCTAGATCTGGAATGCATGTTATTGCATGTGGTTCTTTTCTATCTTCGCATAGGTTTTTCCAGGTGTGACAATGTTTTCAGCCTAACCTTGCCATTTTCGAATAGCCATGTGTTGTGGAGTTCTCTTGCCTTGGTTTAGCTGGATTACTAGATGTATTTTAAGTTGAGTGAAATGGATCTATGAATATTATTATTATTTATGACACATAACTGGTTTATGTGTTGCTTCGGGTTATGGCCTAGTGATCTGGGTTTTGGATTGTGGTAAAGCCTAAGAGGTGTTGCCTCTATTTAGTGCCTAGTGATCCAGGATTGGATTGCAGTAAATTCTAAGAGGTGGTTTTCCATTGATTAGGCCCATGAATCCTTGTCGGTGAATGACATGATAAACGGTAAGTTGATGGTGGTGTCTCGGTTAAGGGCCTAGTGACCCCCTGATTCAGACTGTGGGTTGTAATAAATCCTAAGAGACTAGGAGATAGGAAAATTTCTCACAATATAGGCAAACAGAATCTAGCGATATCTGTGCTTGTGTTGACCTAGTGATTGGGGGTAGATCATGGTAAATTTGGTTATGACATGTTTATTGTCTTGGCTTACTGATGTGGGATGGATCATGGTAAAGGCTGCTTTACATTTGATGAGGGTGGGGTGGTTTAGACTCGGGATGCCCAGTTTTTCTCTTTCAGTTTGAGTCCCACATTCAAGCTTGGAATATGGCATGGGGGTGATTAACTGAAGAGAGATTTGGCTCAGCCAATCTATGGTCGGGTGGAGCATGGAAGTCCCATCTTCGGTTGGTTTTTTTCGTACATTAATAAAGAGCTCCTTCCTTTGCTATTTGGTATGAACATGTATTGGTTTATGCATTCTCTTTTTTTTTGTATCCATTATATTTCTATTGTTATTTTTTTGGTTATAATCATGTATTTGATGACTGATGATGTATGGCTCTACGAATTGTTTTACCTCTAAATGAATACACAATGTATCTATGGTCAAATAGATGGTATTGTAACTTATGATGTAAGGGAGCAATGCTTCTTAGAGATTCTTAGATAAGTATGATACTCCTCTGCTTAAATCTGATGTTTACACGTATACATGCAATTTTTGTGACATGTTCGACGAAATGCCTGTCATCAATAGGAGGGCTCCAAATGAGTTCTTGATGATGTGATTTCTTCCATACCTTTTTTTTAATGGTATTCATCAACCCCAAAAATTTGATGAACTTCTTGGCAGTGACCTAGGCTCTGAGATTAAAATGGTGGCCTAAATCCCACAGTTACAGGCACAGAACTGAAAAAACAAAACCTTTACCATTAACTTTCCTTGGCATGCCCATGGCTATAGGATTTTAGCCTCTACCTTTCCTTGGCATGCCTACAGCTAAGGTTCAAATTGGTCAAAAGGTCAGTCTCCCTTAGTATTCAAGGGCTTCAAAGGTTGGGTTACCTCATGAGGATGTTTTGGATGCTCTGTAAGGTTGTTTGTATTGTTTTCATTGGTTCCACTTCCTTAAGGTCACATATGACATTGAGTCTCAAATTAGTATTGTCTTGTCACATGTTTACCTCAGTTGGTCAGTTACTTAGGTAGATATGGGAAGAGGGCATTACAAAGCTCACTAGAAATCTCAATAGGGAAGATGATTATAAACATGGTTGCTCCTAGAAGCCTATAATCCATCTCCTTACTTCCTAATTTGACTTGTTCCCTCGCATCCCCTCCCCTCCCCGCTCTCTTTATCCAATTTCCTTTATCCCAACTAAATTTTTTTCCCTACATCTTTCTATATATAATCAATTTTAACATAAATAATTTTTACTATTAACCATATCATATTCATCGCATAAATAATTTTTTATAAAATTAAAAATTAAATATCATCTTATTATACCCCACCATTCTTTTCATTCTCTATCATTCAACCCTTTTTGAATATTTTATTAGAAATATTAATAATATATGAATATAAATTCATAGATATTCAAATTCATTTTATAATATTTTAATCTCATAAATTTAAATATCTATTTTTTTATGTTATTAACCATGTAATATTTTTTTTTAAATAAGTCAAATTAATTATACTAGCACATTTTAACCTTTCAGTAATTCTTAAAAAAAAATTATATCCTACTCATTATTGAATAAAAATAAATAATATTTATATAAAAATTAATATATATTGTTTTATATTAAGTTTCTATTATTTTCTCAATTACATTTTTTAAATTTTTCTTGGACCATTAATTTCAATCAGTTTTCTAAATTAACATTTTAATAATAATAAAAAATATTTATATAAAAATAAATATATATTACCTTATATTAAATTTCTATTATTTTCTCAATCACATTTTTTAATTTTTTCTTGGACCATTGATTTCAATCCGTTTTTTTAATTAACAATTTTTATTCCTCATCTTTTGACCGTTATATATAATTTATTATTTTTCATCCTTGTGATTATTATTTGAATTTTCATTATCTCCTTACTTATATGTTTCATCATCTCTCACGCTTGCCAAGTGTTAGTTTTCTAGTCCGTCCTGACAAGTTGGAACAAGGGAATTTCTACACAGTTCATATTCTAAAGATTCAAACAACATAAATTGACTTGATGGAACCATAACTTTCTCATTTGAAATCATTAAAATCCACTAGAAATACTTTTTAATTGATTGACATCTTTTCATGAGTAAAATAATATTAAATTATAAGAAACTTTATGTGAAATGTTTTTACTTTAAAATAGTGTTTTATAATGACCCAAATACACTCCTCATTTTCAAGACTCCAAATCACTAAAACAAGACCCCTAAAATGGAAATATCAAACAAGCCATCAAATGCATACTAATCTGTTTTATATCAATAATATGCGTACTGATCTAAATCACGTTATGATTTTTTTTTAATTTTTGTTGATATATGAGCTATTCTTCTTAACTTATATATATTTGAAAGATAATTCAAAACAATTATGAACTATTCCTCTTGACTTATATATATTTGAAAGAAAATTAAAAAAAAATTATGTACAATTGATTTTCTTGTATATGAAAAACATACTAATGCACAGAGATGTTAAAAATACTAGTAACGTGAAATACAGAAGATACCATGATTAGATAGAGCTCTTTTTGGGATGGGGTATTCCGAAAAGAAAACATTTCAACTACTCCCAATTGCACCTCTTTCGCGGTCTTTAAGATAAAATGGTGGAGCGAAATATAGAAAATACATGACTAAACATTATTCCTTTTGAGATCCATTATACTAGAGAGAATAGTAAAATAAAATATTAAAAACTCATTTAAAACCCATTATTAACATCATCAAGCCAATATGTATTGGCATATTTTTATTAAAATCACGAAGCCAAAACGTAGAGGGATCTTTATAATGGTCGAAGTGTCCTCAGACATGTAATTTTATTAATCAAAAAAACAATTACATTTTCAATTATGCAAGATTTTACACCCGAACAACAAAAACACTCTTGCAATGAGCTATTTATATGTTCAGTGTCCTAACTTCCATTAATTATGGATCACTTATTAAATAACGAGTGTCCACTTACATTAAATTCTATTCCAAATAGCTAGCTAACAAAAAGCCTAAGATACGACACATTTGGAGAGTCATATCTTATTACAACAATATGCTAATTCTAAATGTCTCCATAAAATAATTAAATATTCTAGAATAATAATTATTAATTTAATATCTTAAATTAATAATTATTTTATTCCAACTTTATAGCCTATGATAATATTTTATTTTTGGATCATCTAACATTCCCCCCTATGATCCAAACATACATTACAATAGATACCAAGTTCATCCCTGAACTTAGTAAATTTTATTCTGCCAAGAGGTTTCATGAAAATGTCGGAGGTTTGATCTTCTGAAGGACAATAAATCGGCTTGATGATGTCCTTTGCAATGAGTGATCTAATATGATGATACTTGGTGTCCACATGCTTTGTCTTTGAATGAAAAATTTGATTCTTGGCAAGCTTTATTGCTAACTGATTGTCGATGAATAATGAAGTAGCTTCTGTTGGAGGAATTCCCAAGTCCTGTAAAACTCGACGTAACCAAACAATGTCACATGCTACTTCCCATGCTGAAATGTACTCTACTTCTGCTGAAGAAGTGGCCACTGTAGCTTGCTTCTTGCAACTCCAGCAAACTATAATTGACCCCATGTTCATTAAGTAACCTGAGGTTGATGCCCCATCATCAATACTGCCACCAAAGTCGGCATCTAAAAATCCACCAAGTACAAAATTTTTAGTCTTTTTGTAAAGAAGACCAAAATATCTTGTTCCTTGGATATAACAAAGAAATATTTTAGCTGCATTCCAATGGTTATCTCGTGGTTCCCGCATAAAGCGGGAAATAATACTGATGGCATAAGAAATATCTAGTCGAGTAGTTATCATATAAATAAAGCTACCAATCAACTGTCGATAAGAAGTTCTATTCACCATTCCCCCCCCTTCAAATTTTGAAAGTTTCAAGTTTTTTTCCATACGGGTAAGGACAGGCTTGCAATATTGCATTCCAAATCGCTAAAGAATTTCTGCTACATACTTACTCTGAGAAATGAATATCTGATGTGGATGTTGGAATACTTCAAATCCAAGATAGTACTGAAATAGTCCCAAATATGTCATCTCAAAACCTGCATGTAACTCCTTTTTCACCTGTTCAATGTGATCATCATTATTTCCTGTGATGATCAAATCATCGACAGACATAACCAAAATCACTAGATTTTTACCTTGGTGGCGTACATACAAGGTATCATCAGATTCACTACGATGAAAACCAACTTTGCGAAGGTATTCATCCATTTCCGCATACCAAGCTCAGGGAGCTTGTTTTAGCCCATGTAAATCTTTTATTAGTTTGCAGACTTAATGTTCTTATCCCTCAATTTCAAAACCTAGTGTTTGTGTCATGTATACTTCTTCCTGTAAATCTCTATTGAGAAAAACACTTTTTACATCCATTTGATGAACTTTCCATCCTTGTTGTGCTGTTAAGGCAAGTGTGAGGCGGATGGTGTTCCATTTAGATATAGGAGCAAATGTTTCCTCATAATATATCCCTTCCTGCTGCGTAAAACCTTAGCAAAAATTCTTGCTTTATACTTGTCAATATCACCATTTTGCTTGTACTTAATTCGATAAACCCATTTGCATCCAATAGGTTTAACATGTGGAGGACAATCAAGAAGTTGCCAAGTGTTGTTGTCTTGAACTGCCTGATATTCATCAACCATTTCCTATTGCCATGCTTTATGTTTTATTGCCTCTTGATAACAAGAAGGTTCGGTAAAATCATTTGCTATCAAAGAAAAATTGCCTTCATTTTGTTTCGATCCCCTTGTTCCTGTTTTATTTTGTTCATTAGGCCTTACATCTTTCAAAAGTTGAATTGCCCATTTTGGCAATTGATGTTCACTGGTTTGAGCTTGTGAAAAATCACCATCATTAAAAAGAGGGTTGATGTAAACTGATGTCTGTTGATCAACATCAGGTTCTGGGGGTGGAGAGTCATTGTCAAAAGAATTGCTGCTGCTAGGAGAGTTGGATGAACTGCTAGAAGACCTGGATGGCACAAATGAAGAAAATGGATTGGATGAATCATCGTTAGATGAAGGAAATTCAAGTTCATACCAACTTGGTGAATATGTTTGACTTTGTAAATTTCCATTTCTTTTGTCAGTTTTTGTTTCTAACTTTTGAAGAAGACTTTCAACTTCTTCAGCACTCTTACTCTCATTTTCATCAAAAATCACATCTCTCCTTACCTTTTTTTTTCATCAGAATACCCGATCATTGTGCACTTCAAGCTTCATGCATCAAGCTTAGCTCGTTTTTCCTTTGGAACTAAGGCATAACAGACTGATCTGAAAACTCTGAGATGCTTAACGTGAGGTTTGAATCCAAACAATGCTTCATAAGGTGTGATTCCATCTAAAGAGGCGGTGGGAGATCTGTTTCTCAAGTAGACAATGGTATGAACTGCTTCAACCCAATATGAAGGACTTAACTTTTTGAAAGTTAACATAGATCACGCCATTTCTAACAAGGTACGATTCATTCTTTCTACTACTCCATTTTGCTACAGAGTGTAGACATTAATAAGATGTTGATTTATGCCATTATCCACTTAATACTTTTTGAATTCATTTGAAGTGAATTCTCCGCCGTTGTCAGTTCGAAGAGTGCCAATATTCTCATTTAATTCATTTTCAATAATCTTACGAAAAGTTTTGAACTTTTCAAATGCTTCTGACTTTTGCTTCAAGAGATATACCCATGTCATCCTGCTAAAATCGTCAATAAAAAGTAAGAAATATCTGTAACTTCCAAGTGAAGTTGGGAAGGGTCCACAAATATTATTGTGAATAAACAGCAAATGCATGTCTGCTCACCAGGAACTGGTGGGAAAAGTCTCTCGATGTTGTTTTCCAAAAATGCAAGATTCACACTTTGAATTTTCCCTTTTGAAGGTTGGAAGTCCTTAACCATGCCCTGTTTTTGTAACTGAGAGAGACTGTCAAAGCTGAGATGGCCATATCTAACATGCCATAGTCTAATTGGTGAAATATCTATACTTTCTGCGCTTGCAAAGTCAGAATGTCTTGGAATAACTGTCCCTTTCATCCTTAACAGTTTTCCATCTTCATAGCCTGTCATTATTGTTTGCATGTTTTGTTTGACTGAGTTGATTTTAACTGAGCCATCTTCCATAATCATTGTATACCCTGCCTGTTGAATTGTGACTAAGGAAAACAAATTTTTCTTGAATGTTGGGACATACCATACATTAGAAATCATTCTTTCTCCGATGCCTGGTAAAAAATCTTTAACTACACCTTTTCCTGAAGGAGTATGTTTGGTTTTTTCAGCAAGATAGATTTAATTTAGATGACATTCTTTGAAACTCCAGAAGAAGTCACGTCGAAATTTCATGTGTTGAGTTGTGCCTGTATCAAGAATCTATGCATCTTCATAATCATTTTGGAGAAATCTTGAAACCTGTAAAGATGTTTCTTTTGTGTTTGTGAAGGCATATTCGAAACTATCAGGATCATCTTCATCATTTCCAAACTGTGTTGAGTTTGGATGAAACTTAGAAATTCTCTCAATAGAAGTTCTACAATCTGCTGCATAATGACCAACTTTGTTACATCACCTGCAAACAATTTGACTCAAATCGGTGCCTCTTCCTTGAGACTGTCCTTTGCCTTGAGATTTTCCTCAGCCTCTTCTTTGTCCTCTATTTTGAGTTTTTCCTCTCCTTGGACTCTATCCTATGCCTTGATGATATCCTCTATTTTGATTGTTGCCTCTTCCTTGAAAATTGTTTATGCCTAAATTGGAGCCTCTGTTGGAATTGTTTCCTCTATGTTGACTACAACCATGACCTTGCGCTACTTGATTTGGATTGAAATTACTTCTTCCTTTGTTTCTGGAACTGTCAGTTGAGGAGTTTCTTAAACTGGCTTCGGTGAGGAAGACATCTTCCCCAATCTGCTTCTTCTTCCTGAAATTTTTATCATGTTGTGCTAACATGTCACTCATTTCATCAAATTTTATCTTCTCTAACTTTCCAGTGACTTGCAAAGTTTCCAAAAAATGAGTAAATGATGATGGCAATCCACCAATTAAAATTGTAGTTAAGAAGCTTTCATCAACAGCTTGAAAGCTAGCATTTATGATTTCTTGCTTAATGTTTTTAATCCCTAAAATGTACTCAAGGACATCACCATCTTCATTTCATTTCTGTTGAAGCAATTTTAATTTAAGATAAACATTCTTTGATTCAAGTTTTGTATCAAAGATATCTTTGAATGTATGTAAAGTAGCCCATGCATAAGAGGAATTCTCAATGTGTATGTACATTTCATTACTAACTGAAGCTTTTATAAGAGCTAATACCTTGGCATCTTTTATTTCCAATTTTGCTAGTGAATCTGGATCTGTTGGTTTATTTGGCTTATTGTTGCCATCACAAAATCCATGCCATAATTTATTAAAAATAAGAGTGCTTTCAATTAGACATCTCCATGTCTTATAGGATTTCACTCCTTCTAGCTTATTAGTTTTAGAGAACAGATTAATTAATTTCGACATTGGAGTGTTGAAGCAGTGCACCAAAAGAATCAAGCAAAAAAAAATTGAGCAACTCGTCACACGAGACATGCTTCGACACACGACATGCAAAAAATGATCTATCAGGGCTTGGCCTTGACCCTCATATAGTCATTGAAATAGGAGAAAAATGACTGAGCTTTACACTTGACTCTAGTCAATTCCTCAAATATTTACAAGGTAACTTTCAAAATTTGACTTTTACAATGATGCTCTTGCACAATATGGTAAAAAAATGTTAACCCCCTCAAACTAAAATTACTTTGAGTCACACTTATCTCTCCAAAAACAAATTACAGAAAATTTCCTTATTATTCCAAAAATATTACAAAATCCTTATTACTCCAATAACATTACATAAAAAAAAATACCTTATCACTCCCTTACAAAAATTTACTTCACTGACCCTTTTAAATGTCCACTTTTTAATTTCTTTTAAACTCTTATTTCAAATAATGGCATTCTTTTAAACTCCTATTTAAAATAATTTTATGGAGTCCCTTTACTAAGGTGAATTCACGTTATCAAGTCACTCAAAAAAGTGAACGAGTCTCCTTTTTATTTTTGAAAGGTAAAAAAAAAATTTAAATAATTCATACAACACACATTTAAAAATATTCTTTGGAGAAGTGGCTCAACGCATGTCTTTTTAAATGTCGTTACTACCTCAAAGAGGGTACAATGAAGCATTCAGGAAGTTGCAAAAATTTGGCAAAAAACCCAGTGAATTATGGAGATGTATGCTACAAGCGTTGCTCTGAATAGTGTGGAGCCCTCACCTACAGTTGAATTAAATTTTGCAGAACAGATTCTGGGCGATTCTCCACTAAAATGGGATTCCCTGCTGTCAATCTCTTCAAGCAACCCACTGAACCAAACTTCAACCTCTTTCATAATTTTATCACTATTCAGCAAAATAAGTGACACAAACCTACGAACCAAGAAAAAAATTAGAGTCTTGTAGAGGTGCCTGACAATCTCTACGAAAGCAGCTCATCGACCAAACACTACAAACAATACCAGCAACAAACGATTATCTCCAGTAATAGAGGAATGAAAGGGCCGCAAAGGATTAGAATAGATACAAACTATGGCAACCTTCTACGATCTGGTGACTGCGACAGCCTTAAATTGTGACTGCGGCAAGACTTTGTAGAAATTGGAGTACGATATAACACGGCTCTGACTTCACCAGGATTGGATAGATGGCAAGTGGGTTATGAGTTCAAAGAATGTGAGAATAAAAGAACCAAATGAAAATTGCTCACTGCTTTTTGTCAGAAATATGAAGAATATTGCTTCAAAATCAGTGAAAAGATCTAATAAAACCAGTGAAAAATGAAATTAAGGTTTTCGAATTTCTCAAGCAGAGAGGTGGGAGCAGCCATGTTGAAGATACGAAGTTCAAGTCTCAACTTCATCAACTGTTCCAGATTTCCATTCCCTTTTTGAAATTAAGCGAAACTACTTCAGTAAAGCAACAATTATTGATTTATGTTCCCATGATTCATTTGTGGCGAGAAAGCTAGTTTAATTTGCTTGGTCGCTATAGCCAAATCCTCATCTGGTGCATTAAAATAGCCACACAAATTTTGCATAAAAGTCACATAGATTTTGAAATTTTTTCTTTTTTTGATAATAAAAATGATTTTAGAATTTACAAATCTAAAATTAATAATAAAATTTATGTTCCTTTTAAGTAAAAAAAAACTTGACAAATTCCATACCAATCATATGCTCATCAATTCAATGGAGTTTTCCAAGAACTTGTAGACCTGGAATCTCCTCTTCACATCTACTGTAACATTACCGTAGCTCCGATACCACAATAATGGTTGAAGTTTCCTCAGACACGTAATTTTATTAATCAGAAAAACAATTACATTTGGAATTATGCAAGAGTTTACACCCGAACAACAAAAACACTCTTGCAATGAGCTATTTATATGCTCAATGTCCTAACTTCCACTAATTATGGATCACTTATTAAATAACAAGTGTCCACTTACATTAAATGCTATTCCAAATAACTAGCTAACAAAAAGTCTAAGATACGACACATTTGGAGATTCATATCTTGTTACAACAATATGCTAATTCTAAATGTCTCCATAAAATAATTAAATATTCTAAAATAATAATTATTAATTTAATATCTTAAATTAATAATTATTTTATTCCAAATTTATAACCTATGATAATATTTTATTTTTGGATCATCTAACAATTTTTATGATTAAATACCATTCCTTTTGAGATCCACTGTAACAAAGACAATAGTAAAATAAAATATTAAAAATTCATTTAAAAACCGTTATTAAAATCATGAAGCCAACACGTATGGGCATCTTTTTATTAAAATCATGAAGCCAAAACGTAGGGGGGTCTTTATTGAAATCCTGATGCCAATATATATTGGCTTCATCATCGGTATTATCAACCCAACACTTCTAACAGTTCGGCCCCAAAACATTTTGACTCAATAAACATTTATAATGACAAGGTTATTGTCTAATTGATAGTTATGAATAGTGTTTTTTCTATTTTTTGGATTTTGCATTCAATTCACTTACTATGCAAGCTTTTATCTTTGACACACATATCATAGATTTCTGCAAAGGAAACCATATCTTTGGCACACATATCATACATTTAGCAAAGGAAACTATGATTTATAATCTATATTAAGTTTGTTATATGAACATAGAAAGAGAGGCGAAAGAACAAATGCGTGAGCTAGAAGTTTCTAGACAATATGTTATTAAATGGGCATATGTATAAACAGTGGTTTTGGACATGTATATTTATGATTGGGAGAACCAGCCACAAACCAAAATTTTGTGATTACAAACTGCAAAAGTATTGAATTGTTGTCAATCTCGTTCCACATTTTATTTTTTGCACTTGAAAAATATAAACGTATTTACTCTCTTATATGTTTTCTAATTAGTTGTTTATGATTGGAACTTGAAAAATATAAAATTATTTACTCAAATATCTATTGTCTAATTATTTTGTTGAGAAAAAAATTCCTTTTCCTGGGATTTTGCGTATCATTCAATTACTTTGCATCTGTCACATAGACTAGATTTATTTCAAAGGTAACTATGGTTTTTAAGTTGTAATAAGTACCTTATACAAAAATATAGAATAGATGTTCGAACAAATATGCAAATTTATATACACATCTTCTAATGTAGGGAAACATGAATCTTATGAAAAAACGGTTGTTGAATGGAAATGTATACAAATAATAGTTTTGAACATGAGAGCATCTAATTTTTCAACAACTAACATAATAGATAGATCATGCATATTATTGCAAAATCACTAACATGTTGGTGAACCCCATTTTAAATAGTTATTGAGATGAAGGAAATGAAGGATCACCTATTGAATGTAATATGATTAAATGAATATCTATAGTAACTAGAATCTACCAGGTATCTAGAGGAATCAAACCTCATTTCATTGTAAAAAAGGTTTTCATCTCAAGATATTTGATCTCCTTCAACACTTGGTAGATTGGGAGGTAAAATTGATCTAGGCTAGTTTAATTATTAATTATAAATATAATTATTAATTTGATGCTTATTTTATTTTTTATTTTATTTAATTTTCGTTTTGTTTTTTTTACCAAATCAAAAGGTTAAATAGTGCATTACATTACATCTCTACCATACTCTACTAGAGAGAATCTCTAAACAAAAAGAAGAAATCACTTTCTAAATAAAGAGATTGTCCTCTTAGTATTTTATCCTACTTAAATAATTAGCAATTTCTCAAAAAAAAATGCAAAAAAACACCCGTAAAATTATTAAAATAGTAATTAATATATTACTAGAAACAATTTGAAAATATATACATTAAGAAAATTATCAAGAAAAAGAAAAACATCTTAACCACATCCAAAAAAACCCTTAGAAAAAAAAAACACTTTAACCATTTGAGGAAAACTCCTTAAAAAAATTTAAATCTTAGAAGATGTCCATGATAAAAAATGACGAAGTATTTCCTATTTTCATTTCAAATATATGAGATCCCTAGGCTAATTTCTCGAACTAACTAATTAACTAAAATGTAAAAATAAGAGGAAAAGTTGCATTTCCTGTGCACTGAAAGGCACCTCCAAGGTGACACTGCCTATACCATTATTGTTGTTTCTATTGTAATGAAAGTATCATGTTGAGACTTAGGTTGTTGGGCCTTATAAATTAATTGCAATCTTCCAAACCAAACTAGCTTTAACTAAATGTCATAATAAAACCACTTTGACTTATCTCTTGTCAATGGTGGCTCATAGAGTTGATCACCTAGGTTTTGTTTCCGCTGCTGGTCATTACTATGGTAATATTCAAAAACCTATTCCCATAAATCGAAAATTTGCATCACTTGAGATTCCAAAACTATTTTATCTATATGTGACAATATTCAATTATTTTGTTTATTTATTTTAAATAACGAAGATCTATAACCATCTAGCCATGGGTAATCATTAACTTTAAGCAGTACTTTGTAATTTGTGAAAAGTATCATTCTTTGCTTCCTTTCTAAGAATTGATGTTTTATAATTTAAATTTCACGTACTTGGTAATATTTGGAAAATACCTATGGAATTCACTTTGCATGAAAATTGACTTGTATGTATGTCATGTCAAAGTTAGTTGAAAGCTTTCAAACCTAATCAAAAAAGGATAGTAGTGAATTGAAAATGGCCTCTACGGAAAATGTCATTGTATTACAACACTTTTAACATAGATAATTTGAAAGGTGAATAGCTTGAGTAAGCATAGGCCTTCGGTAATCTATATATACATGTATAGTATCATGAGAAATAGGCCTTGAACTGAGTACAAATTGTTCATGGAAAAATTACAAAAAACACAAATTAATGAAGTACCACATGATCCATGAAAGCTTTAGATGTAAAAGAATTTACAATTTGATAATTGTTGGTTGGCTTGATTGTCGAATTAAACCTCTCAATATTAATTATCAATCTAGGAGTTGTAAACGTGAGTTGTACTACTTATTGGCTCAACTTACTCATCAGAGTATAAATATGTTCCTTTGCAATGATAAACTAGATACTGGAATGAAACACACATTTTCTTGCAAATAAACAACCTTGAAAATGAAACTTACTGAACCAATTCCATTTACTGTAGCTTCCACATTGTAATTAAATTACAAATCAGTCCTCAATCATGTAACATTCTGGCACTCGTATTCTACTTTTAAAATCTCCTATGATAACTCAAAAATCCTAATCTAATTATTCCTCTCATTAACTTGACATTAACACTTGAAACGAAGACTTGAGATAACTAAAAGAACACACACATTATCCTAATAATAACTTCAAACCTTAAACTAACTAAAGTTATTCTTGATAACAAATTCAAGATTTAAATTAACAAATTACAATTCTATCTTTTGCTAAAAGAAACCATTTCACTCTATAAAATAAAACTTAAAAATCTTATTAAAAATCACATTACAAATAATCAATGAGAACTTTTAATTCAAAGATGTTAATTTAGATGAAACAAAAACAAACCTATTTCAAAATCAAATCATGTAACTCATAATAAAACTAAATCAAACTTATGTAAATCATTAATGAAGAATAAATCACTGCTACCTACACAATCAAACCAGCAATCACACTTGTTCTCACAAAGAAATCATTATACTACAAAAAAAAGAAAATAAATCTAATTATTAACATTAAATCAAATGAATAAACAAATTAAATGAACATTAAATCTACAAACATTCAGAGAAATCACATAATGAAAACAATGATTTAATATTTTAGATGAGCAATGTTAACCTATTCAAATTCAAAGCATCTACAATCTATTTGAATTCCTGAATCAAACTCAAGACTTGGAAAACAAAACAGTGATCTAATTAGAATTAAGAAATAAGAAATGTTATTGAAAAGAAATTTAAAACAAAATATAAATTAAGCAATTTAAATTAAGAAATATTAGATACTATTGAAAAAAAAATTTAAACAAAACAAAAGATAACTCTACAGATTAAACAATTCCTAAGTTGATGAAGAATGAGGACTCGACTCTAGGTTGCGGTGGATCGTTTCCAATCCCTACAGCAAGTCTGAAACTAACCCAACCTTAAAAAAAAATTACAATGGTTACATAAAAAAAAAAAAAATGTAGAGCCAAAATTTATTAAATTAAATCAAAACCATTGCTTCAAACATTAATCAACAAATACATCAGCTGCTGGGCAATTTGGTGCCGGATCTACATCTTCAGAAATTGATTTTTGCATCTGAGAAAATTGATGGAAATTATGGGCTCTCTTCATTTGGGAAATAAGAATTACATATGAGAGCTTCCACCCTCTAATTGACAAACTCACTGCCATTACATCTCAGAAAATTCATCTGCGCTCTTGGCTAATCGAGCAGCTACTTCTCCTCTAATGGGTGGCCTGCTCTATCCCTCCATTCGATCCATCTACTCCTTCACTTGGGAAATTCAATTTTACAAGTGAGAAATTCCAATGTGTAGCTACTACGTTCTAATCCATCGATACAACTACTCCATATCCCTATCTATCGACTTCTTCTCCCTGAAAATTCACTGCTTCATTCTACAACTCCTACATATCGACTTCTTCTTCTTGACAGCTACTTCATCCCTTGATATCTCATGAGAACTGATATATATACATTTTGATTGCAAAACTGGAGCTTCAACCAAAAAAATATAGCAAATTATTTGTTTTACAAATTGATGGAATGATAATTGGTTTTGAACAGAATGTCAATTCAGCAAAAAGTTCCTCTTTTTGTGGGTTGTTGTTGCTGGAAGATGCGTTCGTGGCTTCTAGAGGCAATTCAGACTTCGTTGACTTCGCACAGCAATCCCAACAACGATTTTCATTAAAGATGGCAAAGAGCTCAATGAAGTCTGCGATTTCCCTTTTTCTTCTGTGCCTCTTGCAGACAATGCTGAGCCACGACATAAACTAAAAACTAGGTTGGTCTCAAGCTCCCTTAGCAAAATCTCAACAACATTAATGGCAAGAGGAGATTGCATCATCGTTTTTTTTCAAGCCCATCATATGCTACCCCAAGCCTGGTGTAACCTTGGATTCTGAGGCTCAATTACAACATCCAATTGAGCTGACATCGATTCTCTAATTCTGTTATCATTAGATGCAGCACCACATAGAACTTCACTATCCCTACATGACTTCATGAGATGATAAGCAACGCCAACACAATCAAAGCTTCCAAATGGTGGTGTTATAAGGAATTCATACCATCCAAAATGACAGACAGCAACCTTGTCTCTTTTGAGGAGATAACCAAGAAATGTCTCAAATTCTGATGATTGTTGTCGATTCTGGCCAACTACATGAAAATAAACCCGAGGCAACTTTAAAATTGGAAGAATTGCCGCTGGATTCATCTCCTCAACATGCAAGGCTAGAGGTATCTTCACCGGAGAATTAGAGTTTTACTCCAACTCCCCAGCACGTTTTCTTAGCAGCAATGAAAAAATGTGGATAGTATTATGAACAATCTATCTCCAGGAATAGATAGCAACATACGTTGACTTATAGGAATAGGGTTGCTTGCAAAAATATTTAGGGGATCCACTTGATTCAATAACCACAAAAGGGCACTGATATCTCCTAAATAGAGTATTTTTATGAAGGCCTCTTCCAACTTTCCTTCAGATACCAAACATAATAAATTATCGGTATGAGATGCCCAATCATCATAATTATTTACCCTTCTATCAATGCCGTCACCGGCCAATCTTCTGCAAGATTATGATATCCATCAATCTATTTTTGCACTCTCTAAAATATTCCCCCACATATCTTAAGTGCTTATGTTCATTGTCACCACAGTAAGTGTATCAAATGTTCTACAAGGTCTTCTTGTATTTGGATAGTATATTTATGCGTCTTTTCTTGAATTAAATATTCGAAACTTTCGGTTTTCGTCTTGCATAAGCTCTCAAATAAAGGTGACACTTTTTTCTTTAACGAGGATCCAATAATTTCTAAACCTGTAATGTTTGAGAGAAAAATGTAGCTAGTGGTTCTCTTGAGATATGCATTCCTGTTGAAGAAGCAATGTATTTCTCGAGTAGATCACTTTGTTCTTAAGTCTTGATCTCTACAAAAAAATGAATAGCATACACTCTATAGGCCTAACCTCTGCTACATATATACAATGGCTTCAAGTTTATTATGAGGGTAAATTCGACGAGAAATAAGATTGATTTCAGCACTCAGTTGAAGTTTTCAACCAAACCCGTTCTACAGAAGCTGGACCTAGATTGAGCCAATACGTTCACGTTCAGAAATGGTTTTCAGTGGAATATTCCCCTGATGATAGCTCTTTCACGAAGCCGAATTTCACCAAATGGTTTCTAGGTTATAGGAAACATGGTGCTTTGAACACAACCCACTTCTCATAATTTAGAGATTCTGCTCCATTTCATTGAAAATTTGATATTTTCACCTACAGTATTTCAACTACCCAGTTGCCGCCTTTATGCATTTGGTGAATTTGCACTCGAATGCATTCATGCACCGAACCTTCCTACAACCAAGAAGAAATTAATAAAAAACACCCGTAAAATTAACTAAAAACAAGAATTGATATTTAATATCTATTTTTTCTAAATTCCTCTAATTAACAACATAATGGATTAAAAACAATTAAAAACCCCATGTACAAGTATGCATTTATTTGATAAAAAATGTAAAAATTTGGACAAAGATACAGCTAAACAATAATCTCAACTGAACTGATCAATATTGAATTGGCAACATACCTAACTATTATTACACTATTTACATCAAAAAATCTAATCATTGAGAGCATGACCTCTATGCCTCATTTCAATAGTTGCCTTGAGGGATGTAGTTCCTAATTAAGAACATCAAAAAACCATACATTACTATTATTAGAAAACTATGTCTGGTTCATTAAACGCTACAAATAGACCCTTATTCATCTTCTCCTATCCTTGAAGATTAAATTTACTTAAAATTGAACTTATGAGAAAATAAAAGTTATGGCTAGTGTGGCGATTCTCAAAGTCCGACTTATTTTCCTACAAAATATTCACGTTGCATCTCTACATAAATTGCCAACATTTTACTTGATAGAAAAATTAAAAATTACGTATGGTACCTAACTATTGAAAATGCAGCAAGAAATTCCTAATTTGATTTTCCCTTGAATTAAATTAGGAGAAAATCGAAATTCAGAGAAAATCGAAATTCCACATCACAAGACAACTTGAATGAGTTAACATAGTTGTTACCACTTAGATAGATTAGATAATTCAAGTAGAGTGCCTAGATTTAGTTGTGTAGAATGATTCCTAAATTTTAGGATCCTAGGTTGATTTAATTTTAGTTGTAACAATTTAATTGAGTTAAGGTCAATTAAACTAGTTCCAACTATTGGAGGAACTAGTGGCACATCTAGCAGTGGGGTTTAGATTTAGTGTTTAACCAGTTAACTAATGAATCAACCTAAATTAACTCATGCATGCATGAAGTTCGAGTTACCTAGTTGAGATTTGAGTTCAAGGGTAGTGTACTATCAACTATAGAATTTTCCAGATTGTATATGTGGTACATGTAGTTAAAGAAATGACTTACAGAATTGTGGAATTATCAATGAGAATTTTCCCTAATTAATAGGGGGATAATTCCTCATCAAACAATGCAAGGAAATAGGAGCTTGGAGGCTAGGAAAATTGGCTAAGTGTATTCCAAAGTCAGTTAGTGAGGCAGAGGATAAAAGATACTTGTGCAGATTGTTCTCATGACACTTGAGCAAGAATATAGTATTCATCTAGATTCTTTGATTAATGCAATATAGATAGGAAAGGGTTTTGAGTAGTTTATATGCCCTAGAAAAATATTTGTGTATGTTCGTTGAATCATGATGCATGTCTTGATATGTGTCTTCGAGTGAATAAACTCTACACGTTGGATGTGTCAGAATGTGTTGCTTTGAGCTCAAAGTCAAAGAAGGTGCAGATTTGAGTTGTCAGTGAATTATGGAATAGAATACTTGTCCATTTCCACCATGGAGCTTTAAACATCATGCATTATAACACCACAAGACTCCCCAACGAAGCACTAGAGAAACATGGTTTACCTTGGGGAAGTACACAAAATCGAGCCTCGATGATCTAGATAGCAGGGCGCATGGAATCCTTCAAAGTATCCACTCTGATGTCTATGGAACTTTCTCGACAACCTCCATGGACAACCACAGGTAATATGCTATATTTGTAGATGATTTCTCATGTAAGTGTTGGATTTTCTTGATGTAGAAGAAATATGAGACATTCTCCAAATTTGTTGAATTTCAATCACTTGCTGAGAAACAAACTAGGATGAAAGTGATGGCTCTCAGGAGAAATAAAAATGGTGAATATGTGTCGAATGAGTTTAAAAATTTGTATAAAGGAAGGCATTCGACGGTACTTCAAACCACCTCATCACCCACAAAATAATGGGATGGATGAGAGGAAGAACTTTAGGATATTTGGCTCATCAATTTACTGTCATTTTTCCAAGGAATCATAGAAAAAGGTAAAGCCGACAATAGAGTTGGGAATATTTGTCACGTACACTGATACACCTCACAAATATTTGGTGTACCTTCCATTTCTCAAGATGACAATTGTTTGTAGAGATGGGAATTTCGATGAGGAGAAGGAAATGAGTTGTTTCATTGACAAAGAGCTTCAGTTACCTTCAGAGAAGGAGCTTTTAGCTCCAAAGGAAGAACCTCAAGAATTTGTAGAGAAAAAAAATTAGAGGAGCAGAGAGTGCAGACAACCACTCATGTAGAGACATCTAGAGAAGGAAGGAATCATATTAGAGAAGTTGATATATTATTATATGATGTTAGAGAGAATGTGGGAGCACCCACATCACAAAGCAGACATAGGAGGTCATTGGATTAGTACATAGGCTCAAGGGATCCGATGAGAGAGATAATAGATACAAAACCATCCTCATTTGAGGAAGAAGTGCAGTAACCAGTGTGCGTTGATTCTATCGTATATGAATATGATTCCATTGTCAAAAAAAGTGGTTGGGAAGTGGTCGCAAGACCATAGAACAAGTCATTGGTAGGTTCGAGATCAATCAACAAGGTTAAGAATGCAGGAGGCAGAAGCATAGAGAGACACAACGCGAGATTTTTGGTGAAGGGTTTCTCTCAAGTGGAGGGAATTGACTACAAGGAGACCTTTGATCCAATAGTAAGGTACTCTTCAATCAGATCCATTCTAGCACTTGTAGGGTAGATGGGATGGAAGATCCATGAGATGGATATGAGGAGATCATTCTTCAATGGTGTGATTGAGGAGTAGGTGTACATTGAATAACCATAATGATTTTATACCTTTTACAGAGAGTTTCATGTGTGAAAACTCAAGTGTGCATTGTATGGATTGAAACAAGCACCCCGTGGTTGGTACACCAAGATCGACAACTATTTCACCAGCTTAGCATTCACCAAAAGTGAAGCCAATGAAAACCTTTAGCATATTATTGTTGAATATAAATGATTAATTATAGTATTATATGTCGATGATTTTATTTAAACCCGTGATGAGAAGTTGATCAAATCTTGCAAGAGAAATCGAGATGAAGGACATCGGATCGATGCCTTGGTTTGGAAGTATGACAAGGAGGTGGGGAACTATTTTTATCTTAGGGAAATTATTATAACAAGATACTGAATAAGTTACCCATGGAGAGAAGAATTCCCATGGACACTCCTCTAGCACACAATTGGATGAAGGAGGAAGCCAGTTCAGGCGAGGAAGTGGAGGCCACTATTTATAGGCAGTTTGTGGGTTCACTTATGTATTTTTTGAATACATGACCAAACATGTGTTATGCAGTTAACCAACTTATTCAAGTAGTGGTTAAGCCAACCAACCTATATTGGAAGGCCAAAAAACATGTGTTGAGATACCTCACAGGTGATACTCAGTATGGTCTTTATTACAAACGAACAGAGGGAGTGAAGCTTCAAGGCTTCACACATGAAAATTTGGCAAGAAGTCCATTAGATCAGAAGTGAACTTCAGGAGGAATTTTTAGTGTTGGGTCAGAAACAGTTTCTTTGTACAACAAGGAGTAGAGATTAGTTACACTCAGCTTACTAGAAGCAGAGTACATGGTTTCCAGTCAAGAAACTTGTGAATATTTCTGGATGAGAAAGATTCTTGTTGGGTTATTTGGTCAGGTGATGGATCCTACTATGATTTAATGTGATAATCAAAGTTATATCAAAATCTCTAATAATCCCATTTTTCATGATCAATCCAAGAAAATTGATATCCAATTCCACCATATACGAGATTGTGTGCAAAGGAAGAGCATGTTGTTGGAAGACATTCCTATAGAGGAACACGATGTAAATATTTTGACAAAATATTTTTCAAGAGGAAAATTCAAGTTCCATAAAGGCAGGATTGGGGTATCTAACAATCCCTTTCTTTCTAAGAGGGAGGGTTGAAAACGCACCAAGAAATTCCTAATTTAATTGTCCCTTCAGTTAAATTAGGATAAAATCAAAATCCCACATCACAATACAACTTGAATGAGTTAATTGGGTTGTTATCACTTAGTTGTATTAGTTAATTATAGTTGAGGGCATAAATTTAGTTGTGTACAATGATTCCTAAATTTTAGGATCCTAGGTTGAGTTAATTTCAGTTGTAAGAATTTAATTTAGTTAAGGTCATTTAATATAGTTCCAATTGTTGGAGGAAGTAGTGGTAGGTCTAGTATTTGGCTAAATATTTAGTGTTTAACCAGTTAAATGGAAAATCAACTTGAATTAACTCATGCATGCATGAAATTTGAGTTACGCAATTGATATTGGAGTTTAAGGGAAGTGTACTATCAGTTTTATAATTTTCCAAATTGTATAGGTGGTTCATGCAGTCAAAGCAAATCCTGATAGAATTGTGGAATTGTGGAATTTTAAATGAGAAATTTCACTAATTAATAGGGGGGTAATTCCTCATCAAAAAACATAAGGAAATAGGAGCTTGGAAGCTAGGAAAATTGGCTAAGTGTTAGCCGAAGTGATTCAGCCAAGAAGAGGATAGAAGGTACTTATGAAGATTGTGCTCAATCTTGAGCAAGCATATTCTATTCATCTATATTCTTTGATTAATGCAATACATATACAAAGGGGTTTTTAGCATTTCATTCCCCCTAGATAAATATATATGTATATGTGTTGAATCATGATGGATCTTTTGATATGTGTTCTTGATCATGAATTTTCTTCAGCATATTAGTAGAGTAGATTTGAGTCTTATGTTTTAGTACATTACATGAGAATTTTTGAATCTACAATTAATTCTACACTACCTATATTAACAAAATAGTAACTTCATTTATAATCTTTCTATGTGACATGCCCATAAAAACGTCTTCATATTTTAGAATATGGCACTACTCAAGAAGCTACGTTAGTAGTAGTTATGTTCCTCCTTCACTATTTTTAATAAAGAAAGAAAGCACATCAATTTTAAGATACAACGAATACTTTTTTAGGCCTTTCCACCTAACAATAGTATTTTTGTAGCTAAAAACAATTCAGAGCATACATTTCCTTATTTTAGCCTTTTCTATCTACCTAGTTCTATGCTTGTTGCAAACATACATTTCATATGGAGCTTTGTTGAAATTTATGAGAACTAGCCACCAATTTTCTTTAAATTTTAAGATTACGAAATAGTTGAACGTTATGTTGAATAGAGAGAAAGATAGAGGAAATCATGTACAATAGAAGCCATATAAAGTTTATCTGGAAACATGTATTTTTACATAACTACATCCATGAAGGAATAGGGAAAATTATAGAGAATTATCTCTAAGACAAATTCATCTATCAATAAATAGCTAAAGATAAAATTTGAAATTCAGAATAAATTAAGGACAACAATCATCAAGTTCACTAAAAAATAAAAATTAGAAGAGACACATATATTATCTCTCACTTGAAACTTGCGAATGTTAATTTAATAGCTTCCAAAAAATTGATTTATAAGAAATCCATTTATCCAATATAATGGATAAACCCTTTTGGTTTGACCCTAGATGAATATAGGTGTCCAATTTTTTTCTCACTACTGAAAGAGCATCCACCATCTGAGGCCTTGCAACCATATAAAACCACCGCCTTCCGAATGCTCTAGATAAGGTCACTCTATGTATCAGTCATATTAATTCTAGTGTTGGGATTAACTTCTCATATATTGACATGTGATTCCAAAACCACAATCTCAAGTTCATTTTTATCATTAGCTACTCCCTCTGTCTTGATTCTAGGTTCTAACTTAGCTCGAATTAGACTAACAGGGATTCAAGGGATTTTTGATACACTTTTTTTTATCTCCATTTCCCTCCACAAGAGAACTATCCACTTCTTGAGTGTTATAAATTTCCATGAAGAAAAATTCAAACCATTTTTGTGCATGATAACACTACCATGCAATAAAACTTCTTAACATAACTCCTGAATACTATATAAGTGTCATGTTCATGGAAGTCCACATGAAATCACTATTTAGAAGATAATTCTTGACATGTCTAACTGCGCTAGTTTTCCAAGATGACAGTTAGCCTTGAGTTTCACATCAGTTCAAGGACAACAAAAAATAAAAACCCTTTTTTTCTAAAAGAGTTGAATAATGAGGATATTTACTTTACATCTATATGATACACTATTCACTTGTTGCACATTTTAGGAATCATTAAAATCAATATTAAATTTATTGGGATAAATTTTCCACACACACAATGTCACTTACTCTTCCAAGCACTCCTTTAGTTGAGCTTCAATGTAAGCTTGCATGCAAGAGACCCAATTAGATGAATTTAAACCAACCCTGATTAGAAAATTTGAACTACTAATATTTCTCATGCTCCTTAAACTTGGCAACTAAATTCTCGTATAACTTTATAGTGGCAGCTGTCAACTCAAAAGGAACCTTTAGCTTTTCTAATATCTTCCATATGTTATTTCTAGGAACGGTATCGAAAGCCTTTCTAAAGTACACAAAGTAGCAAAAGTGATTGGATTTATCATTATGACATTCCTCCACAATTATCCTAACCGTAATGAGGTGGTACGTTGTTGACTATTGCCTTCTAAAACCCGCTTGACATTTAGCCTGCTTACCTTCACTTTCAAGCCATTTTCTCATCTTATTTTCCAAAATAATACCATATAACTTGGCTAAGAGAGGGCTAATCATAATTGTATGGTTATTAGAGGGGTTATTTGTATCCCCACTTTTAAAAATAGGAATACTGAGGCCCTGAGTCCATGGTTTAGGGAACCCTTGATTGACTGCTTGATTGCAAAGCTTGTGGGTGTGAGGGATGAGGACAAGACCTCCAATTTTTAAGATTTATGTATCGTAACCTTTAATGTCCTTAAATTTTCCATTTGCTAGGCTCTTAGCCCCAAAAACAATGTCTTCTAATGAGAAACATCCTCTGTTGTGAGCAGGGTTTCAAAGTTATCTATGATAGTTGGAGATTCATACATCTTTTTAAGATAGGAATTCCAGTCGTTTAAATAAATTCTATTATTATCTTCAGTTTTTCTAGTTAGAATCTACCTCCATAATTTCTTAGGAGCTACCTTAGAGAGGTGTAAGAGATTTTCTTGTCTTTTTATTAATATGTTGCATTTGTTTCCTTTTAGTTAGGGCTTTGAATATTTTTATTTGCCAATTTTAAGAGACTCATCAAAATCTTCCATAATTTCTCTCCTCGCACTTTTACAATATTTATCATACCAAGTGTTGGTTTTGCTATTTCTTTTATTACTTGACACTTAAATTGAAAACTTTTTAATAGAATATGGGAGGGTTGTAGTAAAATTATGATAGAGGTCTTCTATGTTGTCTATACTAGATAAAGGAAGAAAATTAATTTTTAATTCATTTAGAAAAACATAATTTTTATTTCTATCAAAGATTAAGTTCTTTTGGTTCTAAGGATTATCTTCTATTTGATCTCTATGCATGAAGATATTGAGAGTTATAATTAAAGATCTATAATCCGAGTCAGGCTCGTGGTCGTTTAAGATGCTAAAATTTATTATTTTGTTGTATAAAGGGATATCGGAAATAACATAGTATACCACACTCCTACCAAGCCTATGGATACAGGTCATCTAGTTAGAATTGGGCCACTTCTTTAGACCATTGCAAATAATGAGATCTTGAGCATTGCAGAGCTTGGCTAGCTCAAACCCAAACAAATTTTCCCCTAGATCTTGAGAGCTTCTTTTGTACCAGCTAGCTAGAGTAAGTTCTTCATCTAACCAAAGAGGATTAGCGTTCGAATAATTACTTAGAAGAATAGCTTGGTTACTTCAAGTTCAAGCATTAAAGTCACCCATTAAGAGGATATTGCCTTCATTGCTTAGGCTAGAAATATCATTCTCTAAACCATTATAAGGACCATTTTTATCTAAGTTGTTTTTCTTATAGAAGTTAGAATTGATGGGGGGGAAATAAAAAATTGTTATGCAAGTTTTGAATGTCAATAATCTCTATCCAAATATATTGGTTGCAAGGGTCCCTTTTATAAAGCCTAGCATGGCGGGAGATGTTCTTGCTAATGTAACAAGCTATACCCCAAATGCCTCTAAGGTAGGATCGCTTGTTCGAGATTGACCATAGTACAAAGCCATCTATGTTAGGGACCTTAGATTCTTCATGCTCCCAAGTTTCAACTAGAAATATAATATCAACTTCATTAGATATCCAACTTATCTTAGGGTCATTATTCCATGGAAAGCCTCGACATTTCCAAGAAAGAATTCAGAGCATGCTAGATTTCTATTTATTACTATATTTTTGGTTTCTATCTCGAATATTGGTTTTTCTATTTCTGATTATTCCCCATTTTCATGCCTTCCTAGATTCTTTTACCTTTTGAACCTCATTTCTTAATTCTGCTTGATCTTCTGGAATGAGATCTTCATTTATAAATATTCTCCTTCGTTTTAGACTTGTGGTCTTACAAGGTATGTCATACTTATGGTCAGTAGAGCTCACATTTATCCGGATCAACCTTCCTTTATTCTGAGTTAATTTTTCCAACCTTGTTGCTTTTGTGATACACGTTGTTTCAATTTGTAATCTATTATGTAATTCTGTTTGGGTTATGGCTAACATATCCTCGTCTAGCTCTTCTTTCAAACCAAATATTATAAGGTTCAAGGCTCTTTTGTTATGCTCATGGTCTAATTCTATCAATTTTTTTATTTCTTCTTTAATGAGTTTGATGTCTAATTTGTGTGCCACACTATTTAGGGTGAGATTATTATTAAATTAATATTCTAGTTCTTTAATCGTGTCCTTCATTTTAAGACTTTCTAAAGTATCAACATCATATAATGTCTTTGTTTTTCTATTACTTGTAATCTAATCTCCATTTTCTCTATTTTATTCTACAATAGTTTTATTTTATTTTCTATTTATTTTTGGATCTTGTCTTCAAGAGATGTAAATTTATTTTGAGTATGGCTTCTAACTCTTTTTGTAGCTTGACTTCTCTTTCTTCTCTAAGTTTCTCTAAAAGACTCTATATACTCATAAAGGCTTTGTAGATTAAGTCTGCAAGGTCTACCTTTGCCAATCTTTCGTAGATGCGGTGAATTATTCATACTTGTATATGAGTAGTAGACATGTATTAGATAAAAGAAAAGAAAGAGAGAAAGAAAAAGATAAGGAATGTGTGCACCTTATATAACCATTTCAGATCACCTTCAAGCTATAGAAAGTTTGCATAGAGATGAATCAATGTGTCTGTACACGGGTGGGGTGACCTAGGTTCGATATAACTTATCGAAGATCTAGACACAGAGCGAGTTCAAAGCATATATATATATATATATATATATATATATATGAATGATTTAATCGTTAAAAAAAGAATTTTAAAAATTAGCACTAATTTAAAATTTTATTTATTTATTGATATTAAAATTGCATTATTTTATAATTAAATCATTGTTTATTATGATCAACTCACATACTTATTTAAATTCATATGTAGGAGGGAGTGCCAAAATGATCCAATGAGATATTCATACAACTGAATCGTAGATATCCATATTCATGTTATTTGTGTCGAGGAGAGTTGCTATACTACGTTTTGAAGAAGTTGGTGATATCCAAATATCAATCGTGTAGATCTGGTTTTCTTATCCATAAATATGTCTTCCAAATTCTAGATTTTGGGATTTCCTTTACAAGTATTAAATATAGATAGCAGATGTTGCGATAAAGGAACTGGTTATTAGAAAATTATGAGAGAACAAAAACGCACATAATCACACACAATAATAATTTCTATATTCAATTAATGAGAGGTACATCAAATATATATAGGTGAACTAATCCTAATCTTAGAGAGAGAAGTTGAGAGATTCTCTCAACTTCCTCAACAAACCCAATCCAAGATATACTAAAGTAAGCATAATCCTAACTAATTCTAATACCCTCCCTTAATGCTTACTTTACAAAACATATAATTAATCACAATTACAACACTTTAAACTTTTCGTGTCTTTGTCTGATCTAGTCTTCATTAACATCTGTACCCACTCTGAGATCTCATAGGAAACGCTCTTTTCTCCACCATTTTCGAGCTACCATTCAACCCATTTAAAATACATTGTTTCTGACCAACAATAATGAACTGTTGCAAGATCAACAGTATTGACAACTCGGCTCGTCGGGGCTTCCGCGATAGAGCTGACAAGTGATGAACCATCCTATGGACCAATCACTGATTTCGCTTTCGGCTCTCCATCAGTGGCTAGGCAAATGGTCTGAATACTGAATGTGTTCAAGAGCTAATCTAACAACTTGACCTGCTAACCTGTAACTGATGCTCCTTGGCCCGTAGCACAACAAGATCAGCATATAACAAATTCACACAATCAAATTAGTCAATTGTTCTCTCGTCCCTGTAGGACATCAAGAACGACTAATTTAAATAATGCTCATTTGTTCAATAATTGGTTCTCTAACACACAAATCTCATAACAATAAATATAAGCTTAAATTTCACACTATATTCCACACACTTGCAAATTACTGACTTCTGCTTTGAACATAAAAAAAATATTGCTCGATCCTGAACTGTCCACGCAAATAGCGCTGAGATTGAACAAAATTTGCCCCAAAATCGAGGATTAAATAAACAGATTATTTACCGGCACTCAATCATGCTGAAACCGTTAATGGGAGGCTGGAACGGACCTGATTTGTTCTTTAATACTATTGAACACGTTAAGACTTCACTGTATACACATTAGGATGACGATTAGTCGTCCTTCTGATCACGCTGCTACACGGCAGAGTAGAGGAAGCAATAGAAGCGGTAGCCATTACTAGATCAAATTCTTCCAGCTATCAGCTAATATTAACTGCAATTTGCAATGGAAATAGAAAACAAATTTCGTCGGATTGATATATTATTCATGCGGAAATGAACGAAGACATCATGTCAAAATTCAATTCCCACGCCATCCGGCACAGCACACCAGGTAACGGCAAAACCAGAAAACGGCGTTCATTTCGGATTCCAAATACCACCAATTCGACCCTCCAATCCACAAGGGAAACCTCCCTTCTTTCCTGCTCGGCTCGTGCTTCAGATCTCAGTGCCATTGGGGGAAGAGGAATATTAAAAATTGGATATCTTCTGTAGCGAACATTCACTTGTTGTTTCAGTTGCCCGAGTACATCCACCCGGCTAACGTTGACTGCCTTACATAGACCATTGAAGAGATCGGCAACCTCTGCGTCGCTCCCAAGGTAATTTGTAAAGATGCCCATCCTTCTCAGCAAAGCCACGTCTTCTACCGAAACGATCAAGTCGGTCATGAGTTTGATGTAACTAGTCACGTATTTGATTTCTGATGGCCTGCATATCTCAAAAACGATCAAGTTACGGAGTAGTACCTCTGTCAAATCTGTGATAGAGACCACAGGAAGATAAATTGTGGCGCTCCTCCGGTCAAACATAATCCCACTGATGCCTCCATTGCATCGTAGAAATTTGAACCCAGCATCTTTTAGTTCTACTGCATGAGGGATGCGTTTGACGTCATTTGCCTCTGCTTCGTCTGGACCGTTGGGGTCGATTTGATCTACATAGACAATCAGCCCGTGCAACAAGCCCAGAAGATGCTAAACTTGTTCATCTGGCTGCGGCCACATATTAAAATTGGTGAAAAAAAAAACAAACACCACACATACATTTACACAGTAATCTACACACGAATCTTATTCTCACAATTTTCTCGTCATTTGCCTGAGCACTCCCGTGAGGGATTAAGCTCAGTTTGGTTCCGATACCATATTAGAAAATTATGAGAGAAAAAAAATGCACAAAATCACACACAATAATAATTTCTATATTCAATTAATAAGAGATACATCAAATATATATAGGTGAACTAATCCTAATCTTAGAGAGAGAAGTTGAGAGATTCTCTCAACTTCCTCAACAAACCCAATCCAAGATATACTAAAGTAAGCATAATCCTAACTAATTCTAATATTCGTTTGTATTAGGGTTCCATTTAGCAAATTTGTTCCTTTTTCCTAATCCTGGATGTAAAATAAAAATGCTAAGTCTGTGTAAATTTCGTGTTAGCTACCATCTATAAACAATATATTGAAAAACTAAAGAAATAAACTTGATGGTTCTACATTGTGATATGATGAGGTGGTACAACATTGGTATAACATAACATTCCGATCTGGACTTCATTTCTTTCTGTTTATTTGTTATATTAAGATATAGTTAGATCTCGAATACGCCCCCTCATATGTTTAACTTTCCCTACCTAAAACAGAAGGTAAGATTCCTATGTTCTAGTAGTCTAGATTTGATAGGTCTAATATTTATTTTCCATAGAATAATAGTTATTATAAAATTATAAATTTTTCCTAATTTTATTGAAGTTTTATTTTTTTAGTTATTTATTAGGTTTTCCCATTAACAATGAGTTCTATATCTGCAAAATAGGCAATTAATGGAGTTCAGTGAAATAACATGAAAACCATTTGCGTACTTCACTTAGCATTTATATGAAACCATATTTTCTACCGATCAAGCTTTGGAAAACAAACAATAATCTTCTCTTCAAACTTAAAACTTTGCTAGTAGTTCGAACTTCAAACGTGGGATACATTTAAAGTAGATGGTAGTTTTTATATGTGTTTTTTCAAATTTCTGCTTTCAATTAGGCTATATTCAATCTGATGAAGAAGGCGAAGTGAAAGAAGCCAAAGTTCAATGATATAGAAGAAAATAAGCACGATGAAGGAAAAAAATAAATTTTGACGCATTTATTGGAAAAATATTCCTGAGAATAATTGATAACATTATAGATACCTATTGTTCTTTAAAATAATTGATAAAATTATAGTTACCTATTCGATCTTTTCAAAACCCTGTAATAAATTGTACTTAGTCCTTTGGCGTTAGGGATTAATATTTTATAAAACGTTTTATTATTACGATGGTTTCAGAGCTGGATCGATACTCTAGAATATATGTGAATAATTGGAAGTGTATATTGAAGGAAAGTATAATTGATTATTGAAATTGTAAGGACTTCATAGAGAGAGAAATAAATCCATTAATTATTCCGACAGTTAAGCAGGGTTTCTAATTTGTTTTACAAAATCATGAGTGTAGTGATCAATCGTGGATATCCCAACATATTCAATCATTACATCAACCTAAAGTTCGTATATAGAATCATATTACATATGCTCAGAGTTAATAGTTAATAACATAAAATTATAACTATGTACAGTTGAAATACCGCATGTTCCTATTTTTTATTATAATCTAAATTCCTGTTATAATATACGCACTTGTCCAGAATGTGCCTCAGCGACATATCCTCACTGATAAATAATTACAAAGCCGTTAGGATGACACATTATCAAAAGATGAATGCATTAAGAAAACCCATTGGAACGGAGGGGTGACTTTTAGATCAGAAATTAATCATTACGAACACAATTCGAATTATTTTTACATATAGTTGTCTGCACAATAAAGCTTCTGAAAACGCACAGGAATGTAAATCTCTAACGTTTGGAAGCTAAACCAACCAAAACTAAAACGATCGTGTTCAGCGGTATTTCACTCCACTAGAATGCCGAACATTATATACATGTTTAAATAGGATAGAGAAAGTTGAATATGGAAAATTTTAAGGCTAATGTTGCTGAAATAATTTTATATTTTTTTCAAAACAAAATTAATTATAATTAAAATTTTAAAAATCTCCAACATTATATAGAAGTATATATAAAATTATTATAAATTTAAATAACGTAAGAATATATGAATAAATATTTTATAATTTAAAAATCTCCAATATTATATAGAAATTATATGTAAAATCATTATAAATTTAAATAATTTTTAGAATATATCAATAAGTATTTTATAATTTACATCTTAAAAATTAATTAAATTTTCCAATATTTTTAAGTATTCAAAATGTGGGGCTGCACCAAATAGCAGTCCTCCGCCATGTGTCTTTCCACCAATATGCTTATGACCGCACTACGAATGCCGGCTTCCACACGTTATTGGTGGCGTGACCGACAACCTAGTCCATAGAGGCCGCAAAAGGAATAGAATCCGCAGAGCCGCGGGAGGGGAGACATCACGTAGCCAGTTTTTCAACCTTTCCAATTCTTGAAAACGACAGAGAATATTTGTAACCTATAGTATAATATTTATAACCTTTAGTACTCCTAAAGTCTCAACCATAGGCGGACGTAGTATATTTTCTAAAGAATAAATAGTGGCAGTCCGTTCAAAAGTTGTGGAAGAAAATGTTAAAATGAAATCAGAGCAATCTTTAAAATCTACCAAGTCACACCTTTTTTTGGGTTGGTCCGGTACACAAAATACTAAAGTCATACAGAAAATACCATGATTAGATAGCACTCTTTCTGCCATCGAGTATTCTCAAAATGAAAACATTTGAAGTATCCATGTAGCATCTCTTTCCGTGATTTTTAGATTAAAAAGTGGAATGAAATATAGAAAATATATTATTATTATTATTATTATTATTATCTAATTTTAAGTGTATGAGATTTTTTGTTTGTTTGTAACACAGGGATCTATTTCAATTCATGTATGAGATTTTTTGTTTATAAAACAAGAGATCTACTTTTACTCAATTGGTGTATGAGACTTTTTGTTTATAAGATAAGAGACCTACTTTTACTATTTGACTATTAATTCTACTAAGCTATATATACGCAACCCCTCTGATTTTAAACCTATAACTTCTTAATCACATAATCTCAACCATTAAACCAAGTCAAACAATATTAAAGTACCAATAATAAAATAAAATATTAAAAAATTATTTAGATTGACATCATTGTCCGTATTATCAACTCAACAGTTCGGTGCCAAAACATTTTGATCCATTATCAACAGTTGGGGTCCCAGGTAACATGAAGCTTCCGTGCCTTTCTCGACACCCGTGATGTGAACAGTGGGGACGACATCTCTGTAAGCCTTCAGCTCGCAGTTGAAAGGAGTCGCGTCCTTATTCCCATATTCTCCCCTAATTACGCTCAATCTTCTTGGTGTCTGAGAGAATCCTCGCTTATTGCACAACAAGTACGAAAGGGGTCGGCCATCGCCATCCCTGTGTTTTACAACGTCAGTCCTGCGCAAGTTCGGCGGCCGGAGCGATGCGGTGGCCCATTTTCTCTTGCATTCCAAGAGCATGAGAAGAGTGGGAGGTACAGCGCAGGAGAAATCAGGGAATGGAAGGATGCTCTCTTCCAACTCTGTCGTCTCTCTGGCTACTCACTTCAACATGACTTCAATGGGTTCGTAACTCACAGTTTCCATTAATCTCTTATTTGTTTTTCGGTTTCTGTTTCTCTTACGTTTGAATTCTCAAAATTTATATTATTACATGTGAGATTTTAGTCATCAATAAAATAAAGGAATGTGTTTTAAAATAATCTTGATAATAATGTGATTATTTCGAAAAACATTTATCTAAAATATTTATATTTTAAAACTCTGAACATTACAGATATGAATCGGCGCTTGTGGAACGTTTGGTTTAAGAGGTGGCTAAACATTGCAGGCTGGGCCGCCAGTCCTGTCTTCAAAACCACTGCTCCATCGTGGTCGATAAGTAAACGACTATTTTAATTGTGTAATTAAAGCTCAACTCCATATGTATTTTCTAACCACTGCTCCACCGTGGTCGATTAAGTAAACGACTATTGTAATTGTGTAATTAAAGCTCAACTCCATATGTATTTTCTCTTGTTTGATCGTTAAAGAACCATATCTGTAATCTCTCTGGTGTGTATATATATATATATATATATATATATCAGAAACCAGTGCGCTGTTGTTAATATTAACCACTATATCACTGGGCCTACTACTAGGGCTTACTACTTGTGCTCTTCTATGTAGATTTGGTTGAGGATTTGTTTCGGATAGTATACAAAATTTAAACCTCGAATCTTTTAGTTTACTACAATATTTAGAGAGCTTTCAAACTTTTATCAATTAAACTCTGAAGTGGAAACCATTATGATTGTATTTTTTGAAATATAATCTATACCCTTAATTTTAATTTGGTTGTAGAAATTATTATTATATTTTTCGGAATATAATTATTATTATACAAATCCATTATAGTGTATGAAATTCTACTTTAGATCAACCATAAAGGAAATTTATTGTATGAAATTTGATATAGATCAACCATAAAGAAATTTTATTGCGTTGAGAGGCGCAATCTACAACCAAGTATGACCCCGATATTGGGTATGTTATGTTCTCCAAAAATAATAAATTTAGTTTTTTTTAATGTTTGGCCAAAGCATTAACCTAATCTTGAATTTTATATAGGTTGAATATTTAGATTATATATAACTTTTTTCACTTATTAATGGGTTGAGATTAACTATTAAAATACAACTATGTATTATTTATATAATTTGAATGGATAGAAAATTATATACGAGAATTTGAATGGATCATAAATTTACCTTTAACAAAAAAAATTACCATATTGAATTTCCAAATTAACTAAAATTTTAAACATTTTACTCTTTACTAAAGTCAATACCATTTCCTAAATCAAAGGAAAAGAGTTAATTCAACGCAAACAATCAAAATCCAAAATCTTTTAGTATTTCTTTTCCCATCAAAGTTGCAATATTTTAAAATTTAAATAAATAAAAATATAAATAAACATGAGGTATGGTAAATAAATAAAATCTATTTTTATACTTACTCCAGAGCTATGGTAAATAAATAAAAATATATATAAACTTGATGTATGGTAAATAAATAAAAATTCCTTTTATATTTACTCCATAAACCATTTTATATTTAAAAAGACTTAGAAAAGAGGTTTTATTCATATGAAGCCTATGGGACCAATACCATGGGACAAATTAATATTGATACCATGGGCCAAATACCATATTTATAAAATAAGTATGGTAAATAAATAAATATAAAAGAGGTATAAAGAGGTATGATAAGTAAATAAATATAAAATAGGTATAAAGAGGTATGGTAAATAAATAAATACAAAAGTGGTATCAAGAGGTAAGGTAAATAAATAACATTTTTTTTTTTTTTTTTGGTGAATTTGGTAGGTCCTTACTATTTTCTATTTATCATAAAAAAAAGGTTACATCATATACAAAGTTAGTGGTGAGTAAGTAAAACCTCTTTTCATATTTACTCCATAATCTGCTTTATATTTACGAATATTTATGTTCATTAGTTTACATAACTAAGAAGAAATAAAGAGAGACATAGAGTGATAAGGGAGAGATGGAGAAAGATAGTGTATGTTTAGGGGTGACATAAAGAGACAAATTAAGATGTATGGAAAGAAGGGGGGAGAGAAGAAGAGAGAAGGAGAGAGGGAGGGATATAGAAATTTAGTTGGAGAGAGATGGGTGGAAAGAGAGAGAGAAAGAAAGGAAGATGGGGGAAGATAAAGAGGATTAGAGAGAGAGAGGGGGGGGAGAGAGAGAGAGAGAGATGGGGGAAGAGAGGGGATTGGAGGGAAAAGAGAGAGGGAGGTAGGAGAGAAAGGGAGAGAGAGGAGGAGAGTGATGGGGGAAGAGAGAGTATTGGAGGGAAGAGAGAGAGAGAGAGATTAGGGAAGAGAGAGGGAGTTAGGAGAGAGAGAGAGAGAGAGAGAGACAGGAAGGATGCGAGATTGGAATTGAGAGAGAGGAGGAGAGAAGGATCGATAGAGAGATGGATTTGGAGGGGGAGAGATGTAGGAAATAAGAAATATAGAGAGTGAGAAGTGGAGATAGAGAAGGAGTGAGAAGGGAGAGACAAAGAGAGAGCATGTATGTTTGGGGCTGAGATAAAGAGACAAATAAGAAGAGATGGAGATAACAGTGGGAGAAGGAGATATAAGGAGAGAGGGAGGGATATAGAAACATATTTGGTGGGTGAAGAGAGAGAGATAGGGAGAGAGAGATTGGAGAGAAATAGAAAGAAAGGAAGGAAGAGAGAGGATGTGAGAGAGTGGAGAGAGGGAGGAAAATAGAGATGGACTTGGAGGGGGAGGGAGAGGGAGGTAAGAAGAAATCCATAGAGAGATAAAGGTGGAGAGAGAGAGGGAGAGAGAGTGAGTGATAAGGAAGATGGAGAGAGAGGGAGAGAGGACAAAAGGAGGAAAGAAAGATATTAGCAGGGGAGAGGGAGAGAAGGGGAAGATAGAGATATAGATGGAAGGTGAAGAGAGGGAAGAAGAGAGATATGGGGAGAGGAGGGGATTGACAAAGAGATTGACATATATGGAGCGTGAGAGTGTGTGTGTTTAGGTGGGTGAGATATAGAGACAGAAAAGAAGAGATGGAGGGGGATATAGATATGGATGGAGGGTGGAGAGAGGGAAGAATATTTCTCACACTAGATGGATTGATATAAGTGGAGATGGTGATTTATAATCCTACTTGATTATTTGCACTATATGCATCAATTTTAGTGTAGATATTTATTTCTAATGATATTTGATTACTTGCACTAGATGCATTGATTTTATTGTAGGTGATGATTTCTAATACAATTTGATTGGTTGCACTGAATTTGTTGATTTCAATTTAGATGTCGATTTATAATTATATTTGATTACTTGCACTAGATGAATTGATTTCAATGTATATGATTTCTAATCCTATTTTATTGTTTGCACTAAATGCATTGATTTCAGTGTATATGGAAATTTCTAATCCTATTTGATTTCTTTGAGTAAATGCATTTATTTTAGTGTAGATGTTGGTTTCTAGAGAGAGAGAGTGAGTGATAAGGAAGATCAAGAGAGAGGGAGAGAGGAAAAAAGGAGGAAAGTGAGATATTAGCGGGGGAGAGGGAGAGAATGGGAAGATAGAGATATAGATGGAAGGTGAAGAGAGGGTAGAAGAGAGAGATGGGGAGAGGGGGTGATTGACAAAGAGATTGATATATATGGAGTGCGAGAGCATGTATGTTTAGGGGGGTGAGATAGAGAGACAAAAAAGAATAGATGGAGGGGGATATAGATATGGATGAAGGGTGGAGAGAAGGAGGAATATTTCTTGCACTAGATGGATTGATATAAGTGGATATGGTGATTTTTAATCCTATTTGATTATTTGCACTATATGCATCGATTTTAGTGTAGATATTTATTTCTAATGATATTTGATTACTTGCACTAGATGCATCGATTTCAGTGTAGATGGTGATTTCTAATAAAATTAGATTGCTTGCAATGAATGTGTTGATTTCAATTTAGATGTCGATTTATCATTATATTTGATTAATTGCACTAGATGAATTGATTTCAATGTAGATGATTTCTAATCCTATTTGATTGTTTTCACTAAATGTATTGATTTCAGTGTAGATGGAAATTTCTAATCCTAATTAATTTCTTTAAGTAAATGCACTTATTTTAGTGTAGATGTTGGTTTCTATAGAGAGAGAGTGGGTGATAAGGAATATGGAGAGAGAGAGAGAGAGAGAGAGAGAGAGAGAGAGGACAAAAGGAGGAAATAGAGATATTAGCGGCGGAGAGGGAGAGAAGGGGAAGATAGAGTGTAGATGGCAGGTGAAGAGAGGGAAGAAGAGAGAGATGGGGAGAGGGGGTGATTCACAAAGAGAATGATATATATGGAGTGCGAGAGAATGTGTGTTTAGGAGGGTGAGATAGAGAGACAAAAAACAAGAAATGGAGGGGGATATAGATATGGATGGAGGGTGGAGAGAGGGAAGAATATTTCTTGCACTAGATGGATTGATTTAAGTGGAGATGGTGATTTATAATCTTATTTAATTATTTGCACTAGATGCATCAATTTTAGTTTAGATATTTATTTCTAATGATATTTGATTACTTGAACTAGATGCATTGATTTCAGTGTAGGTGGTGATTTCGAATACTATTTGATTGCTTGCACTAGATGTGTTGATTTCAATTTAGACGTCGATTTATAATCATATTTGATTACTTGCACTAGATGCATTGATTTCAATGTAGATTATTTCTAATCCTATTTGATTGTTTGCACTAAATGCATTGATTTCAATGTAGATGGAAATTTCTAATCCTATTTGGTCGCTTTGAGTAAATTCATTGATTTTAGTGTAGATGTTGGTTTCTAATCTTATTTGATTGCTTGCATTAGGTGCATTGATTTCAATGTAGAAGTTATTTTCTGATATTATTTGATTTCTTGCATTAAATGCATCGATTTCAATGTATATGTTGATTTATGATTTGATGTTATTGGATATATGACAGTAAACTAATTTTAAAGTGATTGGATTAACAATATGCATTGATTTTAGTGTAAGCACAAAAATTTATTGACAATGTACATTGATTTTTGTGTTATAGTAATTTAACCTATTAATATTGGAGAGCAAGAGAGACAAGGTATCATGTTTACTACAACATCTCGAGCTAAAGATTTAAATGGTTTACGATTTAAATTTTCTTTTTCATATAATCGATATGAAAAGATAACAAAACTAACAAGGGTGGCAATAAGAATAGTAGAAGAAAATAGTTTTATATTGATCACAATCAAGACTATTTGTAACATGAATACATTCTTATTATTCACATTTTCTATCTTTCAACACTATTATTGTCACATTGCATTCAAAAAAAATATTTCATCATTTTTTCATCATTATAGTTATTAAAAATATTTATCATCTCAACGAACTGAGGTAACTAAGAGAATTTAAAATTAAAATGACCAAGTTAATCTCATAGATATTTAGCATATTTAAAATGACTATATTAAGATTTGATATATTTACATATTATTGATAAAATTAATCATATCTTCGACAGAATTTCCGTGTAAACCAGCCTAGATCCATCTTAACTCTGGATCTATCAAGCATCGAGAGGGATCAAATCTCTCAAGGTGCAAACCATTCCTCAAGTTTTTCACTAAAAAAAGAGGTTTGCACCTCCATAGATTTGATCCCTCTCGGCGTTTGATAGATCCGGAGTTAAGATGGATCTAGGCTTGTTGTATAAAATTTTACTTTATATATATATATATATATATATATATATATATATATATATATATATATATTGATAAATTAAGAGTACATACAATAACTGACTCCATAACTCCGAATATATATATATATATATATATATATATATATATATATATTTCATTCACTTTTAAATTTTGTCCCTTGTAGATGATTGTAGTTTTTTTGAGTGTCCATTCCTGGTTTAGTGACCAACTAGAGTTTTAACCCAATTAGCTTAGCTAGAAAAGGCCTCTCCAACTCCCTAGCTTGAAAAAAACCAAAAAAAATATCCTTACCTTCAATGCCCAAACTCCCAAAACTATGGCCAATACTATGTATGAACAAACTCTATGCCCAAAAAAGATACCAACTAAACAATCTATACTAACTCTCACTCCCCGACCTATACCAACTTAGTTCGCCCATACCAACTTAGTTCAGTGTGATCCAAATACCCCGATCTCGCCTTCTTCAAAGGAAAATTCCTCCTTCATCTCCCGTATCCTCATCCCCTCTTTATCTCTATTTTCCACCACCTTCTACCTAATTAATTCTCCAACCTCTATATCACTTACACAAACAAGCAACTTAATTTGATTTTATTTTGTATATCTTATATTATTAAAGTGATTTAATTTAAAATACAGATTAAATATTTTTTTTTAATTGATTTAGTATAAAACTAAGTATTAATTTGTTTTTTTATTTAAATGAAACATTTAAATGTTATTTTAATCTAATTTAATACAAGTTTAATCATATAAATTAAATAGTTAGTAACAGAAAACAAGCAACAATCCATGATAAATATCAAAATACTTACTTTATGATCTCATATCATTACAACATAAAAAATCATAAAAAATAACTAAATTATAATTTGATTTAAAATTATTATTATAGCCATAAGTTATCTACAACCCATTATGGGGGCAATGTTGTAGTAGTGTAAAAATTTGTAAACATTTAACATTTACATGTCAACTCAAACAAAAAAATAACAGAAGGTTAAAAACAATGTAGTGGGGGAGATGTTTTAGTGTCCATAAATGAGTGTAAACATTTTAATGATGGATAAATTAATAATAGAAAGTTAAAGGGAATAAAAATAATAAAATTCAATTTGTTATATTGTAATTTTGTATTGCAATGTAACTTAATCCTTCCAACTCAAGTTAGAAATTATACATAAATAATGATAACTTATTTTTGTCAATGATAAAATCATAATAATGATAACCTTTTTTTTGTCAATGCTAAAATCATAGTTGTTGATAGGAAAATCATCCATTGATATGTGATGTGGATATGTAAATTTGTCATTCAAAAAGTTGCATAAATTTTGGTGGGTAGTAACTACTAGTAAGTCTACACATTTATAGTTTTATGCCTACATAAATATAATGGTGGGAATGAGTTGATTGTAAATAAGTTATTTACAAAGTATCAGATATTTTCAATGATTCTACTTTTGGATAGTTTTCCCACACAATTATTTAAAACTCTTTCATGAATATTGCAATGATATCCATAAGTTATGGTATAAAATATCTAAGACAATTATCCACATGAAATTATGTTGTGTAAATGTTTCAATAAGACCATCAAGTTATGGTCCAATCAAATGTTTGAAAATTTGTTTTTTTTTTCAATAATATTAAAAAATAAATATTTATTTTTGAAAGTTAAACATTATAATTTTCATTGGTAAATGCAAAATTATTAGTTATGAACTCTCAAACAGATTGCTAGAGTCTTTCCTTTGTAGGGACTAATAACATTTTTGTAACCATATTTAAATTTAAATTATAAGGTCATAAAAATTTGATACTTACAATAAATTTACAATATAACAAGATTCTTAACTAAAGATATTCACTCTCAGAATTTATCATGGATATTATTAACTTATAAATAGGTTTTGTTACAATACCATGTCTTATGAATAAGGCATACCCAAAAACTATAACTTATTTCATCATAAAAAATTAAAACGTAAAATATAATGTAGAATATAATATTAATGTAATGTAAAAAGTAAAATGTAATGCAAAATATAAAATGTAATACATGGAGCTACCAATTTTATTACAAGAAATTGGTCTATATATAATTCAAATTTAATCTACTATTGTTTCTTTATTAGGTTATTTCTTCAAATATTATTATTGGTATAATACTCAATGATATTGGTTATTACAATTCTAGTATATTACAATGAAAATAATTTCCATTAAATAGGTATAAAAATCAATAATATTGGTTATTATGATTCCAATATATTACGTTAATAATCATTTCCATTATAAGTATTATTATATTAGAACTTATGTATATTATTTATTACATAAAGTGAAAATTCTCGATCATATTGATGGAAGTGATAGAGAGAGGGAAAGAGAGGGGTCGAGACGGGGAATAGGGGGGATGGGGTAGAGAAATTGAGATAGAGTGTGTGAGATGGTGGGGGAGAAAGGGAGAGGGAGGAAGGAAGAGAGATATGAGGGGAGAAATACGAGAGAGGGAGGGGGAGGGAGATATGGAGCTGGAGGGGGGAGAGAGGAAGGGAAGAACAAACACATAGAGAGATAGAGGTAGAGAGAGAGAGAGGAGGTGACAAGGGATAGATGTAGAGAAATTGGGGGAGACAGGAGAGAAGGAAGGAAGAGAGAGATAAGGCAAGGGGAGAGAGAGACACATACAGATGGAGGTGGGGAGAGAAGGAGAGATGGAGGGAGATAGTGACATTGTTGGAGGGTAGAGAGAGAGATATATGGGGGAGAGGAAGAGGAAGGTGAGAGAGAGAGGGAGAGAGAGGATCAAAGATAGGTAAGATTTGAGAGACAGAAGTAGAGGGGGAGAGACATAGACAACTGGAGTTTGAGGAGGAGAGAGAGAAATGGAAGAAGAAAGACACAGAGAGTGAAGGGTGGAGAGAGATATAGGGAGTGATAAGGGGTAGATAAAGAAGTAGTGATTGAGATAAGAGTGGGATGGAAGAGATAAGGAGAGAGATGGAGAGGTAAAAAGAGAGGTAGATATATATGGAGAGAGGGTGTGTATGCTTTTGGTGTGAGAAACAAAGATAAATAAGGAGAGACATACAGAGATATAGATATTGATGGAGGGCAGGGAGAGGGAAGAAGAGAGATACATAGGGAGGAAGGGAGAGATAGATATATATGGGAAGAAAGAGAATCTGTGTTTTGTAGGGTGATATAGAGAGACAATTAAGGAGAGATATAGGGAGATATAGATATAGATGGTTAAGGGAGAGAGAGGGAAGAAGAGAGATATAGAGAGAGGGAGGGATAAGTGGGGGGAGAGAGAGAGGGAGGCGGTGAGATAATGAGATAAGGAGACAAGGAGGGAGATTGAAAAAGAGATGGAAGAGGGAGAGAGAGGGGAGAAGAAAGAGACACATATATAAAAATGAATATATTATATAGTTTTAAATAATATTCAACATTGTTAATGATGGCAGTGTGGATGCAGGCATTAAGGAGAGCTGCTCAAACTTGCTAACAATATTTTCTAACTCTGGGGGAATCTATTCCAGTTCCTTGTTTTTATTTTCATTCATCAAATTTAATAAATTTGATTAATGAAATGCACAATGATTTTAAGAGTTCCTTAAATAATATTAACCTTTTACAAATTGAGATTCGGGTCCCACACTTTAATGAAACTCTGTTAATTTAAATGTTGTTGCAACTAAACTTTGGAACCATAGTTTATCATTAACTTCCACGCAACTTTCTTTCCAAACACCATCGAATCTCCATCTCTTCAAATTGATGGATATCGCGTTAATTTCCTTCCGGGATTTATCAAACAAATTTCATGCGATATTAGTGTTTTTTGTGCTGTGACTTGTCACAACTTAGTTGGATCACGCTCTAATTGATGAAACCACTTCTGGGCTCAAATGCTACGCGAGACCAGTGGTTTCATTCCCAAAACCACTCAACTTGCAATCTGAGTTAAGTCGCGTTTAAATGTGATCTCCACCAGATTTTTTCTACATAAACAATAAATATGGATCGATTTCAAATGTCAACCTCCAAGAAAAGCAAACAGAGTTCTGATCTTGACCAAAGAAATCACAATTCTTCAATTTCTCTGGATCCCTTTCCACAAAATCAAATTATATTCAGATTTCGCTCAATTCCTACACACCATATATATAACCAATGAAATTCTGAAGGAATAAAATCCTTTTCACACAGAGATTAATTCAATTTCATATTGCGTTCAAATCCACATAGAAAATATAAAATTCAATAGAATTTCAAAGGTGAACCTCCAGGAAACTTTCCAAGTTTACACAGATATTAAAATACTATAACTTTATTGAAACAGAGGCTAAAACCTCACAATCATTCTTCTACGGCCAATTCCAAATTCCTTTGTTGCAGAGGTTACATTTATATTCTTTCACATAACCATCGACCTCCTCAATTAGGATCGGATTCTTCATTTTTAGAAAAAATCTTATTTAGCTAATATCTCCCTAACTTCTATCAACTGAAGCTAGATATGCTCAACAAATCAAAAGCTGTCCAATTCTCCTAACACCTATTTGAACAACTGTATCTCTAAATATAGTTTCTAATTTATTACAATAATAAATTAAACAAATTGTTGAGAGATCCAACCCTCTTAGTAAAATCGGCTTTGACCCAAAAATCAATGAATTTTAAACCCATCTAGCCACAACATGTGAACAAATTTTCACATTGCTGGCTAAATTCTGATGCCCCTGCATCAGACTTACAAGGACAAAAATCTTCATGGGCTCCTGTCCATGAGCTCCTCCACAAAACTGCTTAGTTTTTGCGTCATAATTTATGTCATCCAAGTAGCATCCTCAATTGGATGATCCTTCCATTTGATCAAGTATTGAAAATACTCCTGTCCTCTGGTTCTCTTAAACACCTTCTTGTCTAAGATCATTTCTGGTTGTAATGGCTTTGCTGTAAGTAACTATTTTACCTAGTCAATCTGCTCTCTGTCTTTTGGTCTTTCATCTGTGCCACCATCTTCATACCTGTACAAATCAACAACATTGAATATAGGATATATTCCAATGTCAGATGGCAATTCAATCGCATAGGCATTTGTAGAAAATTTCCAGTACTCTGCATGGTCCTATCTTTTTAAACTTCAATTTGTTATATTGCCTCTTTGGAAATCTTTCTTTCCTCAAGTGTGCCAAAACCAAATCACCAACTTCAAAATTAACTTCTCTTCTGCTCAAATATGCTCCGTTTTTGTACTTGATGTTGTTGTCCTGTAGCTATTTCTTTACTTGCTCATGTATTGCTTGAATCTCTGAAGCAAACTCTTCTCCATCAGCACTCCTCATTTCTTCTTTTCCCAAGTTCCTCAATTCAGATACTCCTCTTGGGTGCATCCCATAAACTATATGAAATGGACTATGCCCTGTACTTCTGTTAGGTGAATCATTGTATGCATATTCTTCCTATGGTAAGATATGATCCCATTGCTTAGGATGTTCTCCTGCAAGACTTCTCAAAATATTACCCAAACTTCTGTTTGCTACTTCAGTCTGCCCATCAGTTTGAGGGTGATAAGCTGAGCTGAAACTTAGTTTAGTACCAAGCTTCTTCCATAATGTCCTCCAAAAATGACCAAAAAACCTGGTATCTCTATCAGAAAAAATATTTTTAGGTAACCCATGTAATCTAAAAATTTCTTTGAAAAACAAATTGGCAACATGAGTAGCATCACTGGTTTTATAACATGGAATAAAATGTGCCATCTTTGAAAATATTTCAACAAAAACAAAAATTTCATCATTCCCTCTCTGTGTCTTAGGCAATCCTAAAACAAAATCCATACTTACCATATCCCAAGGTCTATTTGGAATAGGCAATGGAATGTACAAACCTACATTTTGGCTTCTCCCCTTTCCATACTAACAAATTTTAAAATTCTTCACATAATTTTCCACTTTAGATCTCATCTTTGGCCAATAATAAAAATGACTCAGCTGCTCATAATTTTTATCAATACCCAAATGTCCAGCAAGTCCACCACTATGCTTCTCTCTGATTAAATTCTCTCTGATGGAACAATTTGGCATGCACAATTGATTTCTTTTGAACAATAAACCCTCTTGCAAGAAATAATATAACCACTGACTTCTATCGATCAAAACAGGATTACAGCATGCTTCAAATGCTTCTTTGAAATCCAAATCTGTTTTATAGAGTTCCTTAAGAAAATCAAAACCTACCACTTCAATTTGACTTTCTTGAACAAGAATGTTTTTCCTACTCAAGGCATCAGCTACCTTATTTGATTGACCACTTATATGCTTCAAAAAAAGTTAAAACTTTGAAGATATTTAGCCCATTTTGCATTTTTTTGATTCAATATAGGCTGCTGCATAATATATTATAAAGCATGATTATCTGGATATAGTACAAATTCTTTAGACATTAAATAATATCTCCACTTCTTCAATGATTGTACTATTGCATAAAATTATTTGTCATAAGAAGAGTACTTTCTTCTTGTCTCATTCAGCTTCTCACTAAAATATGCTATAGGCCTATCTTCTTGACTTAACACAGCTCCAATAGCTTCTCCAATAGCATCACACTTCACTTGAAATGGTTTTTTAAAATCAGGCAAAACTAAGATAGGTTTCTTAGTTATCTTCTGTTTCAAAAACTAAAGATTTCTTTTAGCTTTAGTAGTCCATTTAAATGGTTGTTTATCCCTCTTTATGGTTTCAATGAGAGGCACATTAATCTTGCTAAAATTCCTTATGAATTTTCTATCAAAACTAGAAATTCCATGGAAACTTCTTACCTCAAAAACACCTTTTGGTGAAGGCCACTCAACAATTTCTTTTACCTTCTCTGGATCCATCTTTAATCCCTAAGTAGAAACAACAAAACCTAGATATACCAATTCTTCTTTCATGAATGAAAATTTCTTTAAGTTTACCAGTAACTTCTCTTGATGTAACTTCCTTAAAATATAATTAAGATGCCTCAGGTGTTCTTCCTTTGTTTTTTTGTAAATTAATATATCATCGAGATATTTTATTTAAAATTTACCAATAAATTCTTTTAATACTTCATTCATGAGCCTCATAAAAGTACTAGGTGCATTTGATAAACCAAAAGGAATTACCATCCATTCATACAATCCCTCATTTTTTTAAAGGCTATTTTCCATTCATCACCTTCCCTTATCCTAATCTATTGATACCCACTTTTCAAATCTAATTTTGAAAAATATCTTGCTCCACTCAAATAGTCCATCAAATCTTCAATTCTGGGTAAAGGAAATCTATACCTGATTGTTATCTTGTTGATTGCTCTTGAATCAGTGCACATTATCCAACCTCCATCTTTCTTCGGACTCAAAACTATAGGTACTACACAAGGACTCAAGATTTCTCTAATCAAAACTTTGTCAACCAATTCCTGCACTTGCTTTCTGATTTCTTCATTTTCTGTAGGAGTCATTCTGTAAGCTGCTTTGTTTGGTGGATTTGATCATGGGATCAGATCTATCTGATGGCTGATTCTTCTTACAAGTGGTAATTCATCAGGTAAATCATCCACAATAATATCACAATAACTCTCCAACATTTCTTGAATTTCAATTGGCAAATTAGAAATTATGGTAGAAGTAAATACTACCTTAGGTTTGCAAACAAAAGAAAAATTTACCTCATCATCTTCAATCTACTGCAAGTATTCTTTCCCACTCAACAATAAAGTCTTTGGATTAGACTTTTTACTTGATGCATCTCCTACTTCCATAGGTAACAATTTTTTATTCATATCTTCTTTGAAAAACTTGTAAGTGTTTCTCTTACCATCATGCACTGTCGCTCTATCATACTGCCAAGGTCTACCCAACAGTATGTGACACACATCCATAGGCATCATATCACACATGATTTTATCCTTGTAGCTGTCCATCTGAAACTCTATTTCACATTGTTCTTTCACAATCAGTTGGTGTCCCTTCTGAAGCCATGACACCTTGTAGGGTGTTGGATGTTCCCTTGTCTTCAATTTTAATTTCTCTATCACCTCTGTAGAGACCAAATTGTCTATGCTGCCACTATCAATAACCAATTGACAGCATTTCCCTTGAACTTTGCACACACTTCTGAACAAATTTTTTCTTTGTGTTGGCCCAACAACTTCCTTCGCTTGTTTCAACAAAACCTTGTTAACCACCAAGGATTCTACTTTCTCTAGCACAATTTCTTTCTCTGTTTTAGGAAACTTTGTCGCTTCTTCTCCAGTCTGAGCCACAATTGCATTTCTCTAACTTGTACCCACATTCTCGTTCTCTGGGCATTCATAGGCTCTATGTCCCAATTTGTTACATCTGTAACATCTTACCTCTCTTCCTCTGCTTCTGCCTCCTCTTCCTCTATAGGAATTCCTTCTACTACTTGCATCACCTTATGTGGATGCATGTTGAGGTGAGCTGCTGCTAGCTCCATCTCTTGGTGTTGTAGATATTCCTCTATCACCTTGACTTCCCTTTCCTCGAAAAGTACCTCTTCCTTTTCCAGACTTCTTTCTCAGGAGTTTTTCTTCAGCTCTTAAGGCCATCTGGTAAGCCTCTTCTACTGTCTTAGGAGACAATATACTTATCTCATTTTGGATCTCCATTCTGAGACCATTTATGTACCTGTCAATATTATTTGTTGTGTCCTGGATTTGTCAAGGTCTTATGCTCACTTTGTAAAATTCTTCTGTGTATTCTTTCACTGTCATTAATCTCTGTCTAATATTCTGCATTTTTTTAAATAATGAAAGCTGATAATCACTAGGAAAAAACTTACCTCTCAGCTTTGCAACCATTCTGCTCCAATTCTTGATTGGCTGCTTACCAGCTCTCCTTCTCTCTGCTTGCACTCCATCCCACCAAAGTGTTGCATGTCCTTTCAACCTTGTCACTACAAATTTAACTCTCTTGTCTTCACCCATATCTTCATAATCAAAGAATTTATTCATTTCATTGATCCAGTCTATCAACTCTTCTGGATTGAATCCTCTTGAAAAAGTTGATACTTCAAGTCTAGGCCTAGATGTAGAGCCTAAAATTGATTTAAAAAATATCATATCAGGGGTAAGCTCAATATTGTATTCTTCTTCTTCAGCTTCAGGTTCACTAACATCTTCAAGATCTCTTGTATGTCCTACTTCAATAGCTTTCAATCTGGCTTGAATCTGCTACATAGTCTCTAGTACTTCAGCATTAGCAACTGGTCTACCTCTTCTTCTACCAGCAACACCTCTACCAATTCTGATAGCCATGCTGAATTTCTTCTTCTGACTCTTCGAAGTATATTCAATATCTGAAAAATGCTCTGATGTCTGTTGTGGTACCACAAATGATGGCAGTGTGGATGCAGGCATTAAAGAGAGCTTCTCAAACTTGCTAACAATATTTTCTAACTCCAAGGGAATCTGTTCCAGTTCCTTGTTTTTATTTTCATTCATCAAATTTAATAAATTTGATTAATGAAATGCACAACGTTTTTAAGATTTCCTTAAATAATATTAACCTTTTACAAATTAAGATTTGGGTCCCACACTTTAATGAAACTCTGTTAATTTAAACGTTGTTGCAAATAAACTTTGGAACCATACCTTATCTTTAACTTCCACGCAACTCTCTTTCTGAACACCATCGGATCTCCATCTCTTCAAATCGATGGATATCGCGTTAATTTCCTTCTGGGATTTGTCAAACAAATTTCATGCGATATTAGTGTTTTTTGTGCCGTGACTTGTCACAACTTAGTTGGATCACGTTCCAATTGATGAAACCACTTCTGGGCTCAAATTCTACGCGAGACTAGCGGTTTCATTCCCAAAACCACTCAACCTGCAATCTCAGTTAAGTCGCATTTAAACGTGATCTCCACCAGATTTTTTCTATGTAAACGATAAATATGGATCAATTTCAAATGTTGACCTCCAAGCAAAGCAAACAGAGTTCTGGTCTTGACCAAACAAATCACAATTCTTTGATTTCTTTAGATCCCTTTCCACATAATCAAATTATATTTAGATTTCGCTCAATTCCTATACACCATACATATAACCAATGAAATTTCGAAGGAATAAAAGAATTTTCACATAGAGATTGATTCAATTTCGTATTCTATTCAACTCCACAGAGAAAATATAAAATTCAATAGAATTTCGAAGGTGAACCTCCCGGAGACTTTCCAAGTTTACACAAATATTCAAATACTATAACTTTATTGAAACAGAGGCCAAAACCTCACAATCATTCTTCTATGGCCAATTCCAAATTCCTCTGTTGTAGAGGTTACATTTATAGTCTTTCACATAACCATCGACCTCCTCAATTAGGATCGAATTCATCATTTTTAGACAAAATCTTATTTAGCTAATATCTCCCTAATTTCTATCAACTGAAGCTAGATATGCTCAACAAATCAAAAGCTGTCCAATTCTCCTAACACCTATTCGAACAACTGTATCTCTAAATATAGTTTCTAATTTATTACAATAATAAATTAAAAAAATTGTTGAGAGATCCAACCCTCTCAGTAAAACCGGCTTTGACCCAACATTCAATGAATTTTAAACCCATCTAGCCACAACATGTGAATAAATTTTCACGTTTCTGGCTAAATTCTGATGCCTCTGCATCAGTTGACCATAAAGGAAGAGGAAGAAAGGTTTTTGTAAAAGGTAAAATAAGTTGGATTTAAAATCCATTAATATTTTGGTTTTTTATTGAAATATATGCATGATTTCAGTTTTAAGTGTTCATTCCTAATCCTATTTGATTGATTGCACTCGATGAATTAATTTCAATGTAGGTGTTGATTCCTAATCCTATTTGACTCATTCCACAAGATATATTGATTTAAGTGTTGATGTTGATTAATGATAATATTTTACTATTTTAACTACATGCATTTATTTTAATGTAGGTGCTGATTTCGAATCTTATCTGATTTCTTTCACTAGATTCATTTACTTCAACGCAGATGTTAATTTCCAATCCCATTTTATTGCTTGCATTAGATGCATTGATTTAGTGTAGAAGTTGGCTAATCCGGATTTATGAAGGAACAAAATGAAATAAATATTTAAACAAGAGTATACAGATAAAACGAAACTAAACTTCAATTATTAAATTGAAAATGCTAAAAATATTACATGCAGAATGAAATAAGACTAGATTGAGTGGTCGTAGCTTATATCTAAGAAGAGGTATGATGGCTATGTGCCTTCTGAATTAAGTTATAATGAGGCAAAGAGATATTTTTATCATTAAGAAATAATTAGAAACCCTAAACATAAAAATCCATAACCATAGGAGATGAACCACCAAAGGCTTATGGACCCTAATGGGGTAAGCTAGAATCTCAACTTCCCCACAACATAAGTTTGGCAAACAATCCCCTTTGGCATGCATGCTTAGCTTGTTAGAAAGACCTATCCAAGGATAGTTTTTTTTTATTGAAAACATAGTATTTGACCTACATTTTCCCATTTCCCCAAAAAACGGTAATTCAGAAGAAAAAATAGTTGAGGAAGTTTAGGACTCAAAAAATACCGAAAATAGAAAACTGAGAAAATAGGAAAATGTGTTTAAAAATAAGAAATTGATAAGAAATTGTGTTGGTAATCAAGTGCAATAGATGGGTGGCCCCCTGATATCCTCCTAGATCATTTATCCCTCATTATGAATAAATAATCCCCATGACATTGAGTACCTCCAAGAGATGGAAAAACATTTTCTTAACTTGGTCCTTGGTGAGCCACTTGCCTTAGTGTAAGAGATAGTTTTCTTTGATAACATGATACAACTATATTTTCTGTTGGTGAGTGTTATTGATATTTGTGTCCATGATATGATTAGTTGTGGAATACTAAATGTAATTTAGGTTTATTTGTATTGGTTTCAACTACTCAACAATTTCTAATGTGTCCTGTAATGGTGGAAATTATCACTGAAGGTGATCCACATTGAATATTAGGTACATTCCAAGGAATTAAGGGATACTTAGCTTGAAAGCATTGTCACCCACAACCTTGGAGATGGTGAAGGCTTATATTGGATTGGTAGAAGCTTCTAATGGGATCCTATAATGAATTCCTTCTGAGAATGTAACCAAAATTTGTCTCCACTTGAAACTTGTGTGGCACCCAATGATAATCAGGACATTTTTTGTACTTAGTATTGGCCTTATGCAATATTTCATGAAATTAATTGAGAATGTGATGAATTCATTCAATAGAATATGTGTCTTTATCATCTTCATATTGAATATTTTTGTATTATGCCTATGTAGTTGTAAGAAACATTACAACATCAATCAGATACAATGGTTGAAATCCCAGGCCCACCACAAAGGGTTTGTGGCTACTTGAGTTATGGAGAGATTTGTTTTAGCTATGTTAAACATAAGGGAGACTCTCATCCTATGTTCACCAATGCTTATAGTCGTATATGTGTAATATGTGCATGATTTTATTGTTTAACACCTTTATTTGGCGATCAATACGTGGGTGGAAGGAAATCGACTTAGTGACCTTGGTGGCTAATGATTATTAGAGGCTTGACTGAAATTCACTTACAAGTTTGTTTTCGTGATCCGATATGGTGGTTTTTGGGATCCAAAAATGCTCCCACACCCATTCAAACAAGGCTTATTAGTGGATTTGTTTGTGATAATATTCTTGTAGGCAACGAATATGGTCATCCTAGAAAATATATCTATGACCACAAACACAGTAATTACCATCTAGTAGAAAGAAAGCCAAAAATATGGTCCATTGAGATGGATTCTAAAGGCCAACTAGGAGTAGGAAAAGAAGTGTATATGCCTTTCTTCTTAATGGTTGGCTTGGTAGTGCCACAGGAAGTGCATGATTTGATACATTTTCCAACATCTTGTCAAAGTTTCAGCCAATAAAAATAATTTTTCACTACTTTCACTATCCTCTCCATGCCAACGTTCCCAACTACCAGACTATAATGTGCCTCAAAATTCAGCTTGGAAAGCTCACTTGAAGGAACACAAAGATGTCCTACATAGCACATGAATAATGTATCCTAGAGGAAGAGGTCTAGAATTTGGTTTCCTTCCATTGTGATCTAGTATGTGGCACATAATTCTAGACCATTTTTGTATATTTTCATCCATTCAAAAGTCTCATACCCATAAGAGTTTAGGGTAGTGGTTACTACCCAAACTGAGCTCTGACTTAGGAAAGCTACAATATAATTGGTTCTACCCTTCTTGTATTTAATTCTCAAATGGAATTGTTGCAAATATGTGCACCATTTATGATGGAAATCATTTTCCGCAGGGGGCTTCACTCAATGAACCTCTGACATAGCACGTGTGTTCATGGCATACTAAAAAATACCCTATTTTTTACTACATATTGGAAAATATCTCTAAAAAATACCTTATTTAACCCCCTACCAATATTAATCCCATACACCTTCCCGATTTTTAAAAACATTTGCTTTCACTATATATTGTAGGCATCCATACTTTCATTAACATTTCTTATAACCCTTTATATTATATCCGTAGTATAGTAACATGGTGCCTCTCTTATGACGCCACATGAATTCTACAATGCACATTTTTCTTTTGATATACATTGTAGATGCATTTTAGCTCTCCCACAATGCAAAATTATTCAACCCACACTCAAGCACATCTCACAATAATTTTTGGCATTTAATGTTGTAAGGCACACCAATATCAATTGTGTTTTAAGAAGATTGATTATGAGTATGCAAATAAAATTACACATAAATTTATCTATATAATGATGAAATATCAATTGATGAATATTTATGAATACGTTTGCACCAAATAAGGTGTTCAAGAATAAGTTTAGGTGTTCCCTATGTATTCCGAAGGAAACACCTCTAAGGCTCATGTTCCTATCGATGTTTTAGGCTAGGAATGATACCCATGAACGTAAATTATGAGATGGATAGGCCATGAATTCAAATCGTAGATAATCATGAATTATGGTTCATGGGTTCATTTCATGTATGCTTCCAATGCAAGGTGTGAATGTACATTTTTTCAATGAAACATATTATAATGTTGCAACATAAACATTTCCTTAACGAGGCAACTTAATGAAAAAGTGGTATGAAGGAGAAAATATTAACCAAAAAAAACATCAAAAACAATTTTTTTTTTAATTTAAAAAAAATAAACAAACTTCATCATTAAAAAATAATAATAAAATTAAATAATTAAAATTTAAAAAAAAATTAAAAAATATAATTAAATAATTAAAATTAAAGTTAAAAAAAAAAATTTAAAATACAATTTAAAAAAAAAAAATAAAGACTATAAAAATTTAAAAAATTAAAATTTAAAAAAAAATAAAAAAATAAAAATAAACGAAAATATTAAAAAATAAAATTTAAAATTTAAAAATTAAAACAAAATTGTCCTTTTTATTGTGTTTTTTTTAATTTAATTTAATTTAATTGTAATTTTGTTTTGTTTGTTTGTTTGTTTTTAATTTACCTTATCAATATTATTTGTTTCTTTTTAATGTTTCTTTTTTTGTCAAAATTTTAAATTATTTTCTTAAATTATGTTTTTTTTTTGGGTTTGTTTTCTGTTTTGTTTTGTTTTTTTTCATATAACTTTTATAAGTTATTTTTGTTTTTTCTTTACATTTTTCATGTTTGATTTCTTTTTTCTTTTTATTTTTTATATATTTTTTTATCTTGCAATTTTATTTATTTATTTATTTATTTATTTTTTTAATTTATTTATTTATTTATGTCCAAATATATATTTTTATTTACTTGTAATTATTTTTTGTAATTTTTTTGTGCTTTTTTCTTTATTTTAGTTTTCGTTTTTTCAATGTTTTCATATTCTCAATATATTTGATTGATATTGATTGGATATATGTGTCAAAATAGAAGATATGTAAAAATAATAAGCCTAGGAGAACAATTTGCAAAGTTCAAAATCTTAATATTATTTAAAAATAGAATTTTTACATCAATTTCAAAAAAAAAATTAATGGAGACAATATCAAAAACTCTAAAATCACATAAAAATTCATTTGTTTTGTAAAGTTGTTCATTTATCATAACTGAAGTTATTCATATCTAGTGAGTTGAATACATTATATAAAAAGGACATTATATTTAAAAAATAATAATAATAATATAAATTAAATGGTAATATTTTTTTTAAATAATATTAACACCGTGGCTAGCTTTTCAAAGATACAATATTTAATCTTTAATACTAAGCCTAAAAATTAGTGGAATTTTAAGATTTTTGATATTTTATCTTTAATGTCATGTCGGAATTTTCAAGTTTTTCAGAGTTATGATATTTTATCTTTAATGTCATTATTAACATATGTTGATGATTTACCCAAATAAACAAAAGTATTCTAGCATCAAAACTTTTCGTTTTCAGGGTGTTTTTTGCACAAAAAAAATCACTTTTACTTGCATTTTTAAAAAATGTTGAAAATTTACCCTTAAAAAAAAAAAGGTTATTCCAGCATCAACACTTTTCATTTTTAGGGTAATGTTTGCACGAAAAATTTGACTTTTACTTCCATTTTAAAAAAAATGTTGAAAATTTACCCTTAAAAAAAAAGTTATTCCAGCATCAACTCCTTTCGTTTTCAGGATGGCTTTTCATGTTTTTTGGGGCTTTTTTTTGTTAGATTTCTCGTTTTTGACATAATATTTCTTGTTTGATCAAGTACTTTTTTTTAGGAGATTGATAAGGATGCCACTTTTCGTTTTCAGGATGGTTTTTCATGTTTTTAAGGGCTTTTTTGGATAGATTTCTCATTTTTGACATAATAGTTCTTGTTTGATCGAGTACTTTTTTTTTAGGACATTGATATGGATGTCATTTTGATGCATGGTTTACCATTTTTGGTTTTCAGTTTTATTTGTAATGTTTTTTTTGGTTTTCTGGTTACAGTTCTTGTTTTTAGGGTAAAAGTTCTCGTTTGATCGATAACTTTGTTTTTTGAGGACATTGATATGGATGTCCTTTTGATGCATGGTTTACCATTTTTGGCATTTGAGGATTTATAAACATATTGTAGAATTATGATTCACATAGTTTCTTGGCCTTTCTAATAAAATAATTTGTTTCTTAGACTTAAGCGAATAATGTCATTTCACTTGTTCAACCTATTAGCGATTTTTAATAGGATTTTGATTCAATCGCCATTGAATAAATAATAGGTTTTATAAGATGCATGCTTGTGATGTTAATTGACACTCCATTTTGATAAATATATTATTGAAATTTTGTTAATGTTTTACTTCTTAAGAATAGTTTGTTGAACATATTTGCTTACTTGATTATAGTATTCGAACTTCATAGAGAATTTCTCCTGTCCTACTAGAGTATAATTGAGTCTTCTTCACATTTTTGCAACATACTGGATTTTCCACCATTTTTAAGAATTGGGATCGATTGGATATACACCCAATTCACTTCACATTACGATTTGTCCCATTAGTTATGAGTTCATCTTATGGAGCAAGTACAAGTTATGTTTATCTTTTTTTGTAAAGTTAGATTTATAAATTTGTTATTTGGCATCAAATTTAGGTGATTTTTTTTAGGTGGATTTTCATTGATACTTGTGAGGTCTTACACCACTAGAATTAGTAGATGATACCAACTTTGATAGTAGTATTTGTTTCCTACTTGGTACACTTGGACATACTTAGGATTCAAGGGGAGTGTGTAAACATTCTAAGTCCTTAATCTTAGTCCTATGTCCTAGATAAACTTTGTGTATCTTGGGATATATTCTTTGTCCTATGCATTTTGTAGTTTCCATTTGTTAGGTTTACCCATTATTTGGTGCTTATAATTATTGTACTAGTTATTCGATATCATTATGTGAATATGAGTTATTTTTCTTAAGCACTTATTTTGATTTGTTGATTTTTTTATTTCTAATCTTTTTCATTTGGACCCTTTGAAATCTTCTTCAAAGTCCACGCATGGGTATCTTGACATGTTTGTGTATTGATATTTGGCATGGCATTTGCATAGTACCTTCGTGGTCAAAGCACAATTTGACTTATTAGAGTCATAACTTTCTCATGTGAAAACCGTAAGATCCACTGCAGGTACTCTTTAATTGATCGAAATTTCTTGATTAGTTAAATAATGTGATGATCAGAAACTCTATGCGCATGATTTTGACTTTAAAATTGTTGTTTAATGAACCAAATGGGCTCGCTTATTTCAAAGATCTAAATAACTAAAATAAGACCCCAAAAATGAACCTTATAAGCTATTGTTTCAACTTTTACATAAAATATGAAATAAACAATAGAATGCATACTAATCTATTATAGCTCATTCACATTATCATATTTTAAAAATAATTATTGTGTATTCTTATTTATGAACTTTTATTTATATATATATATAATTTATTTTTATATGAAATAAATAAAAATGTATAAATATGTTTTTTTCTAAATTAATAATACATTACCGAAAAAATAGAAACCTCGTATAACCAAAATTTTAGCTTATACAACTATGACCCATCATGATTACTCGCCTAGATTGAGATATATAGAGATGTTAAAAGTACTCCATACATACATATATAGATATTAAAGGTGTCAAAATTTCTCATTCAAACAAAATTAAAGTCATAAAAGAACGAAACACGGGATCGTCCAACATATTGGTAAAAATCAGTGGGGGAGGAAAATGTTAAAAAGAAATCGGATGAAGAGAAATGATCAAATAGACTATGGCCATATTACATCGCGGTTATTATTTTTTAATAAACTAATATTTATTAAACTAGTATATATAAGGATAATGGTTTTAATTTTTTAATATTATTTTTATGTTTAAAAAGCAGTAAGAAAAGTATTTTGAAATTATCATAGTTTTTATGATTTAAGAAATTAATAATTTTGAAACTATCGTAGTTCTTATGACTTAAGTGTCTAAAAGTTATTAATGAAACGTATATTTTGCAACTATTTTTTTCAATTCTTTTCGTGTTATGAAGATATAGTTTTTTACATCTTTGTATTCTACCGTGTTTTAGGAATTTTTTAATGTTTTATGAGAAAATTTCTTTCATCTACAATCTTTATGGTATTTTAACAATGAAAAAACACACAAAAACTTATGACACATAGATAAACATCATATTCATAAATGACACAATAATAATACTCCATTAACATTTTAAGTAATATATTTAGGAAATAATGTTATCACACGGATGTGCTTTGTCATTGTTTAATTTCCTCATGTCGCTCGCTTGCATTTCCTCGTGAGGTTTGAACCTTATTTCATGGGGACTAAGGGGAATAAGCACCTCTCATACATTTGAACCTTATTTAGTGGGCACTAAGCACCTCTCAAACAAACTAGTCTACACTTTATAGATAAATTTTGTATATCTTATTCTCATTAAAAAATAATACTTACATGTTTATTAAATGTAAAGATTTCCAATTACATTTATATTCAAAAATGTTTATTTATTTATTTCGAATAATATCCAATACTCAATTTTATATATTTCTACTTATTACTCTAGAAAATTATCATTTTCCCATAACTCATATGCAAGACCAAAAAATAAACCATATCGAATATATTTTTTCTATTTTTAAGTTAACAAACTCATTATGCTATATAAAATCTATATTTTAAATCACCCATAAACACATTTGATTGTATAAAATCTTACTTGACACATTACCTATCGTCACAAAAAGAATAATTGACAAAAATGATGCCTCACTTATTCTTATACTTTATTTTCTTGTTAACGTTTGTAGTTGTCTAGAGTGCCTATTTGTCTCTTAGTAGCCAATTGGAATTTTAGCCAAGTTAGTTAGGAAAATCCTTGTCAACTTCCTAGTTTTAGGAGTCATCCAAAACTTTCTTTACCCTCAAGTGTTTACCTAATTCTTTGTTCATGTGGTAAGTCTTACAACTACCAAATAGGTCACCCCATTGTAGCCTACATGAACGAATACATCACACGTAACCACCATCATTAAGTGGCTAAGTCCACCATAGGTGAGAACTCCTATAACACCAAGCACCTTATTTTCTTTGATCATTATCGAACCTTGCCTTGGTGAAAATTGCATGTAATAAAGTTAAACAATAATAACCATGGTTTATGGGACAATTATTCCAAGTTGAATGTTGGGAAAAACATTCTAGTGGGTGTTAATTTGGTTTATTATGGCTAAAGAAATTAGCAAAGGAAAAGGCAAAGACTTTTGAAAGGAAAAATGACATTTTTTGCACAATTTGTTTATCAAAATAATGGAAAATAGGAGAAAAGGGAGATGAAAGGTAACAGGTTGCATGTGAGGAGGAAAATCAAGTAAAATAAGGGAAAATGAAGAAAATAGAGGCCTCATTGATAGAAAGGATTTTGAGGGTTAGTTGGCAAGCTTTTGCTCACATTTTTGGAGCTTTCTCATTATTCTCTCTCTCTCTCTCTCTCTCATGCACACTCACTCTTGGACACTTAAATATTGCTTGGAGTACTTTGGCATCGAACCAAGAAAGGAAAGAAACCAAGAAGAAGGAGGAAGAGAACAAGGAGGAGTAGGAATCAAGAAACTACAATAGAATTCTTTGCAAGGATTGATTTGAATGTGTATTTTCCTTGCTAGATCTGGCATGCTTGGTATTGCATGCGGTTCTTTTCTATATTCGCATGGGTTTTTCTAGGTGTGAAAATGTTTTCTGCCTAACCTTGCCATTTCCGGATAGCCATGTTTTGTGGAGTTCTCTTGCCTTGGTTTAGCTAGATTACTAGATGGATTTGAAGTTGATTGAAGTGGATCTACGAATAGTATTATTATTTATGACACATAACTGGTTTATGTGTTGCCTCGGCTTATGGCCTAGTGATCTGGGTTTTGGATTGTGGTAAAGCCTAAGAGGCGTTGCCTCAATTTAGGGCCTAGTGATCCGGGATTGGATTGTGGTAAATTCTAAGAGGTATTTTTCCATTGATTAGGTCAATGAATCCTTTTCGGTGAATGACATGATATATGGTAAGTTGATGGTGGTGTCTCGGTTAAGGGAAGAGTGACCCCTAATTCATACTGTGGGTTGCAATAAAGCCTAGGAGACTAGGAGATAGGAAAATTCCTCACGTTGTAGGTGGGGAGAATATAGTGATATATGTGCTTGTCTTGACCTAGTGATTGGGGGTAGATCATGCTAAATTTGGTTATGACATGTTTATTGTCTTAGCTTAGTGATGTGGGATGGATCACGGTAAAGCCTGATTTCTATTTGATGAGGGTGGGGTGGTTTAGACTCGGGATGCCCAGTTTTTCTCTTTCGGTTTGAGTCCCACATTCAAGCTTGGAATATGGCATGGGGGTGATTGACTGAAGAGAGGTTTGGCTCAGTCAATCTATGGTCAGGTGGAACATGGAAGTCTCATCTCCAGTTGGTTTTTACATACATTAATGAAGAGCTCCTTCCTTTGGTATTTGGTGTGAAAATTTATTGGTTTATGTATGCATTTTATTTTATTTTGTATCCATTGTATTTATATTGTTATTGTTTTGGTTATAAGCATGTATTTGATGACCGATGATGTATGGCTCTATGAATTTTTTTACCTGTAAATGAATAAATAATGTATCTATGGTCAAATAGATGGTATTGTAACTTATGATGTAAGGGAGCAATGCTTCTTAGCGATTCTCAGATAAGTATGATACTCCTATGCTTAAATCTGATGTTTACACCTATAGATGCAATTTTTGTGACATGTTCGACGAAATGCCTGTCATGGATAGGAGGGCTCCAAATGAGTTCTTGACGATGTGATTTCTTCCATACCTTTTTTTTAATGGTATTCATCATCCCCAAAAATTTCATGAACTTCTCGGCAGTGACCTAGGCTCTGGGATTAAAAAGGTGGCCTAAATCCCAGAGTTACAGGCACAAAATTGAAAAAACCAGATTCTTACCACTACCTTTCCTTGGCATGCTCGTGGCTATAGTATTTTAGCCTCTATATTTCCTTGGCATGCTCGTGGCTATAGTATTTTAGCCTCTATATTTCCTTGGCATGCTTGCAACTAAGGGTCAAATTGGTCAAAAAGTTAGTCTCCCTTAGTATTCAGGGACTTGGAAGGTTGGGCTACCTTGTGAGGATGTTTTTGATGCTCTGTAAGGTTTTTTGTATTGTTTTCATCAGTTCCACTTCCTTAAGGTCATATATGAGGTTGAATCTCATATTAGTATCATCTTGTCGCATGTTTACCTCAGTTGGTCGGTTACATAGGTATATATGAGAAGAGGGCGTTACAAATCTCACCAGCAATTTGAATAGGGAAGATGATTATTAGCATAGCTGCTCTTGGAAGCCTATAATCCATCTCCTTACTTCTTAATTTGACTCATTCCCTCCCATCCCCACCCTGCTCTCTTTATCCAGTTTCCTTTATCCCATCTAAATTTCTTTCCCTACATCTTTCTATATATAATAAATTTTCACATAAATGATTTTTACTATTAACCATATCATATTCATCACATAAATAAATTTATATAAAATTAAAAATTAAATATCGTCTTAATACAAAATAATACCCCACCATCCCTTTCATTCTCTATCATTAAGCCCTTTTTAATATTTTATTACAAATATTAATAATTTCTAAATATAAATTCATAAATATTCAAATTCATTTTTATAATATTTTAATCTCATAAATTTAAATATCAATTTTTTTATGTTATTAACCATGTAATATTTTTTTTTAAAATAAGTTAAATTAATTATATTAGTAAGTTTTAACCTTTCAGTAATTTCTTAAAAAAAAAATTATATCCTACTCACTATCAAATAATAATAAATAATATTTATATAAAAATAAATATATATTATTTTATCTTAACTTTCTATTATTTTCTCAATTACATTTTTAAATTTTTTCTTGGACTATTGATTTCAAAAAGTTTTTTAAATTAACAGCTTTTATTCCTCATCTTTTGATGGTTATATATAATTTATTATTTTTCGTCCTTGTGATTATTATTTGTGTTTTCATTATCTCGTTACTTATATGTTTCATCATTTCTCACGCTTGCCAAGTGTTAGTTTTCTAGTCCGTCATGACAAGTTGGAACAAGGGAATTTCTACACAGTTTATATTCATATTATAAAGATTCAAACAACATAAATTGACTTGATGGAACCATAACTTTCTCATTTGAAATCATTAAAATCCACTAGAAATAATTTTTAATAGATTGACATCTTTTCATGTGAAAAATAATATTAAATTATAAGAAACTTTATGTGAAATTTTTTTACTTTATAATGACCCAAATGCACTCTTCATTTTCAAGACTCCAAATCACTAAAATAAGACCCCTCAAATGGACTTTGATGACATGGTTTTAATTTTTATGTCTAAAAATATAAACAAGCCATAAAATGCATACTAATCTATTTTATATCAATAATATGCATACTGATCCACTAAAATAGGACCCCTCAAATGGACTTTGATGACATGGTTTTAATTTTTATGTCTAAAAATATCAAACAAGCCATAAAATGCATACTAATCTATTTTATATCAATAATATGCATACTGATCTATTTTAGATCAATCACGTTATGATTTTTTTTTTTTAAATTGTTATTCATATATGAAGTATTCCTCTTAACTTATATATATTTGAAAGATAATTCAAAAGAATTATCAACTATTCCTCTTTGAAAAGATAATTAAAAAAAAATTATGAACTATTCCTCTTGACTTATATATATTTGAAAGAAAATTAAAAAAAATTATGTACAATTGATTTTCTTGTATATGAAAAACGTACTAATGCATAGAGATGTTAAAAATACCAGTAACGTGAAATACAGAAGATACCATGATTAGATAGAGCTCTTTTTGGGATGGGGTATTCCAAAAAGAAAACATTTCAACTACTCCCAATGGCACCTCTTTCGCGGCCTTTAAGACAAAATGGTGGAATGAAATATAGAAAATACCATTCCTTTTGAGATCCACTATATCAGTGAGAGTAGTAAAATAAAGTATTAAAAATTCATTTAAAAACCATTATTAAAATCATAAAGCCAAAATGTAGAGCAATCTTTATTATGATTAAATACCATTCCTTTTGAGATCCACTATAACAGAGAGAATAGTAAAATAAAATATTAAAAATTCATTTAAAAACCATTATTAAAATCATGAAGCCAATACGTATTGGCATCTTTTTATTAAAATCATGAAGCCAAAACGTAGAGGGATCTTTATTGAAATCCTGAGGCCAATATATATTGGCTTCATCGTCGGTATTATCAACCCAACATTTCTAACAGTTCGGCTCCGAAACATTTTGACTCAATAAACATTTATAATGACAAGGTTATTGTCTAATTGGTACTCATGAATAATGTTTTTTCTGCGTTTTGGATTTTGCATTCAATTCACTTACTATGCAAGCTTTTATCTTTGACACACATATCATAGATTTGTGCAAAGGAAACCATATATTTGGCACACATATCATACATTTGTGCAAAGGAAACTATGGTTTATAAGCTATATTAAGTTTGTTATATGAACCTAGAAAGAGATGTGAAAGAACAAATGCGTGAGCTAGAAGTTTCTAAAGAATATGTTATTAAATGGGCATATGTATAAAGAGTGGTTTCGGACATGTATATTTATGATTGGGAGAATCTGCCACAAACCAGAATTTTGTTACTACGGATTGCAAAAGTATTGAATTGTTGTCAATCTCGTTCCACATTTTATTTTTGGCACTGGAAAAATTTACTCTTTTATTTCTTGTTTAATTATTTTTTTATGATTGGCATTTGAAAAATATAAACTTATTGCATGGAGAGGCCCAATCTATAGTCCAGTATGGCCCCGATGTTGGGTACGTCACGTTCTCAAAAATTAATAAATTTCACTTTTTCTAGGCCAAAGCATTAATCTAATCTTGAATTTTATATAACTTGAATATTTAGATTATATATAACTTTTTTAACGTATTAATGGGTTGAGATTAACTATTAAAATACAACTATGTATTATTTATATAATTTGAATGGATAGTAAATTATATACGTGAATTTGAATGGATCATAAATTTACCTTTAACAAAAAAATTCACCATATTGAATTTCCAAATTAAGTAAAATTTTAAACATATTTTCTCTTTACTAAACTCAATACCATTTCCTAAATCAAAGGAGAAGAGGTAATTCAACACAAACAATCAAAATCCAAAATCTTTTAATATTTCTTTTAATTAAATATTTATAAAATGAATTTAAAAAAAAAAAAACCATATTCCATGGATAAATTAAATATTTAAAGACATAAATATTTCCCCATCAAAGTTGAAATATTTTAAAATTTAAATAAATATAAATATAAATAAACATGAGGTATGGTAAATAAATAAAACGTATTTTTATACTTACTCCAAAGCTATCATAAATAAATAAAAATATATATAAACTAGGTGTATGGTAAATAAATAAAAATTCTTTTTATATTTACTCCATAAACCTTTTTATATTTAAAGAGACTTAAAAAATAGGTTTTATTTAGATGAAGCCTATGGGACCAATACAATGGGACAAATTAATATTGATACCATGGGCCAAATACCATATTTATAAAATAAGTATGGTAAATAAATAAATATAAAAGAGGTATAAAGGGGTATGATAAATAAATAAATATAAAATAGGTATAAAGAGATATGGTAAATAAATAAATACAAAAGTGGTATAAAGAGGTAAGGTAAATAAATAACATTATTTATTTATTTATTTATTTTGTGAATTTGGTAGGTCCTTACTATTTCCTATTTATCATTAAAAAAAGGTTACATCATATACAAAGTTAGTGGCTTGAACCTGCCGAAAGTAAGGTAAATAAATAACAATTTATCAAATTCAATTATAAATAAAAATCTAATTATATAACAAGCCTATGAGTGAAATACCATAGTAAATAAAATAGGTATGGTAAATAAATAAAGTTATAAATAAACCATAGGTATGGTAAGTAAGTAAAACCTCTTTTCATATTTACTCCATAATCTTCTTTATATTTACAAATATTTATGTTCCTTAGTTTACATAACTAAGAATAAATAGACAGAGAGAGAGTGATAAGGGAGAGATGGAGAAAGAGTGTGTATGTTTAGGGGTGAGATAAAGAGAAAAATTAAGATGTATGGAAAGAAGGGGGGAGAGAAGAAGAGAGAGAGAGAGAGAGAGAGAGAGAGAGAGAGAGAGATAGTAATGTAGTTAGAGAGAGGGGGGAGGAAAGAGAGAGGATTAGAGAGAGAGAGAGAGAGAGGGAGAGAGAGAGAGAGATATATGGGGGAAGAGAGAGGATCGGAGGGAAAAGAGAGAGGGAGGGAGGAGAGAAAGGGAAAGAGAGGAAGGATGGGAGAGAGGAGAGAGTGTTGGAGGGAAGAGAGATGGAGAGAGATTAGGAAAGAGAGAGGGAGTTAGGAGAGAGAGAGAGAGAGAGAGAGAGAGAGAGAGAGGACTTGAGAGAGAGGAGGAGAGAAGGATCGATAGAGAGATGGATTTGGAAGGGGAGAGATGTAGGAAATAAGAAATATAGAGAGTGAGAAGTGGAGACAGAGAAGGAGTGGCAGGGGAGAGACAGAGAGAGAGCGTGTATGTTTGGGGTTGAGATAAAGAGACAAATAAGGAGAGATGGAGATAAGGGGGGGAGAAGGAGATATCAGGAGAGAGGGGGGGATATAGTAACATAGTTGTTGGGTGAAGAGAGAGAGAGGGGGGGAGAGATGGGAGAGAAAGGGAAAGAGAGGAAGGAAGAGAGAGGATGTGAGAGAGTGGAAAGAGGGAGGAAAATAGAGATGGACTTGGAGGGGGAGGGAGAGGGAGGTAAGAACAAAGGCATAGAGAGAGAAAGGTGGAGAGAGAGAGTGAGTGAGTGATAAGGAATATGGAAAGAGAGGGACAGAGGACAAATGGAGGAAAGAGAGATATTAGCAAGGGAGAAGCAGAGAAGGGGAGAATAGAGATATAGATGGAAGATGAAGAGAGAGAAGAAGAGAGAGATGGAGAGAGGAGGGGATTGACAAAGAGATTAATATATATGGAGTGCGAGAGCATGTGTGTTTAGGGGGGTGAGATAGAGAGACAGAAAAGAAGAAATGGAGGGGGATATAGATATCGATGGAGGGTGGAGAGAGGGAAGAATATTTTTCACACTAGATGAATTGATATAAGTGGAGATGGTGATTTATAATCCTATTTGATTATTTGCACTATATGCATCGATTTTAGCGTAGATATTTATTTCTAATGATATTTGATTACTTGCACTAGATGCATTGATTTTAGTGTAGGTGCTGATTTCTAATACAATTTGATTGCTTGCACTGAATTTGTTGAATTCAATTTAAATTTTGATTTATAATTATATTTGATTACTTGCACTAGATGAATTGATTTCAATGTAGATGATTTTTAATCCTATTTGATTGTTTGCACTAAATGCATTGATTTTAGTGTAGATGGAGATTTCTAATCCTATTTGATTTCTTTGAGTAAATGCGTTGATTTTAGTCTAGATGTTGGTTTCTAGAGAGAGAGAGAGTGAGTGATAAGGAAGATGGAGAGAGAGGGAGAGGGAAAAAGGAGGAAAGTGAGATATTAGCGGGGGAGAGGGAGAGAATGGGAAGATAGAGATAAATATGGAAGGTGAAGAGAGGGAAGAAGAGAGATATGGGGAGAGGGGGTGATTGACAAAGAGATTGATACATATGGAGTGCAAGAGCACGTGTGTTTAGGGGGTGAGATAGAGAGACAAAAAAGAATAGATGGAGGGGGATATAGATATGGATGGAGGGTGGAGAGAGGGAGGAATATTTCTCGCACTAGATGGATTGATATAAGTGGAGATGGTGATTTCTAATACTATTTGATTATTTCACTAGGTGCATCCATTTTAGTGTAGATATTTATTTATAATGATATTTTATTACTTGCACTAGATGCATTGATTTTAGTGTAGGTGGTCACTAGTGATTCCTAATAAAATTTGATTGCTTGCAATGAATGTGTTGATTTCAATTTAGATGTCAATTTATAATTATATTTGATTACTTGCACTAGATGAATTGATTTCAATGTAGATGATTTCTAATCCTCTTTGATTGTTTGCACTAAATGCATTCATTTCAGTGTAGATGGTGATTTCTAATCCTATTTGATTTCTTTGAGTAAATGCATTTATTTCAGTGTAGATGTTGGTTTCTAGAGAGAGAGATTCAGTAATAAGGAAGATGGAGAGAGAGAGAGAGAGGGAAAAAACAGGAAAGAGAGATATTATCGGGGGAGAGGGAGAGAATGGGAAGATAGAGATATATATGGAAGGTGAAGAGAGTGAAGAAGAGAGAGATGGGGAGAGGGGGTGATTCACAAAGAGAATGATATATATGGAGTGCGAGAGCATGTGTGTGGGGTGAGATAGAGAGACAAAAAACAAGAGATGGAGGGGGATATAGATATGGATGGAGGGTGGAGAGAGTGAAGAATATTTCTTGTACTAGATGGATTGATTTAAGTGGAGATGGTGATTTATAATCCTATTTGATTATTTGCACCAGATGCATCGATTTTAGTGTAGATATTTATCTCTAATGATATTTTATTACTTGCACTAGATGCATTGATTTTAGTGTAGGTGGTGATTTCTAATACTATTTGATTGCTTGCACTAGATGTGTTGATTTCAATTTAGACGTTGATTTATAATTATATTTTATTACTTGCACTAGATGCATTGATTTCAATGTAGATTATTTCTAATCCTATTTGATTTTTTGCACTAAATGCATTGATTTTAGTGTATATGGTGATTTCTAATCCTATTTGATTGCTTTGAGTAAATGCATTGATTTGAGTGTAGATGTTGGTTTCTAATCTTATTTGATTGCTTGTATTAGGTGCATTGAATTCAATGTAGAAGTTATTTTCTAATATTATTTGATTTCTTGCATTAAATGCATTGATTTCAATGTATATGTTGATTTATTATTTGATGTAATTGGATATATGACGGTACATTAATTTTAAAGTGATTCGATTAACAATATGGATTGATTTGAGTGTAAGCACAAAAAGTTATTGACAATGTACATTGATTTTTGTGTTATAGTAATTTAACATATTAATATTGGAGAGCAAGAGAGACAAGGTATCATGTTTAGTACAAAAGCTTGAGCTAAATATTTAAATGGTTTACGATATAAATTTTCTTTTTCATATAATCGATATGAAAAGATAACAAAACTAAGAAGGGTGGCAATAAGAATAGTAGAAGAAAATAGTTTGAGATTGATCACAATGAAGACTATTTTTAACATGAGTACATTCTTATTATTTACATTTTCTATCTTTCAACACTATCATTGTCACTTCGCATTCAAAAAAAATATTTCATCATTTTTCATCATTATAGTTATTAACAATAGTTATCATCTCAACGAACTAAGGTAACTAAGAAAATTTAAAATTAAAATGACCAAGTTAATCTCATAAATATTTAGCATATTTAAAATGATTATATTAATATTTGGTATATTTACATAGTATTGATATAATTAATCGTGTAAACCAACCTAGATCCATCTTAACTCTGGATCTATCAAGCACCCAGAGGGATCCAATCTCTCAAGGTGCAAACCTTTCCTCAATTTTTGCACTAAAATAAGAGGTTTGCAGCTCGAGAGATTTGATCCCTCTCAGCTCTTGATAGATCCAGAGTTAAGATGGATGTAGGTTGGTTTACTCACTTATCTGTTGTCTAATTATTTTTTAGAGAAAAAATTTCCTTTTTCTTGGATTTTGTGTATCATTCAATTACTTTGCATCTGTCACATGGACTAGATTTATTTCAAAGATAACTATGGTTTTTAAGTTGTAATAAGTACCCTATACACAAATATAGAATATATGTTCGAAAAAATATGCACATCTATATGCACATCCTCTAATGTAGGGAAACATGAACTTATGAAGGAACAGTTGTTGAATGGAAATGTATACAAATAATAGTTTTGAATATGATTTTTAATGATGCTCAGATAATATAAGTCAATGACAGTATGTATTTCTACATAATAATTTGTAATCTCTCTTCAAATCGAGTGAAGAAAGATTTGTTTTTCAAACATGTTTAAGGGTGAGAGCATCTAAATTTTCAACAACTAACAGAATAGATAGATCATGCATGTTATTGCAAAATCACTAGCATGTTGGTAAACCCTATTTTAAATAGTTATTGAGATGAAGGAAATGAAGGATCACCTATTGAATGTAATATGATTAAATGAATATCTATAGTAACTCGAAATCTACCAAGTACCTAGAGGAATCAAATCTCATTTCATTGTAAAAAAGGTTTGCATCTCAAGAGATTTGATCTCTTTCAACTCTTGGTAGATTGGGAGGTAAAATGGATCTACGGTAGTTTAATTATTAATTATAAATATAATTATTAATTTGATGTCTTATTTTATTTTTTATATTTTATTTAATTTAATTTTTGTTTTTTTTTGTTTTTACCAAGTCAAAAGGTTAAATAGTGCACTACATTACATCTCTACCATACTCTACTAAAGAGAATCTGTAAACAAAAAGAAGAGATCACTTTCTAAATAAAGGGATTATCCTCTTAGTATTTTATCCCACTTAAATAATTAGCAATTTACCCGAAAAAATGCAAAGAAACACCCACAAAATTATTAAAATAGTAATTAATCTATTAAACTTATATATTAATAGAAACAATTTAAAAATATATACATTAAGACAATTATCAAGAAAAGGATAAACATGTTAACTGCATCAAGAAAAAGGATAAAAATGACGAAATATTTCCTATTTTCATTTACAATATATGAGATCCCTAAGCTAATTTCAGGAACTAAGTAATTAACTAAAATATAAAAATACACTACAAGAAAGAGACCCTCTAGCGGATGTTTTTGAGGAACCCTTATAAAAATACCCCAGACATCCATTTCTAGCGGACGTTTCTAAAGGAGGTTGGTGGGCGGATGTTTTACGGATGTATTTCTTTTGGTGCTCTTATCACCGAAAAACGCACTAGTGCGTTCAAGACAACATAGCACCAGGCAGTTAAAAATTTGGCACACCGGACACCATGCGCTCCGTACACACATGCCAGGTGCGTTGTAATTCTGTAGAGTACCGGTACTTTACATAACTTCCGCACCAGTGTGGAATCAAGAAAAAGCACCGGGGCATCCATAAAACACGTGCACCTGTAGATGGTTAAATAACAAAAACTAGGGCAAAAAAACTGCATAAAACATTGGCATACCGGAAACCGTGCGCTCTGTACACACCTGCCCGGTGCCTTTTATTAAGGAACAACACTAGTGCATTTCAATTCGTCAGCACCGGTGTCTCATAAAAAGCACGCAGAACAGAAACCACCCGGGGCAGAATGAGTGAAATGCACCAGGGCCCCATAAATTCCGTGCACTGGAAAAGGGTTAAAAAAACAAAATTATGCCCAAAAAACTGCACAAATCATTGGTTCACCAGAAAATGTTCCCAGTGTGTCTTATTACTGTAGAGCACTGATGTGTTACCTCTAAGCCACCTCGGTGTCTCATAAAAAGTGTGCGAAACAGAAACCGCCCAGTGCAGAATTAGTGAAACGCACTGGGGCTCCAGTAATAGTGCGCACCGGAAAAGCGTTAAGAAAAAACAAAATTACTATGAAAAAACCGCAGAAATCATTGGTTCACCGGGAAAATTTCCCAATGCATTTTTTTACTGTAAAGCACCGGTGCATTACTTTTAAGCCACCCCGATGTCTCATAAAAAGCGCGTGGTGTATTACCGCTAAGCTACCCTGGTGTCTCATTAAAAGCGTGTGGAACAGAAACCGCCCAGTGCGGAGTGACCGAAACGCACCGGGGCCCCATTAATGTTGTGCACTGAAAAAGGGTTAAAAAAAAACAAAATTACGGCCAAAAAAATGTACAAATCATTGGTTCATCGAACAACGTGCCCGGTGCGTCTTATTACTATAGAGCACTGATGCATTACCACTAGGCCACCCCTATGCCTCCTAAATGCGCGCAAAAACAGAAACCACTAAGGGCAGCATAGTGAAAATGCACCGATATGCTAAAAAAAACACTGCGCACCGGAACAAGGTTAAATAAAAAAAAATTACGGCCAAAAAATTGCATTTTTCACTTTTCTGAGTGCTACAGAGCTCTCAAGCACCAATGCAAGTTATCTTTGTTTGAGCCGCACTCACATCCGTGCTCCCATTGCACTTATTGCATGCACTACTACTGTGCATTACCACCAATCTCAAGCTTGAATTTTATAAAACATTTGATCTGAAATCGTGAGAACAAAGAATTTCTCATACAGAGGTTGACTGTAGAGAGAATTCACCGGATATTTCACCTTTACTAGAAAGGATGAATCCGGAGGCTACCTGGCCCTTCTACAGACTCTACCTAAAGAAATAAAATGTAATCACTAATGATCTTGATCAATGAAAGTATTTGTTTTTAAGTTCAAAGTATTCATTGATCTGTTTTTATGTGTGAATAAGCAAGAATATATATTCTGCAATTGAAGTGTAGAGGTTTGATGATAAAATAACAAGTTTTGTTTACTATATAAACTTGTTTGGGAAAAGAATGCTTATGAAAATTTACTGTTTAAACTATCAGAATCTGAAAATAAATCGCCAAAATATACAGAGTGACATCAGATAATTGTTTAAGCGGTTCACCACTCTCTTGGGCTACCTCCGCTAGGTCCAAAAGCCTCTAATTAGGCTCAGTCCTCCTTTGATTAAATGCTTAAAATGAGATTACATCTGTATAAAAGCCTCAAATGGAAAAATAGACTGCAATAACAGATTCAGAAGACCCAAATCAGTCTAAAATGACTACAAAATCACCTCCATTAGATGAAGGTAGTCCAATGCAGCTCTCTTTCCCTTAGGCCCTGATGGCTCCACGATCAAAAACGCTATAAAATTCACAGATAGAATGCCCTGGTGGCTCTGCAAACACTTCCAACAGCTCCAGAATGTCGAAGAGACCCAGAATCAAAAAACAATTCATCCCAAAAGGCCTCTCTTAGCCAAAGTTATGCCACATTTACTCCATCTGTCAGTGGGACTAAACAAACTCCAGCTAAATCTGGAGACACCGCCAGTTAACCCCGACAAAATAGGGGCGGCGCTAAATTTGGGGCACTCCGCCGAATCTGCCGCCGAAATGAGTGCTGACGTGTACTCCACGTAACCGCATTGATCGGAGTTTAATTGAATAAACTTTTGGGTTTTTAATGTGGCATATTAAAGTTCGGAACCATATGTTTTAAATAAAACTCTGCTCCACTCCATAACGTAACAAAAATTTTCCACGTAACCATTTTAAAACACGTTTAACAACCACCATTTGAATGGCCCACGTGGCATACGTTGAATGTTTGCGCGCCCATTTAACTTAGCGCTATGGTCTTGAGCGGATGGTCGTGTGAGAGGGGGCTGGCCCCCTTTTGGGCCCCGCCCAAACAACAACAAGCCTTAAATAAACATTGGCCGCTAACCATTTTACAAACGGGACTTGTGGTCCAACGGTTAAAACTGTTGGTTGACATCCCGCCGACCCACGTTCAAATCCTGTCGAGTGCATTAACATATTTTTGAACACGCCATTTCAATCCGCTTTGGGAGCCCACGTGGCGGCCTCCGGGCTAGCCACGTGGCGCTCTGTAATTGGCCACAATAGAAATATTCCGCAGAATATTCTGTGGAATATTCCACAGAATATTCCCAGAATATTCTGTGGAATATTCTTTTTTTAATAAAAATATTTTTTTTTCCAAAGTCAAATTTTGGCCTTTTTTCACTGAAATTGAGAAAATTCAAAACTGAATATCTTCCTCATACGGCGTCGGATTTGAGTGTCGTTCATGGCATTGGGATCGTATTGACGAGCACTTTCCATTCGATCTATTTCGGAGAAATTATGAGCACTTTCATTTTTTAGCCTTTTTCCATGGCTTGGACTTGAGCTCCTGATCACACCTCCCAAATGAGAAGCTTTTGGTCCCCAAAAGCTCACTGAAATGCTGAGCTGAACTATAGTACAGCAAATGAGAGAATAAAAGCATCCTCTTCTCTTCAGCCTTCAAAAATTTCCCTGAATTGCCAACTGTTCACATGGCGAATTTTGCTGAATGAGCCATGTGCTTGTGCCGAATCCCTACCAAGTTTTCTTGCCATACCAATCTGCCATACTGAAACCAGCAATGACACTTGCTGAACTTTGTGCCCTATTTGCTTGCATGCCTTTCCAACTCATGGAATCTTGCACTGCTTTACACTGACACTTCGTTCTCTGCACCCAACGACACCAAAAGCATCTTGTGCAACATATGACATCAACAACCAGTTGAGAATGAAATGTGCTATACAAATGACACACAAACTCTGTAACAAGTGTGCACACAACCGACACAAGTCGATAAACAACAAGATACATCTTGACAAACACATGTATGTATCATGTACAATGAACTATATACAGTTCACTAATTACACATACAACCTCTATATACATGTGCAACTTCAACTCTTCTTTTCAAATACCAACAAGTACATCATCCCAAAAACATGTGGATGACTAAGAGCTGAAACTAAAAGACATTTCTGCAACATAAGTGAGTATCATACTCATCTTTTACACCTCCATGGAGAAATTTTGCAACAACAAAGAAATTCCTTCAACCAAAATTTCTTTACATGTGATCTTGCATCAACCTTTCAACTGAAATACATGCATACCAATCTGAAATTTGCATGTAAAAAATGAGTAATGACTTACTGCATTAAGAATTTAATCCACTTCCTACCAAGCCAACTCCATGGCATCTTTTTTGTTTGCAATACACCTTGATGTGAATCTTCCATTTCCACATTAATAATGGACTCTATAGATCCACTTACGCCAAGATTTTTGTCCTCTAGCTGCATGTGCTTTGGACGATTTGTTGGATGCAAGGTCCAACAATGAGAGACATCATGTCCCTTCCTTTGACAATATGTGCAACTCTTAATAACTTTCTAAGAAATTTCTCTTTGCCTCTTCTGCTTCCCGTGTGCTTTCTTTTCAACCAGCATCTTGAAGCAACATGGTTAACTCCACCACAAAATGTGAAACTAAAATTTCTTTCATTTGAACAAGAAAAATTATCATTCTTTGCTGAAACATAATCAAATTCATCATGTGAATAATTATACCTCTTTTGCTACAATGAAGGCTTCAAACAAAGGCAGGCAAGATTGCTATCATGACATTGATGTAATTGAGAACTTGGAACAAAGGTTCTCTTTTAAATTTGCATCACATTCTTGAATGGCTGTGCTCAGCCGTTTATTGCTGCTCATAGCCTGCATCCATATTCTTGGGATGCTCCACAACACAAATAGGCTCAACAATGCCTTGCATGCTTGCCCAAACCTTGCCTTCTTGATAGCCCAATTTCAACATTAATTTGGACCCAATACCTCTTGTATGTTTTTCAAAAGAACCTACATAATTTTCAATGGAGTGAATTTGAAGACAAGTTGGAACGATTATCCTCTTCCTCACGCCGTTTCCGGACAAATCTTTCGAGCTTGAAGAAGTCGTTAACTCCATATCATGCGCTCTTGGAAGAATGGCTTTCTCTCGCATAGCTAGCAATTGTGCATGAAGCTTAACACTTTCTCTTTGATCCTCAATGAGAATCTACACCATGTCCTTCACCTTAATGAACTCATTATTCATGTCGTCATTGAAGAATATCGTGAAGGAGGAAACTTCACTGAAGAAGATGACATGTTTGAGGCTGATTCTAAAGCTATTGAGGATGAAATGGAAGGTGGATATAATGGCACTCTAGCCCTCCTTGGTTGAGGATTAAACTGTTCTCTAACCAATTGACCTTCCCCTCTTTGCAATTTCAGCCTAGTAAGCATCAAGATTTGCAAAATAACGCAATTTACTTGCACAAATTTCACAAACTCTTAAGAAAAACCTTAAGCTCCGATACCAACCTGATCTGAAATCGTGAGAACAAAGAATTTCTCGTACAGAGATTGACTGTAGAGGGCATTCACCGGATATTTCACCTTTACTAGAAAGGATGAATTCGGAGGCTACCTGGCCCTTCTACAGACTCTGCCTAAAGAAATAAAATGTAATCACTAATGATCTTGATCAATGAAAGTATTTTTTTTTAAGTTCAAAGTATTCATTGGATCTCGTTTTTATGTGTGAATAAGCAAGAATATATGTTCTGCAATTGAAGTGTAGAGGTTTGATGATAAAATAACAAGTTTCGTTTACTGTATAAACTTGTTTGGGAAAAGCATGCTTATGAAAATTTACTATTTAAACTATCAGAATATGAAAATAAACAGCCAAAATATACAGAGTGACAGCAGATAATTTTTTAAGCGGTTCACCCCTCTATTGGGCTACCTCCGCTGGGTCCAAAAGCCTCTAATTAGGCTTAGTCCTCCTTTGATTAAATGCTTAAAATGAGATTAAATCTGTATAAAAACCTCAAATGGAAAAATAGACTACAAACATAGATTCATAAGACCCAAATCAGTCTAAAATGACTACAAAATCACCTCCATTGGATGAAGGTAGTTCAATGCAGCTCTCTTTCCCTTAGGCCCTGATGGCTCCACGATCAAAAACGCTGTAAAATTCGCATATAGAATGCCCTGGTGGCTCTGAAAACACTTCCAACAGCTCCATAATGATCTCTACACCCAAAATCAAAAAAACAATTGTCTCAAAAGGCTTCTCCTAGCCAAAGTTATGGCACTTTTACTCCAACTGCCAGTTAACTAAACAAACTCCAGTTAAATTTGGAGACACTGCCAGATAAGCCCGACAAAATAGAGGCGGCGCTAAATTTGGGGCACTCCGCCGAAACTGCCGCCGAAATGTGTGCTGACGTGTACTCCACGTAAACGCATTGATCGGAGTTTAATTGAATGAACTTTGGGTTTATAATGTGGCATATTAAAGTTCGGAACCATATGTTTTAAATAAAACTCCGCTCCACTCCATAACGTAACAAAAATTTGCCACGTAACCATTTTAAAACACATTTAACAACCACCATTTGAATGGCCCACGTGGCATACGTTGAATTTTTGCGCGCCCATTTAACTTAGCGCTATGGTCTTGAGCGGATGGTCGTATGTGAGAGGGGGCTGGCCCTTAGGGGCTAGCCCCTTTTGGGCCCCGCCCAAACAACAACACGCCTTAACTATGACTGCGTTTGCAATGTTAAACATGAACCGAACCATGGTCCAACGGTTAAAATTGTTGGTTGACATCCCGCCGACCCACATTCAAATCCCGGCGAGTGCATAAACATATTTTTGAACACGCCATTTCAATCCGCTTTGGGAGCCCACGTGGCGGCCTCCGGGCTAGCCACGTGGCGATTTGTAATTGGCCACAAGTGGAATATTCTGTAGAATATTCTGTGGAATATTCCCAGAATATTCTGTGGAATATTCTTTTTTTTAATAAAAATATTTTTTTCCCAAAGTCAAATTTGGCATTTTTAATTGAAATTGGCGGATCTTTAAAACTGAATATCTTCCTCATACAGAGTCGGATTTGAGTGCCGTTCACGGCATTGGGATCATATTGACGAGAACTTTCCATTCGATCTATTTCAGAGAAATTATGAGCACCTTCATTTTTTAGCCTTTTTCCATGGCTTGGACTTGAGCTCCTGATCAACATTGGACAAATTTTCTTTTGCAAATTGTACAGTCAATCTACCTCCTTGACGGGTAAATGTACAGGCATTTTTCTTGTTTTTCCATAATTAAACCTTTTAGTGGATTAGAATTTGAAAAAACCTTAAAATTAACCATTAAAAAAATATGCACCGCACAATGTGCTCGAGTCGTTCTGGCCACATCAGTTTGCGTTGTTTTGTAAATTTACAGGCCGCATCGCAATCGGTGCTAATGGTATCCACATCGGTTTCGACGTGGTACCTCACAGCGCATCGTTTTCTTTTTAAAAAGTTTAAAAAGTGTGATGTGGCCGGCTACTAGCCGCACTGCTGATACGAGTATTGCGCAACTCGTTGCGTCGACGACCAAGCCCAGCGGGTAATAAGCTTCGTGCCTTCAATGCACCGTAACCGCAATTCGACATTGTCAACGGTTTGGGCTAGTAAACCGGCGCTAAGGGAATCCATACCGATTTCGAGGCGGATACCACAGGCGCACCGTGTTACTTAAATTTCTTTAAAAAGAGAGGTGTGGTCGGCTATCTAGCCGCACCGTTGACCTAGGTAAATTGAGGTGGAGCGGTGCATTGACTGAAATAACCGCCCCGGGCCAGCTAATTTTTTCAGCACACGGCTTACCATATTTTGCCTAAGTCAATGGTGCGGCATCTTAAAATACCGCACCGACGACTATGTACGGTAGGAGGAGAGTGGTGTGCTGACTTATTTATAAGCCCCGGGCGGATAGTGAAGTCAGCGCACCAGCCTCTTGAAACCACACATAGTGAATGATGCGCTAAAAACATTTTCTAGAGCACCGCTTCCGGTGTGATCCATATCATGAGGTGCACCGTCTCCGGTGCGCTATGTGGTGTGACGCACCAGAACTGGTGCGTGACTGTGTTTTTGGCGCACTGACTCTTGTTTTATTTATTTTTCAAAAAATAAATATATACTTATATTTGTAAATACATGTGTCATTTAATAAAAAAATTGTGTTTAATATGTCAATCATTCAGAGACGTGAAAGGAGAGAAGATGGGCAACAACAAAAACAACAACAGGTGGCACAGTATAACATGGTTCACATGTGGGAGGCAAGGGAGAGGGAGAGAGATGCGTACCCTCACCCTATTACAGCAGCGACGCAAGGGCTCCTTCGGCAAGTAGGCCTCCTCAAGTTCTATGAGGAGGCTACTTCCCTAAAGTCCCATAGTTTGTTTTTGAGACATCTTATCTAAAGGTGGAATTCCCAACAACAGGCTTTTCGAGTTGGTATCAACCAGTGGTACACGTCCATTGAGGAGGATGTATATTTTATTACAGGGCTATCGAGGAGAGGGGTGTATTTTCCCTCTTTCCCCAAGGTTCCAGCTAGCTGTGTGGCAGGGAATCAATTAGTTTACTCCCAGATATACATTGGAGAAAATTTAGTATCTCCTGCAGAGTTTCAGGTCACTGGAGGGCAGTTACGTATTGGTGCATTTGGTCGTGAGGAGGTCCAGTGTCTCTCACTTATCATTTTGACCATTTCGCACAACACCAGTGACGGGAAACGCATTAGTTGCCAACTTTTATATTATGTTGATTCTATACTACAGCAGCCACGACTTGTCAAGTGGTCTGCCATTTTTTTGTGGCAGTTCTGTACAGCATTAGATAGATGTCGTGCTCATGCACAAGGGAGGGTCAACTTCCCTTTTGCTTCAGAGCTTTTTTGTTTATTTTTTGAGAGGTTTCTAAAGACGAGGTCTTATTTTCTTCGGTAGCCTCGTAGGCCGATTACTAAGACACGTATGCACATGTGGGGATAGATGATGCCCAAGAGGAAGGAGAATCTTTTTCCAGCGAGGATATCAGATGATGCAATGGAGTTGCTAGCCATTGTTGATGAGCATCCCTTCATTTTGGTCCCTTGTACTTATGCGGGATTGGATTGGCGAGAGTGTGCCAAAATCCTCTTCACATCTGATGAGCCACCAGATGATAGAGGTAATATTACTATTTTATTTAAATTTATTCTAACATGTTCTTTAACTTGTTTTTATTAAATTGTGTAGTAAAATTCTCTAAGTATTGTTGTGTACTTTTAAATATTTTGCAGACATTGGCTCTTTTGATGGTGAGGAGATGCCGCCACCACCACCTGATCCAGGTGTGGATCCTCATGATGAGGATGAGAGCATGCCGAGGCTTGCCGAGGATCATCGAAGGGTAGTCCGGGGACAGGAGACTCACTCCTTGGCCGATTTCGCAGACATAGAGGTCGATGACAAAGCATATCACGGATGTGGAGAGGCATGTCGTGTGACATGTACAACCTGATGCGGCATGTCGTAAGAGTTATGACAACTTTTATGCGACTGACGAGGACTGTTGCATGTTACAATCGAACCGCAACACATTATGGATAGTCTGCGAGGTGCAGCGTAGCATCATCTAATTTTATTTAAAATTTAAAAATTGTAATTGTAATGGTATATATGTGAATTTCTAAAATTGTAATTGTAATTGTAATTGCAATTGTAATTGTACGTGAAATTGTAAAATTGTAATTCTAATTCTAATTCTAATTCTAATTGTATGTAAAATATTTGTAAAATTATAATTGTATTAATGTGAAATTAGTTTATTAAAATTTTTAAATCTGTAAATTTGTAAATTTAAATAATTGTAAAATAATAAATCTAGACTAATATGATTTATTGTAACATAATAAAGTTTAGAAAATAATGCAAATAAATACCTGTACTCTAGAATTATAATTATTATTGTGCCTAGAGGCGCAATCTATAGCCCAGTATGATCCCGATGTCGGGTATGTCACATTCTCAAAAAATAATAAATTTTACTTTTTCTAATGTCGGCCAAAGCATTAACCTAATCTTGAATATTATATAACTTGAATATTTAGATTATATATAACTTTTTTAATTATTGACGGGCTGAAATTAACTATTAAAATACAACTATGTATTATTTATATAATTTGAATGGATAGTAAATTATATACGTGAATTTGAATGGATCATAAATTTACCTTTAACAAAAAAAATTACCACATTGAATTTCCAAATTAAGTAAAATTTTAAACATCTTTACTCTTTACTAATGTCAATACCATTTCCTAAATCAAAGGAAAAGAGTTAATTCAACACAAACAATCAAAATCCAAAATATTTTAATATTTATTTTAATTAAATATTTGTAAAATGAATCTTTAAAAAGAAAACCCATATTCTATGGATAAATTAAAATATTTAAAGACATAAATATTTCCTCATCAAAGTTGCAATATTTTAAAATTTAAATAAATATAAATATAAATAAACGTGAGGTATGCTAAATAAATAAAACCTATTTTTATATTTACTCCAGAGCTATGGTAAATAAATAAAAATATATATAAACTAGATGTATGGTAAATAAATAAAAATTCTTTTTATATTTACTCCATAAACCTTTTTATATTTAAAAAAACTTTAAAAAGAGGTTTTATTTAGATGAAGCCTATGGGACGAATACCATGGGACAAATTAATATTGATACCATGGGCCAAATACCATGGGTAAATAAATAAATATAAAAGAAGTATAAACAAGTATGATAAATAAATAAATAAATATAAAATAGATATAAAGAGGTATGGTAAATAAATAAATATAAAAGACGCATAAAGAGGTAAGGTAAATAAATAACAATATATCAAATAGGATTATAAATAAAAATCTAATTATATAACAAGCCTATGGGCCAAATACCATAGTAAATAAAAGAGGTATGGTAAATAAATAAAAATATAAATAAACCAGAGGTATGGTAAGTAAATAAAACCTCTTTTCATATTTACTCCATAATCTGCTTTATATTTACGAATATTTACGTTCATTACTTTACATAACTAAGAATAAATAGAGAGAGAGAGAGAGAGTGATAAGGGAGAGATGGAGAGAGATTGTGTATGTTTAGGGGTGAGATAAAGAGACAAAGTAAGATGTATGGAAAGAAGGGGGGAGAGAAGAAGAGAGAAGGAGAGAGGGAGGGGCAGAAAGAGAGAAAGAAAGAAAGGGAGATGAGGGAAGAGAGAGATGAGAGAGAGAGAGAGAGAGAGAGAGATGGGGGAAGAGAGAGGATTGGAGGGAAAAGAGAGAGGGAAGTAGGAGAGAAAGGGAGAGAGAGGAAGGATGAGAGAGAGGAGGAGAGTGATGGGAGAAGAGAGAGTATTGGAGGGAAGAGAGAGAGAGAGAGAGATCATGGAAGAGAGAGGGGGTTAGGAGAGAGAGAGAGAGTGAGGACTTGAGAGAGAGAAGGAGAGAGGGATTGATAGAGAGATGTAGTTGGAGGGGGAGATATGTAGGAAATAAGAAATATAGAGAGTGAGAAGTGGAGAGAGAGTAGGAGTGACAAGGGAGAGACACAAAGAGAGAGTGTGTATGTTTGGGACTGAGATAAAGAGACAAATAAGGAGAGATGGAGATAAGTGGGGGGGAGAAGGAGATATAAGGAGAGAGGGAGGGATATAGTTACATAGTTGGTGGTTGAAGAGAGAGAGAGAGGGACAGAGAGATGGGAGAGAAAGGGAAAGAGAGGAAGGAAGAGAGACGATGTGAGAGAGTGGAGAGAGGGAGGGAAAGGGATATGGACTTGGAGGGGGAGGGAGAGGGAGGTATGAAGAAAGACATAGAGAGATAAATGTGGAGAGAGAGAGAGAGAGTGAGTGATAAGGAAGATGGAGAGAGAGGGAGAGAGGACAAAAGAAGGAAAGAGAGATATTAGCAGAGGAGAGGGAAAGGGGAAGATAGAGATATAGATGGAAGGTAAGAGAGGGAAGAAGAGAGATATGGGGAGAGGAGGGGATTGAAAAAGAGATTGATATATATGGAGTGTGAGAGCATGTTTTTTTAGGGGGGGTGAGATAGAGAGACAGAAAAGAAGAGATGGAGGGGGATATAGATATGGATGGAGGGTGGAGAGAGGGAAGAATATTTCTCACACTAGATGGATTGATATAAGTGGAGATGGTTATTTATAATCCTATTTGAGTATTTGCACTATATGCATCAATTTTAGTGTAGATATTTATTTCTAATGATATTTGATTACTTGCACTAGATGCATTGATTTTAGTGTAGCTGGTGACTTCTAATACAATTTGATTACTTGCACTAAATTTGTTGATTTCAATTTGGATGTCAATTTATAATTATTTTTTATTACTTGCACTAGATGAATTGATTTCAATGTAGATGATTTATAATCCTATCTAATTGTTTGCACTAAATGCATTGATTTCAGTGTAGATGGCGATTTGTAATCATATTTGATTTCTTTGAGTAAATGAATTGATTTCAGTGTAGATGTTGGTTTCTAGAGAGAGAGAGACACTACAAGAAAAAAGCACATTGGTGAGGGTCATGCTTGTGATGGACCTTTAAGGTCCTTCACCAATGTCACATATGGTGACGGTCATTAAAAAACCATCACTATAAGTATATATAGTGATGGTCCTTTATGGTCCGTCACCAAAGACATTTTCAATGACACTTTTGGTGAGGGTCGTTAAAGGCCCATCACTAATTCTCTCTTTGGTGACACTTCTAGTGACGAAATTTTAATGACCCTCACCAATGCTCTTTTTGTTACTTTTGGTGACGATCAAAAAATGTTTTATCACTAAAAACCGTCACTGTAAGTGTATATAGTAATGGTCCTTTATGGTTCGTCACCAAAGAAATTTCACTTTTGGTGAGGGTCATTAAAGGCCCATCACTAATTCTCTCTTTGGTGACACTTCCAGTGAAAAAAATTTAATGACCCTCACCAATGCTCTTTTTGTTACTTTTGGTGACGATCAAAATATGTCTACATAATTGATCATTCCAATGAGTTTTTGATGACGCTATGTGCCTGTTAATATATTTTTTGTCAAAAGATAACGATTTAATACCATTATTGTGGAGAATTTTTTGTAATATGTCCAAGGCCATAGTGGTTATGGTTAGTCAAATGTTTAAGAAGTAATAAGGGTGTATCATTTCGCTCAAGTAATGACTAGTCAAATAGAGATTTCCTATGAGTCAACACATGATTCATATCTATTAATTTTATTATCTAGCAAATTCCATTTAGATAAAGTTCCACTATTGTGTGTAGGAAATATATTATTTAATAGATAATCGAGCTCTGACAATTCTATTAATGAGAAAGACCTAATAATCCTCAACAATCTGGGCACACCTTAATTTAATGCTTTGGCACTCACTAAAATTTCTTAGTACCCCACATCTCTTGGAACATCTTTGTACCTAGAACATCTTGTGATGACACTGACGCCCAAGCACATGGTGGCATGTGCTAGCACAACATGGAACTCTCCTCGCATGTGTTGGCATGTTGCATATAGTCCCTAGCATGCCCTGGAACACCTTGGTTGAATGCATTGACATGCATTAGCACTTGGCACACAATGCCACTTGGCATGTATTAGGACCTATTATTAGTGTGCCTAGCATGCCCCTTTTCAAAAAGATAAAGTCCTGACTTATTAGCCCTCTTATTGGTTCTTCCTTTTGTTTCCTTGACACATATTGACATACTGTGGCACCCTGTGCCACATCCTTAGCACCTAGCATGTATTGGCATATGTTGGCACTATTAATTGGCACATGATATAATTAGCACACCCTGGAACTCCCAAGCACACTTTGGGAATTCTTAACATGCCTTGATTTTCCCTAGCATGCCTTACCAATGCTTAGCATACCTTTTCACTTCCTCCTTGGCATGACAACTAACACTGACCATTAACACTAGTCTCTAGCAGTACATGTTCCTCGTATTCATTAACTTCCACGAATTTTTACCTAGTGCTCCCTTAATGTTTTTCCTAGTACTCATTAACACTCATCAACATGCATTATCACTCTCTAGCACACCTTAGCACTCTTAAACATTCCCTTCCACTACATAACATGCATAACACTAGTCCCTGACACATATTGGCGCTTGGCACGTGTTGGCGCTTGGAAAGTCTTAGCATGTATGGAATATCTTGAGATGCCTTGGTATGATTTAGCATGGTTTGATATTAAATTTATTTTTGATGATCAATTGTTGGAAAGTAGATTAGAAGAAACAAAGGAATACTTGGCACTTAAAATGTATTAAGACTTTGCACTTGGCACCTATTGCTGCCTAGTGTTAGTGTGCCTGGCATGCCCCTCTTGGAAAAGGTAAATTGATGACTTATTAACCCTCTTATGTGTTCATTTCCTTGTAATTTAACTTTTTTCTCCCTTTTTTTGTCTTGACAGTCCCTGACACGCATTGACACACCCTTGCACATCTTGGCATGCCTTATCACTTGGCACATCTTAGCATGTTTGACATGTATTCCTACTGTCTAACACATCAAGGGGGTGAAGAGAGATGTATTCCTAAAGTAGGTCGAGTACGAGGGCCGAGCAAGGGTTTCTAAAGGGAGGTCATGATCATCCTCCAAGAGCAAGATCATCATGTGAGGGTTCAGAAGAATTTTGCATACCTTAATGGTCGGTTTGCACTAGGAAGTAGGATGGCATATTGTTGGTTCTCTTCTGGAAGATCAAGCTTAAGAGAGGTTTCTGATGAGAATCTGGGCATGTGATTTCAATGTTGTCTTTGTGTGAAGGCCGCATCAAATTTTGAAATGTTGAAATTTGCAACAAGAAATAGTGAGATTGGAAACCAAAAAGGACAAAAAAAAATGCACCCACACTGGTGAGGAATTTTGATGCACCAGAAGTGAGGAATGTGGGGCGTCTAATTTATTTTTCCCTTAAATAAATTGGACAATAAATTGTAATTTCATCTCATAACAACTTGTGTCAGTTAATTAAGTCATGACGACTGAGTTAGCTCAAGAAATTCGAGTTGAGGATCTAATATGAGGCATCTAGAGGGATTCTAATATTTTTGGGTTCCAGTTGAAGTTGATGCATTAGTGGGGTGCAAGTGTAATTAACTCAATTAAATGAGTTAAAATGGGTTTAACTAGTTCTTACTGAGTGATGAGCTAGTGAGAGGTCCAGTGAATTAAATTAGATTTAATTCACAATGAGTGATCAATCAAATAACTGATAATTCGCTACTAATAGTTGCATGCATGTCAGTTTCGAGGAATACCCAGTTGAGACAGAGGTTAAAGGGAACATAACTATCAGTTGTATTTAGAGAAAATTTCCCATGTGAAAGTATAAAGTCATTGGGATGCCATGATGGATTGCGCAATCAAGGAAGACTGATTTTCCTAGTTAATAAGGAGTTAATTCCCTAGGAATTGCATGAGCAAGGTAGGCTGAAGTAAGGATGAGAATTGGCTAAGCACTAGACCGAGTTTTCCTAGATCAACGAGAGAGAATTGACAGAGTGCTGGAAAATATCATGAGAGATCAAGCATTGTATTGTTTCATGATTCCTTGACTTAATACACAATAGAGATAGAGGGGTTTTGATTAGTTGTTTTCCCCAAATACATCATGTTGTTGTGTGATTGATAATTTATTTCTCTTACTTATATGTGATTGTGCCATCGTGTTTTGTTTTCGTAAATTGTAGGAAGGATTCACTATCTTGTTTTAGAAGATTACAAGATTAGATTGAATCTCGTTGGTTATATTTTCTACATGGTATCAAAGCAGGAATTTTTTGGGCAGCAAGTTTGTAGAGAATATCTAAAGATTTTGGTGTAAAATTTTCGAAAAAAAATAGAATATTTGAATTCCTTGCGAAAATCTACCCAAATGGAAAAAAAAATCGGTCAAATCAGAGCTTAGATGAGGGAGATATCATCGATTTAAAATCAACTCTTTTTTAGAAACTTTTTGTAACTTTGGGACAATTACAATGTGCGCGAGTCAAGAACCTATATGCACTTGAGGTACTAGATGCATGCAAAGCTTTGAGGAGAAAGGAAAAAATTAGAGACTTGGTCGTTTAGAGGGAGCCTAAATTACCTCTCAACATGCATCTTCATGAGAAGTAGTCTCAGAAGGTTGTGGAGTAGCTGCCACAATTGGAGAAGCAGAGAGGAGACCGAATGGAAGAGTCCACTCAAGCAGAGACCTCCATGAGGGGCATATTTCGAGTCAGATGGGAAGAGGGAGCAACCATACCTCGAGGTGTAAGGTGGGGTTATGTGTAGACATAATCCCAAGATAAGAAATTTGGGCAAGGTCCATTGAGATGGTGTGTCTCATGGATCGAACCTGTCTACAAGGAACCCACAGTATAGTACTAGTAAGAAGGATTAGTTAGATTGATGTAGTCAGATGTCAGCAAGACAGAAATCAGAGTGACAGATGTCAAATACCAGAGCACAAATAGAGTTAGCAACAGTTCAAAGGGCATGGATGCAGATGTCAATAGCAGTGCAGAGAATCCAGTACTAGACAGGTGTACTAGCTAGCAGCAGTCAGAAGACTCTGATGACAGATGCATTACACTGATTCAGTTGTTTAGAGGCTATTCAGTTTCAGTATTTGCAGGTGCAAACAACACTAGAGAAGTGTAGCATGCAGAGCATTCCAAAGGTACCGGATGGGGATAGATTGAATTCATTTCTTTTTGAGAGGGAGTGTTGAAATTTGCAACAAGAAACAGTGAAATTGGTGACTAGAAAGGACAAAAAAAAATGCACCCACAGTGATGAGGAATTTTGATGTACCAGGAGTGAGGAATGTGAGGCGTCTAATTTATTTTTCCCTTAAATAAATTGGACAATAAATTGTAATTTCATCTCATAACAACTTGTGTCAATTAACTAAGTCATGATGATTAAGTTAGCTCAAGAAATTCAATTTAAGGTGATCGAGGTGGATAGTGGTGGCCACCTGCCTATTCCACTTGGGCCCTCACCATTGTCTCTTTCAGTTTTTCAGTTTCCTTAATTATAGCACAATTTACTATTTTTGTCAGTTTTTCGGGTCCTGAACTTTCGAATCTATTTTTAGGCCCCAAATGATGTTTTTTGGGCATGAAGGGTTTTGAGATTTCATAGAAATTGTATTATTAGTTGTATTCCTCGGAGAGATATTTCTAACGAGGTATCATGTGCGTCAAATAGAGATCATATGACCAAGTTACGACCTCGGGAAGTTGGCTACCCAACTAACCCCAACGGGGCCCATAAACTCTTGGTGTTACATCTCCTCAGGATAGGTTTTTGTTTGTTTAGGGTTTTATCTTATTTTAAATAATAAAAAGACCCTTGATCCTTATTGTAACACAGTTCAGAGGAACATAACTATTAGTTGTATTTATAGAAAATTTCCCATATGCAATTATAAAGTCATTGGGATGCCATGATGGATTGCACAATTAGGGAAGGTTGATTTTCCTAATTAATATGGAGATAATTCCATAGGAATTTCGTGAGCAAGAAAAGCTGAAGGAATGCTGAAAATTGGCTAAGTACTAGACCGATTTTTCATAGATCAACATGAGACAATTGGCAGAGTGTTGGAGAATCTCAAGAGAGATTAAGCATTGTGTTGTTTCATGATTCCTTGACTTAATACAAAATAGAGATAGAGGGTTTTGAGCAGTTTTTTCCCCAGATACATCTTGTGTTGTGTGATTGATAACTTGTTTCTCTTACTTATATGTGATTGTGCGATTGTGTTTTGTTTCCACAAATTGTAGGAAGGATTCTGCATCTTGTTTTAGTACATGATTACAAGATCAGATTGAATCTCATTGGTTAGATTTTCTACATGAAATAGAAGAGACGGTTGATACCATTTTTCCTTATGGTGGTCACACCTTTGAGGAAAGATGAAAGATGAATTAGTTGTTGGGTCACACCCACCAAGTATGGCACACTAGTTGAGGAGATTAACACCATCATCTCAGGTGCATTCATGAGTGCACACTTATGGAATGAGGCACCTTCAGGAGAGGAGTTATATCTACTATGATAATGCACTACTCTAAAATAAAAGCCTTGCATAAAAGGCAAATTTATGAGGGAGTTGCTCATGCTCAAGGGAGATGCACCACTAATGTTATCATTAGCCTGTTTTCTAACAACACCTTCTCATAACTTATAAATTAAAAGGATGGGCACACTAGTTAGAAATTTGTAGAAATAGATAATAAGAGTGAGTATTGTTAGCTTGTAGGTTGTAGTAGGAGATTTTGCGGGATGACAACTTGCTGTGACATTCTTCTATTTGAGTAATAAAGACTTCTATGCAATTTTTGTTGGAGCTTGCTCTTTTTATCCTGAATTCTTAGATTGCAGATTTGTATAGAGTGGGCCTAATATATTTGTTGTTTTAATCCATTGTACATGTTGTGTTGGCACTCTCCTTCAATTTCTTCTCGAACAAAACTGAAATTTTGATAGGCAGATACTAAAGTTTAGTCCTGTTGTTAGGATTTTTTTAATTCTCTAAGGGTATTCTCTTGTTTTCAATAGTATTTTCATATTTCTGCATCACAACTAATCTCTTCCATTTCATTCTACTATAATACAAAAATCATTTCTAGTATAGTTTAGTTTATATCTACTTTTTACTTAATTGATCTTTTATTTTATTTTATAGTAGCAATACTTAGCAATCTCAATTCACACTCCCTTTGTATTCACACTATTGTATATGTGTGGTCGTTGGAAATGGTTAGGTTTGGTACTTGTTTTTCTCATATCACATTAAAAATCTAGTGCCTCCTCATAAAATCCTCTCCTCGTATAATCTACCACCATTACAGACGTTTACACCACATTTGGTTTGGACATTTATTAGGTAGGTAGGGTGCCCCTATCTCCCATCTTCATATAGAGTAATTTGGTCACATATTCTTTCTTCTATGATACTGGTTCCTCTCTCTTAAGTCCTATCTCTTTTCCTTCTTCTCTCTCCCTTTCTCTCCTACCTCGCTCTCTCTTCCTCTCTCTCTCTCTCTCTCTCTCTCTCTAATCCTCTAACTATATCCCTCCCTCTGTCCTTATTTCTACCCCCCTTCCATCTTTGTGTCACTATCTCCCTCTCTTACCCTTCTCTACCTCTCTCACTCCTCTCCCTCTCTCTCTCTCTCCATTCCTTCTCTCCCCTCTCCTTCAGTTTATCTCCATCTCTCCCTTGTGACTCCCCTTGTCTCGCCACCTTTATCAATCTATGTCTCTATTATTCCTTCTCATATATAGCTAGATTTAATATATATCATGACATATTGGGACTTATGATCGGGTTAATTCTGCCTTGTTGGCAAGGTTAAAATGGTTAATATTCGATAGAAAAAATGTAGATCAAATATTTCATCAAAAATAGGGAACCATACCCTATCTTCCAGGCTATGCCTATCAGTCGCTTGGCCTCTTCTTGCTCTCACATGAATTTAGTCTTTCTTGACTGGTACAGAAGAAGGTTTCGCATTATCAACTATTTGTTTGGGACAACTTTTAGTTGTTTCAACACTACTACGTTATTCAAGATTATACTTTAAACCATCTTAGTCTTTTGTTCTCTCTTCAACTTTGTAGTGTTTTCCATTCCTCTCAATCACATATGTTTCCTTGGTCTGTTAAGGGATAAGGTCGACAACATTATGGTGTTTTTTCAATAAACAAGGGTATTTCCAAGACACGGTTACGTGGAGCAAGAGTATAAGAGCCAAATTTCTCATGAATGTGGGACACTCGAACTTAATATTTTCTGGAGTAGTCATGAGGTGCAGTCTAGTTATTAAGACTTCATTAGATGGCCATTCTCTGGACTTAAATTGTGTGACAACACTGTGGCTGAGTTTGAAACTAGAGATTGAACATACATTTGGTTTTATTGCAATAGACATTTTCATCAATAAATGTAAAGCAATGGCTAACAAATACTATAAATTAATAAATAAAGAAAATGGCAACAAGCAACAATACTTACAAAATTTTTAGATTGAGACGCAAAGAATAAGAAACTATTGTGCACAAACAGAGACCAATGAAGCTATCATCTTAACCCCTAACCCCTTAAACACTAATTTCCAACCCCTAACCCATTTAACCCCTAAACCATAAACCTCTAAACCCCTAACCCCTAACCCCTAAACCATAAACCTCTAAGCCCTTAACCCCTAACCCGTAAACCATTAACCCATAACCCATTTCACCCCATAAACCCTAAACCTATAAACCCTTAACCCCTAACCCCTTAAACCCTAAACCTTTATACCCTTAACCCTAACCCTTTAAACCCTAATTCCTGACCCCTAACCCATCTAACCCCTTAAAACCTAACCCCATTAGCCCCTAACTTCTAAACCCTAAAATCCTTAATTTCTAAATCCCCTAAACCCCTAACCCATTTAACCCCCTAAACCATAAACCTATAAATGCATAATATTAACCCGTTAACCTATAAATGCATAATATTCCCTTAACCCCTAACCCATTTAACAACTAACTCATTATTACCCTAACCCATAAATGCTCCTAAATCCCCTAACCCCTAAGCTCTCAATCCCTAGCCCCTTAACCCCTAAGCCCCCAATCCCTAACCCCTTAACCACTATCTCATTATTCCCCTAACCTCTAACCCCTAAGCCCCTATTCCCCTAAGCCTTAAGCCCCTAATCCTTAATCCCTTAACCACTAACTAATTATTCCCCTAACCCTTATAATAATCCTTAAAACTTGTTGGGATTAGCCATTCCAAACGAGAGCAACAGGTCTAGTTGGGACCTATGATCGGGTTAATTCCCCCTTCTTGGCAAGGTGGAATACGATGAGAAAAATCGTGGGTTGCAAAAACCTCTCCTAAATTTACTATTTTATCTCAATTTTATTTTAATAATTAATTAATTAATTTCTTTAAAAACTCTTCTGGATAAATCACATAGAATTTTTAAGGTACACGCCTTTCGAACCACTTATTGTGTGGTTCGCCATCAATGTTTTTAAAATAAATTTATTAGAATGAAAATGAATTGATTTTTGAAGCTTCCTTTTCAATCGATTGTTGACATTAAAAAGAATCACAGAGTGCGCTCAACACCCATAAGAAAAACAATGGATATGATATTAAAATGATATTTGAAGACATAATATTAAAAATGATGTTTGGAAAAATGGAGAGTAGGAATATTCATTTTTCTTTTAAATTTTAGACCTCTAGTTAAAATAACATTTCTACCGCCCAAAACATGTGTTTTTGTTATCTCCCGCTGGCTTAGTGATTAGGGTTTTTGGTGTGGGTATTGTTCTTGCAACTGCCTTACTGCAATTTCTTCTGGGTGCCAGTTCAGTCTCAACAATTTGCAGTTTTTGAAGTTGCATTCTTCAAGGATTCTACTAATTTCAATAGTTAAGATGCAAGATTGGGGGATCTAATGCAATTTCTTCCAGGTGCAATTTCAGTTCAAACAATCTATGGTTTTCAAAGCTGCATTCTTCATGGATTCTACTAAGTTCATGTAGAATTGGGGGATCTATTGCAATTTCTTCCGAGTGCAATTTTAGTCTCAACAATATGTGGTTTTCGAAACTGCATTCTTCGGGTATTCTACTAAATCCAATATTCAAGATGCAGGATTGGGGGATCTATTCATGATTTTCTTGGCTTTGATCAGAATGGTTTAGAATGCAGCCAAAACCTTGAGAATATTGATGCTAGAAAGTAGCATACGGGCTCCATCACATTCCATGTCAGCTCCGAGAATGTCAGCCTCATTAAACCCATAGTTTGAAGCCCAAAAAATCCCAATGCCAATTGTAATTCATTCATTGTGTGACTCTTACCTTCTCGATCAATATCTAACTTCTCTTTCTCCAATTTCGCCAGCTCCTCACTGCAAGGATTTCTCTTCGGTGCTACAAAAACGAGCATTTCCTTCTGAAAATCTCTTGCAATCTTGTCAAGATGAAGATACACAATGTTGTTTAAAATGAGGATATGTCTCGATTCGTCCAGTAGCTTAGCAATCCCCCTCACTTCCGCCATTGAAGATCCATCAGACTCCATGAAAACTCGCAAAAAATCTTCATAAGAAATGTAATCATTATAAATCCTTTCTAGTCTGTGTTTGAGAGCCTCCAAGCATACGAATTTTAGTAGCCTACAGTGACATCTCTCTCTTTTGATTTCAGGAATTTTCTACCTATCACTACCATCCCAAACTGCTCTCTTCACTGTGACGAAACCATCCACAGTAGAGGCTCTGAGGTGCCCAATTATACTGCCAATTGATGATCCACCTTCTACTATCGGCACAGGGCAGGGCTTATCCCTCGAGGATTCAACAAAACCCTATGTAAATGATGAAAAGCATTGTCAGGAACCGACAAGGATGACAAGAGAGTAATTATTTCCTTGTTCAAAAAGCAGGGTTGGAAATGTGTCCAAGTAATTATTTCAAGTGTTGTATGTACAAAATGAAACTTCTTCATACTAGGCCTCAATGAGAGCTTAAATTTACTTCCTGGCTAGATATATTTTCTTCCTTAACACAACCAGAAATCCTTCATTCAAGAGTTTTTTCAATACTGGCTTCAATTCTAGGCAAAGCAGACTGATGAAGAAGAGGAATTTCGACATAGAATGCTTAAGAGATCTTCAGAGGTTTTCAGAGTTTATCTAGGCCTGAGTTAAAGTCCTCTTATTGTTGTAGGGTATCTGCAAATGTTAGGAGCAATGTTTTGTTGCGCAGGCTTTTGACTTTGTATTTAGCTTTTTATTTTTTTGACTTAGTAACTGAGCATACTAAACTAAAGACTTGATCATGAAACTAAAGACATTGCAGAACTAAAATTCATTTCCCAATAGAGTTCTATGATACACAATTTCTATTTACTGATAAAATTATGAAGACTTGTAATAGCTCACCTTTTGGAAAGGGAAAGGTCCTATTGAAGTAGAAATATTTTTAGTCTTTGAGTTTTTCACTACATCACATTCACTCAAATTAGCAATGATAGATTACGAAACTAAAGACATTGTAGAGCTAAAATTCATGTTCCAACAGAGTTCTACTATGCTTGGGTGTTAGATATTTAGTGATCAAATAATTAAGACTTGCAATAGCTCACCTTCTGGAAAGGTAAATGTTCTATTGAAGTAGAAACGTTTTTAGTCTCTGATTTTTTCAGTGCATCACTTTCACTCGAATTAGCAATGACAGATTTTTCAAACTTCTTAGAATCTATCAATAATGAAACATTCAGATCTTGGACATTTTCAAGAGTAAAAATATCAATGCCAAGTGATTTCATAATTTTTTATCCATTATTATGATAGTGAGTGGCTTGTTCACATGCCTTTTCAACTTGTAAATTGGCAAGAATAAAAACCTGCAGTGTCTGTGTTGCCACTTCCTCATAACCTGGTAATTAGAAGTACATGTTATTACACAGAATGCACTTCCAACAGAAAAATGTTTTTCAAGTGATGTTTTTCATTTGTGTGGAGAAAAATGGACATCTTCTTTTAATTCACGTGCATGTATTGCAGATAATGCTTTTCTTTGTGCACAATTAGCTTTACTTGGCTCAGTAATGTCTTTATTGTATAACACAGTACCCACTGAAGTTGTCCCGAGGGAAACAATGTAGCCTTGAAATATCCTCTGGTTCTTGAACTTCAGAGGACATAAATCAAGTTGTTACACTGCCCATGTAAATTATCTCAGCTTTCTCCATATAAGAAGCTATTTTATGGTTACATGTATGTGCCATATTTTCACTAGTCCATGGTAACATAGAAGACTCCTCTTCTCTCTGACTCGAGGTTGTTGATGACAACTTTGTAACACTTACCTGGGCATACTTAGGAGTTTTTTTTTTCCAAACACACTCATTATCGTTCACCATTTCCACATCTCTGACTGCAAACTACTCTTCCATGACATGTTTATAAACAGATCCTAAATATTTCAACAAATAATTATTTTCATTGTGCCTGATAACTAGAATTTTGGTCAGAGATTTTCATTTGGTAAGCACATGAGCAGTCTAAAAGTTTTATAAAATCCATCGAGAATTGACTACTATCTGTTCATCGTCATTTCCTAACAATTGCAATCCATCCAGACGACTCTTTTAAATGCTTAATTGAATTCATGCTTATCAGGATTATCATTAATGTGAACCAAAGGTTTTGGAACCTCCTGCAATCCAACCACTGTGATGTCTGCTTTAGCAGTCTCCATGGCATGCTTCTATGGAACAGCTTGACTACTTTCATCCAAAAATGAACTGAACATTCCTTGTATTTAATTCTTTAAAAAAGCATCGTGACAAGCACCTACAAAATTCTTCCCTGGTTTAGATTTCTCCGATAATCGAACATGCATTTCTTCCATTTCCTCCACAGAAACTTCTCAATATTTCACTAAATTTTATTCTTTACAGGCATACAACGACAATATTTGCAAATGCACTGTTGCGGCACCTTCATGTAGGGCATATGTAGCATGCATTTTTACATCATTCTCACTAGTTTCCTCCAGTGACAAATCCAAACCTATTCTCTTTTCCACCAACACACTGCTTTTCACAATGCCTTTGCAGGGTAAGAAATATAAAATTCCTTTTTTTTCCACCAAAGAAAAATTTTCCTATAACGGCCCTGTGTTATGCTTCCCTGCATTATCTATGTGAATTGCTCCAACTAACGAATTTAAAGTCCACTGGATTTTTGCACATCCAAAAACAACATAAATTGAACAAGCTGCCTCAATTACTGCATTCTTAGAGTCAAAATGTGTTGCATTCATCTCTACATCACTTTCATCATTTACATCAATCACCAACTCCAACCTACTGTGCACCATTTACAAATGAAATATCTTCATGTGTAGTTACTCTAGCACATTCACTTCTTTGATCTATAAAGGAATTTAAATCTCCTGTCATTTGTTGTATGAACATTCTTGAGGGACTCCTCTTTGAGATGCTTCACTACAGAGCCTGACATCCAATGGATTTCTCTCTATCCCAAAGCATCCATCACTTCATAAGAGGATCCATTCATAGTGTTAATCTCTCATGCCTCCTCAATTGATCTATCCCTCTTTCTTGAAAACTCACACATTTCACCTTCTGCGTTATCACTTGCATCTAGATTATTAACAGAGCCTACAGAGGTGCAATGCCATCCACTTCTTGGTCTGGCACTCCTTCCAATTTGGCAAGTAAATGATCCTATCGAGAAGGCTCCTTGTCATGCATAGCTGTCTGATCTTCCTTGCATACATCAAATATTAAATATGTTATTTCGTCGATGTCTGCTAGAAGAGCATCTTCTAGTGGAACAATCGAACATGTCTGGTTTCTCTCATCTAACAAAGATTCTGGCATCCCTTTCATTGTCACTCTTGTAATAGCCTCCTTGCCACTTGGCACCTTTTACTAAGACTCCACTTAATTCCTCCAGGGCATCAAAATCCCCATTAGACTCAATGAATTGTTCCTCCACATTTTATTTCTTATTTTCATCTAATAAAGAACCCAACATCCCCTGAATCTGTTTGTGTTTAAAATCAATTCTCACCAGATGAGAAGATACATCCAGGGTGGCATTGTCCAAAATTTTTTCAATCCTTATAAATGGAGATGAATATTCTCCTTGTTCATTCCCTGCCTCCATCCAGTTCTTGTTTCCTATACATTTATTTTTCCTTCCTCATATGATGTACTATTTTTAATTTTCTATTCTTTGCATATCAAACATTATAACGCCTCTTGCACATTGTTCTCATCTCTTTCATTTGAACATAATTCCAATAATAATTGAATTTATGAAGAAAGGATATATTCATGTGAAACCCTGTCCATCTGCTTCTATTGGCTAATGCCATCACCTTCATCCCATAGAGAATCCGACAATTGAATGTCGACTTGACCAAAGGCATTGCTTACTTCCTGCTGAGATTGAACAAGAGAATCAAAATCTCTCCTTCCAAGGGGCATTACTCTGTGCTTTGAACTTGAATTTTGCCTCTTTTCCCTTCTCTTCTATCCCAAGACTCCAAAAACTTGCTGCAACCCATCCTTTCTGTCTCCTCTACCCACTGAAATTTCAAAAGCACTTCATCCTCACCCTTATATGCTCCTTCAGTTTGAAATCCAAAATCATCATTTCCACTATTCTTGTTTTCCATATTTACTTCTGTTGAATCTATATGTTGTGCTAGGTTATGAGTATATTGTTTGAAATTATTCACTTCATAATAGAGACCAATCATAAGAATATTATTATTTTGTGTAGGCCTGCAATCCATGACTAAAGAGGAATTGACAGCAAACAATAAACCACATTGCTCAGAGGCATTCAACAAAATTGGTAGATCTTTGGTGTTTTTTCTCAAATTCATCCCTGACTGTTCAGACGCTTTTTGATTCTTCTTACCTTTATTTTCAAACCCATCTTCCAAAATATATAGCCATCTAGAAGGTAATGACTCTTTGAGCCCTTTGAAAATACACCACATAATAATCTCTGCCCAATTGTTTGAGCTGCTTATCAACTCACCAATGTCTGGTCCAAACAAGTTTCCTTTAATGATCAAATTAATTTCCTCTTTTCAAATAGAATTTAGAAGCATTTTCACAAATTCTGGAGTTGTTGCTTTTGATCATACATTTAAAGGTCTCAAATTTCTTGATTTATATGTATTTGCACCATTTGAACTAGAAGCTATATTGTGCAAAGTTGTTTCAAGCTCAAAAGTATTATCCTGCCTATAGAAGCCTAAACCCCAATAATCCTCACAGTGGCCACTTTCACCAAGTAGAATATGTGCTTCATCAACATCATCAAACCTCAAACCTCAATTGCACTTCCAAGTTTTTCTCTATAACAATATTTGTGAGTCCTGCTTGCTGGACACCAGTTACAAACTTTCTTTCACTTGAAAATTCACAACAATTGAATTTAAATTAGCCTCACGTGGGTTGTATTTCATTTTTAGTATATTTCTCTTGATTATTTCTTTATACAATCTCCCCACTTCTCTTATCCATGTTCCAGCGTTCCTTTGCACCTCTTGGTGCAATTGCTAGTTATAAGAATATCTAAGATTATGGATCTATAAATCTGAGATGGATATTGCAATATAAATCTGAAGGATTCATAAGATTACTTCATGTTTGATCAGATTTTTTTAATGATAAATGTTATCTTGCAGGAAAATTTCAAAATTTGAAGTCATATTAATTCAGTACATTGATGCAAATTCATACGCTGATACAATGGTGCAAATGCATGGATTTAGTTGTTGAATGATATATGATGGTTTAATAGGAGGACAGGATACTCGCACCCACCATTATAAGCTTATGATCGAAGATTCTCATGAAAACCAGTCCAAGGAAGGAGCAGCGGGCAGGTTAACCTTAAACATATGTAAATCCATCCTTATTTTCACTAGGTGCAAAGATGTTTCATTACAAGGTGGACTAGTTGTCATATTCATCAGTTTTGATTTTCTTCTAAGATGTCTCATTTCTGTAGTGGAATAGGTTTTGCTTGATGTTTTATGCATTCTTTCTAGTTTATGTCAATGCAGGTGATCGAATCACTAAGGGTGACTAGAGATGATCGGGGGCTTAGCATGTCAAATTTGGAGTAAATTCACAGAGGTAAAGTGCTAGAAACATTGACAGGGGCATTAAGGTGCAAAAATAATGGAGCAAGAGACAATCAGTCAGATCGCAATTGTGCTATGGACCCACTCTGATTTCTAAGCAAGACAGGGAGGATTGGCATTAAATTTGTGAGTTGATTGAGTTCCCATCAACCCATGATATATGCTGGCACTAATTTGGAGGGGATGATTTGGTAGATCAAACCCAATACAAGCTATTTAGAAAAAAAAAATTAGGGCAAGCTATAAGAAAAAAATTTCTTGAGCAGAAATGAATTGGGTTGATCCATGATGGATTCTGAATTGGGTTCTTCAGGTTTGTTTTCATGGGCTATTCAACATAAAGAAGATGAACACTCATGTACCTCTCCTCTGCTATGGTTTCCTGGATCAAGTTCTTATCCCATATGTAAAGACACAGCATGTTCATATCCATACCCCATGTCAGCCAGGGCAGAGGAGATTGCCAAAGGCAGACAGGAGCTCATGAAAATGTTTGAAGGAATGCCTGAGTCAACTTATGAATTGTCCCTGAGTGATCTAGTGGAGCAGAAGGCTACCATGCAGAAGAGATCGAATAATGAAGTGAAAAAAAAAAACATAAAGCAGAGGAGAGGAGTTTAGGAAAGCAGGACAAGAGGAAGACAAGTGGAAGCTATATAAATGGGTCAAGTAAGAGTAAGGGAGAAAATACTAAACTGTTTCTTCTCAATATATTTATTCCCAGAAGCTTGACACACCGATTTTATTCTACCTCTAGGTCAATACCCACAAGTTGTTCTCAGGTGAAGAACCATGATTCAGAGAAAGGATCAGGGAATACATATCCTGTTGAAAACCTGTATAAGATAAAGGCATCCTATTCTTTTACTGGTTCTTTAATTGGCTTCTCCAAGGTGTCTCCTAAACCATTTTCTGCCCAGGATGGTCAGTCTTATCAGGTTCTCCCAGCTTCTACCATACATACTGGTTATAATTTTGGCCTTTGTAAATTGAGCATGAGTTGATGCTAATTTTGTTGTGGGTACACTTTCTTCTCCAAGACTATTTTCCAGGTGCTTCTTTTGTGTTTCTCTTCACGCAACTTCTGAATTTTCAATTTCTAACCATTGAATAGATTTTATCTTAATTATGAACTGGAAAACCCCATGGCTCAAGCTTAACTCCATGCTTAATAACCACCCATGGCTTAAGAAGTCCACACCAGTCACTTATAAATTCTGAACATCACAATCTATCTACTTACAATTTCACTTATAACAGCCCCAGTGCCTTGAGATGCTATCTTTTACTCTTAAAATGTGGGAACAAAAGATTATAACTTAATGGGGAGGTAGCACCTTCATTAAGGACTGATTATTTTATTAAACCTATCATTAAGGAGTGGAAATATGGAACCTTAAAAAGTTTGCTTTAGATGTTTCTTCCCACGTCAGTCTTGTTGTCGAGTGTGAACTTCATCCATGCTATTTGTTGAAGTTTTATCATATTTTATCTCTTTATGATCATGTTTTATCCATGTCGGTTGACATCAAAAGAGTTTTTGGCATGCAAGTAAACTTTGACAAAGCAACCCCTGAGTCATCCTAAAGTCAATGTCTTTCTACATATACATCAAAAAAAATTAGGACATGCTAGTGAAAGGTTGGAAACTACTAATTAAATATTGTCTGTTTTCTTTTCGTTTCTTTTTTTTATCATGAGAATCGATAATTAACTAATTTCATTTTTCTTTCTATTTCTTTCTTTTTCCTTTTTTTTCAGTATTAGGAGAATTTCTTTCTTTTTTCCTTTTTTCAGTATTAGGAGAATTTTTTTTTTTTTTCCTTTATTTTTTATTTTTTGGGTACTAGGAGAATTCCTAAACTTATTGCCTGTCTTTGAGGAGGCACAGGGTCATGTTTGAGGGACTGACCCTATACTCCTGAACCTAATGCATTATGCAACTACCCACATACATGCTAGGTGTGTTAACTGAGTTTCAAACCTGGGTGGGGCCTCAATATTGCTCAGCAAAAAATTTCTTCCTTGGACTAATCTGGGGGAGGTCCAGGATCAACCTTTGTGGCTGCCTTATAACACCAGGAGTGTATCCAACAACCTCTAAGCCATATATAAGCTAGATATACCAAATATTATGATTTAGCAAGAGCCTTATAACACCAAGAGTATATCCAACAACCTGTAAGCTAGATATAAGTCATATATACCAGATCTTATGATTTAGCAAGAGCGAAGACTCTAGGAAATGGGGAGTCTACTCCTTGAGGTGAGATCATAGCAAGCCATATACTCAATGGGATTTGAACCGCGGTCTTGTTAGTTTCACCTAGTGAGGCCATATACTCAATGGGATTTGAACCGCGGTCTCGTTAGTTTCACCTAGTGAAACTTACCGTTAAACCACATATCATTGTATAATTAACTATTCTCTATTACTTGAAACATTTCTAAAGCATTAAAGTCCCTGTCTAATTGGATTGCTCTAACAGTGAGCCGCTTGCCCTTTCATGAGGTGGGTTAATTGAGTTTCAAACCTCGGCGGGGCCTCAATATTGGTCAGCAAACACTTTCTAATCCAGGTCATCCACCGTTTGGCCTAGCACAATAGGCTAATTAACAATTTTCTGTTACTTGAAACATTTCCAAAACTTTTAAGTCCTTGGTTGGTTGGATTACTCAAACACTGAGCCACTTGCCCCATGCAAACACTTTCAATGCAGGTCGTCCATCATTTGGTCTAGCACAATAGGCTAATTAACAATGTCTGTTACTTGAAACATTTCCGAAACTTTTAAGTCCTTGGCTGGTTGGATTGCTCTAACACTGAGCCACTTACCCCTTCATGAGGGACGCCCTTAATGGTTCAACGTAGATGTGTGTATTCCTATTTCCAACACCCCCATCAAGCCACACTTTGGTTAAGGTCCCTTGGCTAACCTCAAGCAAAACTAGCTCTATCCCCATCTTGAAAATTATACATACTAAGATTTGCCCCAGATTTTCCCTTGGCTAGTGTGTTGTTGTACTATTGAGATACATGCCCCTTCATTGTGGGAATCATTAATGGTTCGACCTAGATGTATGGATTGTTATCTCCAACAAAGAAAACACCTAATTTGGAAGTAAAGCATCAAAACTGAACGAAAGAGAATGTATAATGAACAAAGTTTTTATGCCAACATTCTACCTATTCTAAAGTTGTCATGTTTAAATTCTAAGTCATTTATATAGATTTTAATCATTTATTTACGTTTAATTGAGTATAATTGCAGCCCAAATCGTTTCATATTTAATCATCCCTGAATTAGGTGTGCTCATGCTCCTAAGTCATGACCTTTGGACCTGTGTGTGGAAGTGCTCATTGCTATGTTTCCAAAGGTTTTGAAAGTGGTCATTTCAAAATTCATCCCCATTTCCAAATGTTGTCCTTACCCTATTTTAGGCAACTAAGACTTCAAAATATTTTGCTCTTTGGTTGAATCGAAAATTTTATTTGCATATTAAAGACTGGGAATCCAAAAGGAAAAAGTGGTTCCATTTAAAGATATGTGCAACCTAAATTATCCAAATTATTTTTATTACACTCCATCCATCTATTTCATTGCAACATTCCTAGTCCTTTAGTATTCAATTATAACTCTATAAAATCAAGATGGCCATCCATATTCAAAGGCTTCTACTTTTCTGTGCGTTATCTTATAATAAGGATTTTTATTTCCAAGTAATTCAACTACCAAATGTAGTACATGTGAGTAGAGAAGTAATTCAACTACCATTTATTCTCCTACATAGTACATGCTTTGATAGATTATATCAAAAGTATTACCAATACAATAACATTGATTGTTGTATGTGGACATTTTTGTTCAGGATGGTCCATTACATAATCAAGATGAGGAGCTGGATCATGCAGTTGCACTTTCTCTTTCCGAAGAACTAAACAAACCAAATGGTATATGATGGCAATTTCATTTTTTTATAGTTACTTTTAGTTTAATTATATCATTTAGCTCGATGCTTTTCATATATTCAAATAAAATTTTGTTGCTTAACAAGACTTTGTCATTTCCATGTTTTAGTGAAACTGTTTATGGTTTGATACTCTCATACAACCTTTATCAAGTTACATGCACCCTCATTAGAAAAAAAAAGAGAATTTTGCTTGCCATGACTATCTTTCTTTGTTATTGTTGACTTAAGAAAGTATTTTAGCTAAGAAACTAGTTTCAAGGTTATGGCATAACTTGTCATATAAATTGAACAGAAGTTATATCCAAAATGTTAACTTGTAAACTACTTAGCTAGTTTTAGGCTTTCCATTTAAAATCTACTTTACTTTGAACTTTGAATGAGTTGTTCCATAGATTTGAATATTAAGAGATTTTGGTGTAAGGATTGAAAATTAGCCCATAAGGCCTCTCAGTTATTCATTTATTTTATCTGAATATAGCATTTACTATTAAATTAGATCCACTTGGCACAAATACGTCATAGATCAAGATCATTCTTTGTAGAGTGTCGTAGAATAAAAATAGGAGCAAGGACACTGAATTCTTTCACTTTTCCTGGTTCTTATTCCTTTGGTGTATCTTTTCACTTTTAGGGGCAATTTCTACTTTAAAGTCTAACTCTTTAAAGGGTGCTAGCTCAATGGAAGAGCACCTGCTTTACAAGCAGGAGGTTGGTGGTTCAATTCCATCGTGCCCTGATATTCATATATAGGGAATGACGAAGATCAGTTTTTGGTGACGGATGCTCTTTTGACCATAACCAATGAGCTTATGGTGACATTTTTCGACCCTCACCAAAATATGAAATGGTGATGGTCAACAAATGCCACCATATATACGCATCAATAGTGATGACCATTAAAGGTCTATCACCATAAATCATTGTTGTTGATATGAAATGGTGAGGGTCACTATTTGTCATTATAGTCATTATTCGTGACAGACCTTGATGTCACCAATGAGTTTATGGTGACAGTCAATGAACGTCGCCATATATATATGCACCAATAGTGATAGCCATGAAAGGTCCATCACAAAAAATCGTTGTTGTTCATATGAAATGGTGACAGTCACTATCCGTCATTATAATCAATATTAGTGACGGACCTTGAATGTCACCACAACACATACTTTCGATGATGCCACCTTTGGTGACATTTATTTTTTTGGTGACAGATGCTATTGTCTGTCACCATTGCTCATATGAAATGGTGACGATCACTATCCGTCACTATAAATCATTATTGGTGACAAACCTTGAATGTCACCACAACACCTATACTTTCGGCGACGCCTCCTTTGGTGACGTTCAGTTTTTTGGTGATGGTTGCTATTTTCCATCACCATTGCTCATATGAAATGGTGACAGTTACTATTCATCACTATAAATCATTATTGGTGAGGGACCTTGAATATCACCACAACACCTATGCTTTCGGCGATGCCACCTTTGGTGACATTCAGTTTTTGGTGATGAAGGCTCTTTTGACCCTCACCAATGATATTACGGTGACCATTTTCGCCCCTCACCAATGTGCTTTTTTCTTGTAGTGAGAGTGAGTGATAAGGAAGATGGAGAGAGAGGGAGAGAGGAAAAAAGGAGGAAAGAGAAATACTAGTGGGGGAGAGAGAGAGAAGGGGAAGATAGAGATATAGATGGAAGGTGAAGAGAGGGAAGAAGAGAGATATGGCAAGAGGGGGTGATTGACAAAGAGATTGATATATATGGAGTGCAAGAGTGTGTGTGTTTAGGGGGGTAATATAGAGAGAAAAAAAAAATAGATGGAGGGGGATATAGATATGGATGGAGGGTGGAGAGAGGGAGGAATATTTCTCGCACTAGATGGATTGATATAAGTAGAGATGGTGATTTCTAATCCTATTTGATTATTTTCACTAGATGCATTGATTTTAGTGTAGATATTTATTTCTAATGATATTTGATTACTTGTACTAGATGCAGTGATTTCAGTGTAGGTGGTGATTTCTAATACTATTTGATTGTTTCCATTGGATGTGTTGATTTCAATTTAGACATCAATTTATAATTATATTTGATTGCTTGCACTAGATGCATTGATTTCAATGTAGATTATTTCTAATCCCATTTGATTTTTTGAACTAAATGCATTGATTTCAGTGTAGATAGCGATTACTAATCCTATTTGATTGCTTTGAGTAAATGCATTGATTTCAGTGTAGATGTTGGTTTCTAATCTTATTTGATTGCTTCCATCAGGTGCATTGATTTCAATGTAGAAGTTATTTTATAATCTTATTTGATTTCTTGCATTAAATGCATTGATTTCAATGTATATGTTGATTTATGATTTGATGTAATTGGATATATGATGGTACATTAATTTTAAAGTGATTGGATTAACAATATGCATTGATTTTAGTGTAAGCACAAAAATTTATTGACAATGTACATTCATTTTTGTGTTATAGTATTTAACCTATTAATATTGGAGCGCAAGAGAGATAAGGTAACATGTTTACTACAACAACTTAAGCTAAAGATTTAAATGGTCTACGATTTAAATTTTCCTTTTCATATAATCGACAGGAAAATATAACAAAACTAACAAGGGTGGAAACAAGAATAATAGAAGAAAATAGTTTGAGATTGATCACAATGAATACTATTTGTAACATGAGTACATTCTTATTATTCACATTTTCTATCTTTCAACACTATTATTGTCACTTTGCATTCAAAAAAAATATTTCATCATTTTTCATCATTATAGTTATTAACAATATTTATCATCTCAACGAACTGAGGTAACTAAGAAAATTTAAAATTAAAATGACAAAGTTAATCTCAGAAATATTTAGCATATTTAAAATGATTATATTAATATTTTATATATTTACATATTATTGATAAAATTAATCATATCTTCTATATATTTTCATTGGCAACACATGACTGAAACCAGCCTAGATCCATCTTAACTTTGGATCTATCAAGCGCCGAGAGGGATCAAATCTCTCGAGGTGCAAACATTTCCTCAAGTTTTGCACTCAAGAAAGAGGTTTGCACCTTGAGAGATTTGATCCCTCTCGTGCTTGATAGATCTGGAGTTAAGATGGATCTAGGCTGGTTTTATTATGATCTTAGATACAAAAAAGAGAATTAATTTATACAATACGCCATTGTTTCCGAGATCAATATAATACCAAATTATCAGGTGAATTATTTATTTTAACATTAACGCAATGCAAATTACCAATTAATTCAAAATACATATTATATTAATATTTCAAAAAACCCATCTTAAAATGTATAAATATTGATGAAATAACACATCTACCATATCACTCTCAGTTCTCATGATTACCCTCATTATCTTCTAGCTTGCAGAGCATGATAACACTATTTATCTAAAAATATGTTTTGATCTAGGGTCATCTATCAATACGAACCACCAATCCCTATCGAACACATCTGGGTAAAAAAACACTTGGTTGCAGTGTTTAGGGAAAACATAGGGCTCCTTAGCTTCATCCCACATCTTTCTAGAGTTGATACATATCAGCCTACTATCGCGATCTTCCTTTACATTATTCCGACCAAAGGTGTCCAACCACTTGCACCTAAAAATAACACATTGGAAAGAAGAAAATTCCACTTCAATGATCTCTTTTATCTTTCCGACGTAACCTAACGTCCCTCGTACTAGTTGTTGATCATGGTGGCTAGATCGACTAGATTGATCAAAATAGACTTACACTCCACAGTCTTCTATGATGTTTCCAGCATTGGAATTTTCTATGCGAAAATGGTGTCCATACACCCACATGGATGGGAACAAATGCACCTATTATAAAAAAGTTAAAAAAATCGTAGTGTCATGTGTATTATAAATAATAATCCAACAGTAGTTAAAATATGAAATGTAGATGTCTTAATATAAGTTTCAAATTTACATATAAATTAAAAATACTATTACCAAGTTGTTGCACCCAATCCCTATGTTTTGCGCATCCTCTTTAGCAAGCGGGTAATGACCTGTAGCACCATATTTCTCTCTGAATTGGTCAGCAACCCAACTGTTGGGGCATATTTTTGACATATTTTCTTTTAAATGATCGGGATAAGGCACACTTATACCATTCAACCATCTCAACTCTTTCCTGTCACTATCCCATTTCATCATGTTTTGTTCGTATAATGCGACCCACGGTTGTGCTGCTTCAGAATTCTAAAGAATGAATTTATTGATTGCTTCAATTTACGCATTCGCTGATAAAATAAAACCAACATTATATAGTACTTAGAGATCAAAATATACATTATATCAAATTTCAACATGAATATTAATTACTTTTTGTAAATTTGAAAAATTATAAGTCACTTACTCTTTATCAAGCGCTTTTTCCCACTCATTTGGAGCAACTCTCCTTCTCTTTTGTCTTCATCCATTTGATCATCCCAAATCACTGCACCTGGTCTGTTGTCAATCTTCTTGATGTACTCACTGGCATAGTAGAAAGACTCATATGATATGTACCCCTCTACCATAGACCCCTCAGGTTTTGCCCTTTGTTGAACAAAACCTTTCAATTTCTTCATGTACCTCTCTAAAAAGATCATCCAATGACAAGAAGCAACCCAAACTAATTCAACCTCATCTACCAGGTGGATTAGAAGATCAACCTGTAAGTCCACGAAACTCATCTACAGTTCCTTCTCAAATATACAAACAATCTCAACTATCTCTTGATGCCACCTTGGAATGCTAGCCACATGAATCTCCTTTGATGTGATCCAATGTACAAATGCAGATAATTTAGATATGGCACGTCCTAGGTCTTGAGGGAATTCATGTTTTAGACACCCATGCACAAAAAAAGGATAATGACACTGCAAAGTTATAAACACATGCAATAATATAAAAAATTTGTTATGTTTTATGATCCCCGCATGGGATAAAATTTATTAATATAACAAATAATAAAATCATGCTTTTGAAATTATACGTACTCTTAGAAGATTCAAATGGTCATGTGATTTCAACCCTCACAAATGGTCATCCACGATGAAGCAGCGCCATAGTGAAGACCAGTATGAAGTTGGCACCCTCACATCCATTATAACTTCCTTTGCCAAAGATATATAATCTTTTTTTAAAATCCATGGGACATCACCTTCTTTGAAAAACCATGAATTAGAGGGACCAACACTTGCCTCTGATCTCGTACTTTCTAATCGTCTTGTCCAATATTTTTTTTTAGATTTTGAAGTAATAAGATCTTTCCTAATTATAACCAATTTGTCACTTTGTTTCGATGATATGTGCCTCCATAAAGAAGATGAATTTTTTTTTAAATATATGCATGGGATCTAATAAGTGGGAAACATTAAGATGCTCCCAATATGGGAGGTCATAAAACATAGATTTCCTTTCCATCCCAATGGGAAATTTCTCAACATAGGTGTTGAAGAAATATGGATCATCGAACTTAGGCTCCCCATTTGAATTGAACATTTCTATGAACTCCTTCTCCTTCTCTCTCTCTTATGCTCTAATCCATTCAGCTGGTGTCATTATTGGATGCGTTTGGGTTCTCTCTCGTTTACCATTGAAAGTGGATGTTGCTCTTATGTAAGGGTGTTGTTCTGGTAGGAATATCCTGGAGAAATCATACATTGGCTTTCGTAGGTCCTTGGACCATCTAGCTTTTAGAGAAGGTCCACAACATTTACATCCAAAATGCCCTTTTGTTACAATACCTATGAGATTATATTTGTATACATTAATTAATATGCATGGCACATTAAAGAATATCATGAAGATCAGAACAAATATTATTACAACGAATTAAATAACTAATATGTGAAAGAATATTGTTACATTATATATAAACAAATCAATAAATTAAACATGTAATTTACCAGAGCAAACTCCTAAGCCTAGATCATCATGTGTCTTGTAAGAACATATGCCATACAATGTAAAACACCTCTCTACTGTGATGGGTCTTGATACATCATATACATTTATCCCATCCCATAATTCCTTCAATTCATCGACCAGTGGTTGTAAGTAGACATCCATATTCTTCACTTGTCTTCTACCAAGGACTATGAGAACCAACATAAGATGTTCATTATTCATGGAAAACCATGGGAAGATATTTTTATTGATCACTACTACAGGCCAAACAGAATAGTTGGTGTTCTGGAGGGAATATGGGTTGACGCCATCCATGGCTATGCTGAGTCGTAGACTTCGTACTTCATTATTGAATTTTTTGGCCATGTATCCTCTATATGTTTCATGGATATTGAATCAGTTGGGATTCACATAACTCCCAACTCACTTCTGTGTGAGGCATGCCATCCCTGCAACATAGCTAATTCTTTGCAACGAAAGAGCCTTTGAATCCTTGGGATTATAGACATGTGCCTCAATATCTTAAAAGGAGGACCAATACGTGATTGACCCTTACTTTTTTATTTATCATACCTGTCATGCCCACATTTTAGACACGTCTCTTTGTCTGCATATTCTCCTCTATATATAATACAATCATTTGGAAATGCATGGTATGATATGTACTCAACACCCAACATTTTCAACAATTTCTTTGCCTCTTCGCAGCTATCGGGCAAGAAATTATCACTCGGAAGAACCTTATCTTTGAATAACCTATAGCTGGTCATCATGGAAAAATATATTAATATTAAATGTACATTAATGTTGATATAATTATTAACGTTCATAAAATTTAACATTTGTAATGTTCATTGCAGTGTACTGATTATATTTCAAATTTATATAAGGGGAGTACTTTATGGTAACTTACCTCAAAATTTTTGAGAAACATGCATTCGACAAGCCAAAATTTGCTTTCAAGTTGTACAGTAACATTGTTGTCCCCAACTGAGTAGACTTTGACTGACCGCTAGTTCCAAAGAGAGGGGTGGTGGAAGAAAATTTAAGGCTTTCGAAAAAGATGTCCGCGATATGAGCATCATCCCCTAGCTGATCATCATTTTGGAATGCATCTAACAAAATTGTCTCCATGGCAGTCGTATCCCTTAATTAATCATCGATACCTAACTCTATTTTATTGCCTCCATTGCCAGCTTGTGAAGAACTACTATTGTTGTAGTCATTCCTAATTGGTGAATCTAGACGTAGTGGGAATTGAATTGGTGGTTGATTCAACCATTCTTGGTATCATTTCTCTCCAATTTTTTCTCTTAATTTAGTCTTCCCCTGATTTGACATTGTCATGGGGTGCAATGAAAGATGGTAGGTAGGTCGTTCATCATCACTAGAATCCTAATAATTAAAAAAAAAATGAACATGATTACTACAAAATATATGATATCAATTAGTAACCATGTTGACAATATTGCATGATTATAAATTGGTTTGACGTTGAAATAATTACATATTAATCAATATATACCAAACAATTATAATTATAATTACCATCATTAACCCGGGATTGTGGCTAGAAGATGCAATATTGTTACAATTGGTAGGGTGAAGCGGTTGTCCATTTTCATCTACCAAATGCGCCTTGCGGTATGCAGCTCTTGATAAGAACTTCCGACCTTTTGGAGCAATTTGAATATTTTGTGCATCTGAACTCGATGCAGAAACTACATGAACCTGCAAATTTGTATACATTATAAATTTAATTAAGTTGTGCGTGATTGACTACATGGATAAAAAACATATATAAATTCAATTAGATAGTGAAAAAATAAAACAAATCTAAAGTAAATATTACGTCTCCACCTGGATAGGGAGAACTCTGTGATGGACTTTGAGAAATATTATGGAACAAGCTGGATTTTCAAGAATTGTCTATTCCATATGATATATGATATTTTCTCTCTGCATTTGAGCAAAACAACAATAAATTTTGGTGCACAAAATTCAATGTCATTTCGGTGCGTAATGTACAGATAACCGCATCAGTGAGTTTTTTATTTTTCACATTGGTGTTGTTTTATAAAACGATGTACCGATGTGGTTAAACTAAAGGACGCACAGGTAAACAAATAACCGCAAATAAAAAAAGCACAACCCTATTTTCTTTAAGTGAAAAAAAATGGTAAATTGAAAACTTGGCAGAAAAATATTTTCGAAAATCAAATTTCATAAAACATTTCTTTAAATTCTAAACACTTTTCATTATTTCACTATTTTTGCAAAAAATTTCAGCCAGAGATTTACAGGATACATACCTGGAGAAAACAGAGCACGAGAGCACTGTGGAGCAGGGAAATACGTTCGAACAGAAATATTCAGACAATCAGAATTCTAAACCTCTGGTTAGTCAAACCCTGTACCATAGAAGTGAGTAAGTTTATTGTTTTTTTGTACTTTTTTCTACAGTTTTTTTTATGCAGTAAAATAAGAAATCTAAGTCTATTGTTTTTTTTTACTTTTTTTCTGTAATTTTTTTTATGAAGTAAAATAACAAAATCAAAGCTTATTATTTTTTTAACTTTTTTTATGCAGTTTTTTTTTACCTTTTTTGCAGTTTTCAGAAACAAAAATAAAAAAGAAATCCATTTTTATAAACAAAACCCTAGATTCTTTTCGTTTCTGCCCTTTCTTCTCCCTCTTTCTTTTCAATTTATATTTATAGGGTTTTTATATTCATAAGACATCCAACCCATGGGACGACTTGCATATTCAGATCCCAATCCATGTTGGCCCTTGCGTCAATCTTTAAAAAATACAGATTATAGCAGTGCACCGTGAAAGTACAGTGAAAATAAAAAATAAAAAATGTTTTTATCAGTGCGCCATACATAACATATGGCACTAGTGAACTATTTCATTATGGCGCACTGCAAATGTGCTATTTTGTAAAAAAAACCATTTTAGAAACAAACCCTCCATTCTTTTTGTTTCTTCCCTTTTTTCTCCCACTTTCTGTGATTTCAGAATTAGGGTTTTTCAATTTATATTTATAGGATTTATATTCCTAAATATAATCCTAAGACATCCAACCAACATGAGGACCTGCATAGTCGGATCTTAATCCATGTCGGCCCTTGCGTCAATATTAAAAAAATATGGACTTTTTTTCATCGGTGCGTCCTGCGTAACATAGCGCACCAGTGTGCTCGGTTATAGAAGTGCAATGCGAAATTACAGTGATAAAAAATGTTTTTATCAATATTCCATATGCAACATATGAGACCAGTGCACTATTTCATTATGGCACACCGCAAATGTGTTATTTTGAAAAAAAAAACATTTTAGAAACAAACCCTACATTTTTTTTTCTGCCCTTTCTTCTCCCACTTTCTGTGATTTCAAAATTAGGAATTTTCAACTTATATTTATAGGGTTTGTGTTGCTAAATATAAGCCTAATACATCCAACCAAAGGGAGGACCTGCATAGCCTAATCCCAATCCATGTCGGCCCTTGCGTAAAAAAAAAAAAAGTTGTTGGTGTACCCTGTGCGGAATACCGCACCAGTGCGCTCTGTTCTCCCAACACACCACACAAGTACTGTGATAAAAAATTAGAAAACAAAATGTTTTATCAGTGCACCATTTGTAAAATATCCAGTGGGTGCGCTATTTCATTATGGTGCACTGCGAACATTTTATTTCAAAAAGAAAAAAAAATACTTTCAAAAGATACAAACCTTACATTCTTTTTGTTTCTCCACTTTCTTCTTCCTCTTTCTGTGATTTCAGAATTAGAGCTTTTCAATTTATATTTATATGGTTTTTATTTCCAAATATATATCTAAGACATCCAACCGACAAGATGATTAGCATAGTCAGATCCGAATCCATGTGGGCCCTGACATGAATTTGAAAAAATACTGATTTTTTTATTGGTGCACCTGGAGTACGTAGCGCACCGGGGCTCTTTATTTTACAAGCGCACCACACAATGTAATGTTATAAAAATTTAATTTTTTTTTATTAGTGCACCATATGTAAAATATGACACCGATTTCTACTAAAAAAACTAACACTGGAGAATTTTTATTATTTTATCATGGTTAACTGGTCCGGTCATTGACATGTACCACACCGGTGCTCCTTGTTGACATAGAGCACCATACGGTCTATTATACTGTTATGGTGGTGCGTTTGGAAGAGAAACACACACCGGCATTGATGTGTAAACCATGAATGGCGCACCAATTTTTTGAGATTTTCTTTTACTTGGAAAGTTGAAAATTTATTTATAAATATATTTTTGAATGATAAGGTTTAGGTTTTAGATTGATAAAGAAATGAGTGACAAGAGATCAAGTAACAAAAATACTAATAACACATCAAGAAAAGCAAAAAGGGCAAGTTCTTTGTAAATTTTTTCCAAAAAAAAAAATTTTGAACTATATGTAAGTTTAACTAATATATATTGTTTACTGTGTATCATGCAGAGCCACAAAATGATGAAGCTCAATAAGATTATTTCTGATCTAGGACCAGAAGAGCGTAAAAGATTGATGGAAAATTTTCAAAAGAATGAATCATGTGAATGAAAAAATACTATCGATCCAATATGAGTTTTTTTTTTTAGTTTTCATTAATAATATAATTAAAATTATTAGATAACATGTGTGAAAAATTCTATTAATTCACATCTATTTAATGTTCTACAGGGACCAACAGCTCAGAAAAGACATGTTTTTCTAAGAAAAGAAAAAAAAAGAACATGCAAATGAAAATGAATTGGTCCTTAGCTCATCTGGAATGATGTTGGAGGTTAAAGAAAGGGGGAAAAGCTTTTACAAAAGTTTGACGAATCTAGTGGAACGAATGTATAGACATTATTTCCACTTACAATGCAAAAATCAATCCAATGATTCCAAGAACCAAATTTTATGTAATCTACAGGAAGAGTTTCTAGAGAATTGGTCAATGAGACATGTTAGAATTTTAATAGAAAAAAGGTACAACAACAAAAAAGAAGGAATGAAAAAGTAATACTCCTTTAGATGTTTGTCTAGAATTATTTATAAATATCACTTTTCTTATACTTACTTTTCATATATCAATATAAAAATTAAATAGTTTATTGTCATGTTACATTTTCGGGAAGATTATGAAAATCTCAAAAGATGAATGAGCTAATATCAGAAATATGCCAGTAGGAATCTCCAAAATGGTGTACAAGGAGATGGTCAAGGAAATTGACAAAATTGCATCACTGGAGGAGCCATCTCAGCAACAACTTGCTTCAAATGTAATATGTAATCATTGATTTTTTCGATCATTAGGTAAAATAAATAAACAATTTAGCATTAAATATTAATTTTCAAGTATTTTCTTCTAGAAAAGAAAAGAAAATGGAACCCATTCAGCACATAAAACAGGACGACAAGGAAGAAAAGGATTGATATCTAAGTTTGTGAGTAATTGTTACTTCCTTATAACAACTTAACTAGATTTCTTTTTTTGTATTTTTTAAGTTGTTTTAAAAAAATCATCATTGAATGTCTTCGAACAGGTGCTAACATACAAAGAAGAACCATCAGAGGAATTGGTTGAAATTGGATTAAATATGGGTTGTGTGTATATGTTGGCATATCATAACTTAATTGTGGAATTTGTAAGCATCTATCGATCTTGTTTTACTTAGCTCCGTCTATAATTAATAGAAAAGAATAAATATTTTATATTAAATATATGATTTTTTATGGGGTATATAACTTGCAGGAAACAAAGTATGGCACATCGCCAATAGATCAAATCTTGAAAGATGGCATGTTACATGGTTTTAAAAGAATGTGTATAGTTTATGAGTCAATTGTTGATTGGTACGTCATCTCTTTTCGATTTACATTGATGCATATTATTTAATATTGCAATTTTCATTATTCTCACCAATGTATATATACTCATTACAGTTTATTTTTATGTTTCTAGATGGGAGGTGAAGAAGAAGAAAACAATAAACACCATGAACAAAACATTTCTAAAAATAAACCAAGTCATGGAAGTAGCTCTAGTAGTGACAACAGTTTAAGCGAAGAACAATGATCACTATGTTTGGATATAAAAGCAAGGAGTTGTATTTTTTGAAAAATGTCTGTGAAATCAGACATTTTCTTTAACGTAATGTACATAGTGTCCCAATTGAAAGACAAAGGAATACCAATAACTATCCCATTTTGTATGAAAAATAATGTCTTATTCATATATATATATATATATATATATATATATATATATATATATATAATAAAAAATGTTTTAATTTATTCTATTGTATTCTCTATTGTCGCTATTGTGTTCTCCATTGTTGCTCTCAAATGCACTAATAAAAATTTAACTCATATGAATATTGTTATAAGATATATATGTGTCGAATTTTGATGAATAATCAATTTTTAAAAACCACAATAATTTTGATATGATATAACAAATTAATCCAAACATCACATTCAAATGCATTAATAAAAATTTAACTAATATGACTATTGTTATAAGGTGTGTCGACTTTTGATGAATAATGAATTTAAAACAATCACAATAATTGCACCGTAGCAGGTCGATGTTTCTAAAAATACAAAATTAAAACCAGTGTGTGTATACTTACATCGATGCGCTTGTATTCTTAAGTGCCCCGGCGTCTTTTTATGACATATGGGCACTGCACAAATACCAAAACTAGTTAAAAATATCGAGGCATTTGTGTGGTATGGCTCTCTGGTGCATTTATGTCTATATACACACTGGTGCCTTTTTACGACCTATTAGCACCGCACGAATACAGATACCAATTATAAATCTCAGTGCATTTGTGTGATACTATGCACCATGGAATTTCTATGTCTATACACACCGGTGCATTTAGACGACCTATAGGCACCGCACAAATACTAATACCAATTATAAATCTCCATGCATTTGTGTGATACTACACATCGGGGTGTTTAAGAGTCTATACACACCAGTGTATTTGTATGAAATATTTTCACAGCACGAATACCGATACCAATTATAAAGTTCGGTGAATTTGTGTGAAAGGACGCACTGGTGCGTTTCTATAACTCTATGCACCAGCACGTTGATATGACCTATGCGCACCACTCAATTCCCAAGACCAATTATAACTGCCCCGTGCATTGTATCACCAACACTACGCCCGGTGTTGTTTTATACCTTAACGGCCTGGTGCATTCTCCTTAGATTGCCCCGGGGCACCGTCCACAAGTACACAATGGTGCGTTAAATCTTGATTAGTGCACCAATGAAAAAAACATCGTAATAAACTCTGGCCGGCTAATTTTTTTTGGTTGTGTTGAATTTCCATTAAAAGCTCCGCCAAAACCTCTGTAACCATAAACGAATGTGGTAGACCATGTTTTTTTGACAATTTTGGCCAATTTTATTATACTAAAAACCTCCTTTATAACCTCCTCTAGAGGTACTTTTCCTTGTAGTGATAAGAGGAAAAGTGGCATTTCTTGTGCACTCAAAAGTACCTCTAAGGTGACACTGCCTATACCATTATTGTTGTTTCTATTGCAATGAAAGTATCGTGTTTAGACTCGGGTTGTTGTTGGGCCTTATAAAGTAATTGCAATCTTCCAAACCAAACTAGATTTAACTAAATGTCATAATAAAACCACTTTGACTTATCTCTCATCAACGGTGGCTCATAGAGTTGACCACCTAGGTTTTGTTTCCGTTGCTAGTCATTACTATGGTAATATTCAAAAACCTATTCCCATGAATGGAAAATTTGCATCACTTGAGATTCAAAAACAACTATTTTATCTATATATGACAATATTCAATTATTTTGTTTATTTATTTTAAATAATGAAGAGCTATAACCATCTAGCCATGCATAATCATTAACTTTAAGCAGTACTTTGTAATTTGTGAAAAGTATCTTTCTTTGCTTCCTATCTAAGAATTGATGTTTTATAACTTAAATTTCACATACTTGGTAATATTTGGAAAATACCTATGGAATTCACTTCACATGAAAATTGACTTGTATGCATGTCATGTCGAATTTAGTTGAAAGCTTTCGGACCTAATCACAAAAGGATAGTAGTGGATTGAAAATGGCCTCTAGGGAAAATTTCATTGTATTACAACACTTCTAACATAGATAATAATTTGAAAGGTGAATAGCTTGAGTAAGCATAGGCCTTCAGTCATCTATATATACATGTATAGTATCATGAGAAATAGGCCTTGAACTGAGTACAAATTATTCATGGAAAATTTACAGAAAAACATAAATTAATGAAGTATCATATGATCCATGAAAGCTTTAGATGTAAAAGAATTTACAATTTGATAATCTCAACTGAACTGATCAATATTGAATTGGAAACATACCTAACCATTATTACACTATTTACATCAAAAAATCTAATCAGTGAGAGCATGACCTCTATGCCACATTTCAACAATTGCCTTGAGGGATGTAGTCCCTGATTAAGAACATCAAAAAACCATACATTACTGTTATTAGAAAAATATGTTTGGTTCATTAAATGCTACAAATAAACCCATATTCATCTTATCCTATGCTTGAAGATTAAATTTACTTAAAACTTAACTTATGAGACAATAAAAGTTATCGCTAGTGTGATGATTCTCAAAGTCTGACTTGTTTTCCTGCAAAATATTCGTGTTGCATCTCTACATAACTTCCCAAAATTTTACTTAATAGAAAAAGTAAAACTTATGTATGGTACCTAACTGTTGAAAATGCAGCAAGAAATTCCTAATTTAATTTTCCCTTGAATTAAATTAGGAGAGAATTGAAATTTCGAGAAAATCAAAATTCCACATCACAAGACAACTTGAATGAGTTAATAGAGTTGTTACCACTTAGATAGCTTATTTAATTCAAGTAGAGTGCCTAAATTTAGTTGTGTACAATGATTCCTAAATTTTAGGATCCTAGGTTGATTTAATTTTAGTTGTAACAATTTAATTGAGTTAAATTGAGTTAAGGTCAATTAAACTAGTTCTAACTTTTGGAGGAACTAGTGATACATCTAGCAGTGGGGTTTAGCTTTAGTGTTTAACCAGTTAACTAATGAATCAACCTAAATTAACTCATGCATTCATGAAGTTTGAGTTACCTAGTTTAAATTTTAGTTCAAGGGCAGTGTACTATCAGTTGTAGAATTTTCCAGATTGTATAGGTGGTACATGTAGTTAAAGAAATGATTTACAGAATTGTGGAATTGTCAATGAGAATTTTCCCTAATTAATAGGGGGCTAATTCCTCATAAAACAATGCAAGGAAATAAGAGCTTGGAGCCTAGGAAAATTGGCTAAGTGTATTCCAAAGTCAGTCAGTCAGGCAGAGGATAAAATATACTTGTTCAGATTGTTCTCATGACACTTGAGCAAGAATATTGTATTCATCCAGATTCTTTGATTAATGCAGTATAGATAGGAAAGGGTTTTGAGTAGTTTATATCCCCTAGAAAAATATTTATGTATGTGTGTTGAATCATGATGCATGTCTTGATATGTGTCTTTGAGTGAATAAACTCTACAATTTGGATGTGTCAGAATGTGTTTCTTTGAGCTCAAAGTCGACGAAGGTGAAAAGCTGAGGTGTCGATGAATTATGGAATAGAATACTTTTCCATTTGCCCCATGGAGCTTTGAAAATCATGCATTATAACACCACAAGACTCCCCAACGGAGCACTAGAGAAACATAATACATGCAAAGGGTGTACCTTGGGGATGTACACAAAATCCAACCTCAATGATCTAGATAGAAGGCCGCATGGAATCCTTCAAAGTATCCACTCTGATGTCTATGGAACTTTCTCGACAACCTCCATGGATAACCATAGGTAATATGTTATATTTGTATATTATTTCTCATGTAAGTGTTGGATTTTCTTGATGTAGAAGAAAAATGAGACATTCTCCCAATTTGTTGAATTTAAATCACTTGTTGAGAAAGAAACTAAGATGAAATTGAAGGCTCTCAAGAGAAATAAAAATTGTGAATATGTGTCGAATGAGTTTAAATTTTTTTATAAAGGAAGGCATTCAACAATAGTTGAAACCACCTCATCACCCACAAAATAATGGGTTGGATGAGAGGAATAACTTTAGGATATTTGGTTCATCAGTTTACTGTCATTTTTCCAAGGAATCATAGAAAAATCTAGAGTTAAAAACAGAGTTGGGAATATTTTTCGGGTACACTGATACACCTCACAAATATTGGGTGTACCTTCCATCTCTCAAGATGACAGTTGTTCGTAGAGATGTGAATTTTGATGAGGAGAAGACAATGAGTTTTTTCATTGAGAGGGAGCTTCAGTTACCTTTAGATGAGAAGCTTTTAGCTCCAAAGGAAGAACCTCAAGAATTTTTAGAGAAGAAAAGGTAGAGGAGCAGAGAGTGGAGACAACCACTCATGTAGAGACATCTAGAGAAGGAAGGATTCATACCATGGAAGTTGATATATTATTGCATGATGCTAGAGAGAATGTGGGAGCACCCTCATCACAATGTAGACATAGGAGGTCATTGGATCAGTACATAGGCTCAATGGATCTGATGAGAGAGACAATAGATACAAAACCATCCTCGTTTGAGGAATAAGTGCAGTAACTAGTGTGAATTGATTATATGGTATATGGATATGATTCCATTGTCAGAAAAAATGTTTGGGAAGTGGTCGCAAGACCATAGAACAAGTCATTGGTAGGTTCGAGATCAATCAACAAGGTTAAGAAAGAAGCAGGCAGAAGCATAGAGAAACACAACATGATATTTGTGGCGAAGGGGTTCTCTCAAGTGGAGGGAATTGACTACGAGGAGACCTTTGATCCAATGGAAATGTACTCTTCTATCAGATCCATTCTAGCACTTGCAGGGTAGATGGGATGGAAGATCCATGAGATGGATATGAGGAGATCATTCCTCAATGGTGTGATTGAGGAGTAGGTGTACATTGAATAACCAGAATGAATTTAGACCTTTTACAGAGAGTTTCATGTGTGCAAACTCAAGTGTTCATTGTATGGATTGAAACAAGCACCCCGTGCTTGGTACACCAAGGTCAACAACTATTTCACCAGCTTAGGTTCACCAAAAGTGAAGCCAATGAAAACCTTTACCATATTATTGTTGAATATAAATGATTAATTATAGTATTATATGTCGATGATTTTATTTTAACCCGTGATGAGAATTTTATCAAATCTTGCAAAGAGGATCTTGTAAGAGAAATCGAGATGAAGGACATCAGATCAATGCCTTAGTTTGGAAGTATGACAAGGAGGTGGGGAACTATTTTTATATTAGGGAAAGTACTCCAACAAGATATTGAAGAAGTTACCCATGGAGATAATAATTCCCATGGACACTCCTCTAGCACACAGTTCAATGAAGGAGGAAGCCAGTTCAGGTGAGGAAGTGGAGGCCATTATTTATAGGCAGTTTGTGGGTTCACTTATGTATTTTGTGAACACATGACCAAGAATGTGTTATGAAGTTAACCAACTTATTCAAGCAGTGGTTAAGCCAACCAAACTATATTGGAAGACGAGAAAACATGTGTTGAGATACCTCTACTCAGTATGGTCTTTATTACACATGAACAGAGGGAGTGAAACTTCAAGGCTTCACAGATGAAAATTTGGCAGGAAGTCCATTAGATTAGAAGTGAACTTCAGGAGGAATTTTTATTGTTGGGTCAGCAACAGTTTCTTTGTACAAAAATAAGTAGAGATCAGTTGCACTCAGCTTACTAGAAGCAGAGTACATGGTTTCCAGTCAATAAACTTGTGAATATTTCTAGATCAGAAAGATTCTTGTTGGGTTATTTGGTCAGATGATGGATCCTACTATGATATAATGTGATAATCAAAGTTTTATAAAAATCTTTGAGAATCCCATTTTTCACGATCAATCCAAGCACATTGATATCCAGTTCCACCATATACAAGATTATGTGCAAAGGAAGAGCATGTTGTTCGAAGACATTCCTACAGAGGAACATGATGCAAATATTTTGATAAAATATTTTTCAAGAGGAAAATTCAAGTTCCATAGAGGCAAGATTGGGGTATCTGACAATCCCTTTCTTGCTAAGAGGGAGTGTTGAAAATGCACCAAGAAATTCCTAATTTAATTTTCCCTTCAATTAAATTAGGATAAAATCAAAATCCCACATCACAAGACAACTTGAATGAGTTCATTGGGTTATTATCACTTAGTTGGATTATTTAATTCTAGTTGAGGGCATAAATTTAGTTGTGTACAATGATTCCTAAATTTTAGGATCCTAGGTTGAGTTAATTTCAGTTGTAACAATTTAATTTAGTTAAGGTCATTTAATCTAGTTCCAATTGTTGGAGGAAGTAGTGGTGGGTCTAGTAGTTGGCTAAATATTTAGTGTTTAACCAGTTAACTGGAAAATAAACCTAAATTAACTCATGCATGCATGAAATTCAAGTTACGCAATTGATATTGGATTTTAAGGGAAGTGTACTATCAGTTTTATAATTTTCCAAATTGTATAGGTGGTTCATGTAGTCAAAGAAAATCTTGATAGAATTGTGGAATTGTTGAATTTTAAATGAGAAATTTCACTAATTAATAGGGGGATAATTCCTTATCAAACAACATAAGGAAATAGGATCTTGGAGGCTAGGAAAATTGGCTAAGTGTTAGCTGAAGTGAGTCAGCCAAGAAGAGGATAGAAGATACTTATGCAGATTTTGATCAATCTTGAGCAAGCATATTCTATTCATCTGTATTCTTTGATTAATGCAATACATATACAAAGGGGTTCTTAGCATTTTATTCCACCTAGATAAATATATTTGTATGTGTTTTGAATCATGATAGATGTTTTGATATGTGTTCTTGATCGTGAATTTTCTTCTGCATGTTAGTAGAGTAGATTTGAGTCTTATGTTTTAGTACATTACGTGAGAAGTTTTGAATCTAAAATTAATTCTACACTACCTATATTAACAAAATAGTAACTTCATTTCTAATCTTCCCATGTGACATGCCAATAAAAACGTCTTCATATTTTAGAATATGGCACTATTCAAGAAGCTATGTTAGTAGTAGTTATGTTCCTCCTTTACTATTTTTAATAAAGGAAGAAATCACATCAATTTTAAGATACAAGGGATACTTTTTTGGTCCTTTCCACCTAACAATAGTATTGTTGTAGCTAAAATAATTCAGAGCATACATTTCCTTATTTTAGCCTTTCGTATCTACCTAGTTCTATGCTTGTTGCAAACATACATTTCATATGGAACTTTGTTTATGAGAACTAGCCACCAATTTTCTTTAAATTTAAGATTACGAAATAGTTGAACATTATGTTGAATAGAAGCAAAGATAGAGGAAATCATGTATAGTAGAAGCCATATAAAGTTTATCTGGAAACACGTATTTTTAACATAACTACATACAAGAAGGAATAAGGAAAAGTATAGAGAATTATCTTTCAGACACATTTATCTATCAATAAAGAGATAAAGATAAAATTTGAAATTTAGAATAAAGTAAGGACAACAATCATTAATATCACTAAAAAAATAAAAATAAAAGAGTCACATATATTATCTCTCACTTGAAACTTACGAATGTTCATTCAATGGCTTCAAAAAAATTGTTTTATAAGAAATCCATTTATCCAATATAATTGATAAACCATTTTGGTTTGACCATAGATGAATATAGATGTCCAGTTTGTTTCTCACTATTGAAAGAGAATCCACCATCTAAGGCCTTGCAACCATATAAAACCACCACCTTCCGAATGTTTGAGATAAGGACACTCTATGTATCTCAATTATATTACTTCTACTGTTGTGATTAGCTTCTCATCTATTGACATGTGATTCCAAAGCCACAATCTCAACTTCATTTTCATCATTAACTACTCCCTCTGTCTTGATTCTAGGTTGTAACTCAACTGGAATTTGACTAACAGGGATTCAAGGGATTTTTGATACACTTTTCTTATCTCCATTTCCCTCCACAAGAGAATTATCAACTTCTTGAGTGTTATAAATTTCCATGAAGAAAAATCCAAACCATTTTTGTGCATGATAACACTACCATGCGATAAAACTTCATAACATAACTCTTGAATACTATCTGAGTGTCATGTTCATGGAAGTCCACATGAAATCACTATTTAGAAGATAATTCTTGACATGTCTAACTGCGCTAGTTTTCCAAGGTGATAGTTAGCCTTGAGTTTCATATTAGTTCAAGGACACCTAAAAATAAAAAACTTTTTTTTCTAAAAGAGTTTAACAATGAGGATATTTACTTTACATCTATATGATACACTATTCACTTGTTGGACATTTTAGGAATCATTAAAATCAATATTATATTTATTGGGATAAATTTTCCACACACTCAATGTCACATACTCTTCCAAGCACTCCTTTAGTTGAGCTTCAATGTAATCTTGCATGCAGGAGACCCAATTAGATGAATTTAAACCAACCGTGATTGGGAAATTTGAACTACTAATATTTCTCATGCTCCATATAGTCTATGGAGAGTACCTTTTGAGAAATCTAGTTGAGGGCATCAACATATTGGACATCCACAGTATTCATTCTCAAATATTCGTTGCTTATGATTGAGTAGATTTCATGTATGGCATATAGACTAGTTTTCTTTCTTTCGTCAGCATATAAGGAGAACTTTGACATTTGCATAAGCCTAAGGGATTCATCTACATCACCTTGAGCATCATTTTCTAAGAATCTAAGCCAACTTTGGTCCTATGAATAATAAATCCATAAAAACTAAACAAAGACATAAGGTTTTGTCAATAAACATTTTTGTGAGATTAAAAGGCCAAATTTTGATTAATTGTATTTCTTAGTCAAAACTCCACGCTGGTGTTGAAAAATGACAACTTGAAAAGCCACTTCTCCTAGAACCCACACATAGCACTAGGAAATTTCACAAAGGAACATATAAATTACCATTGAGATGCGAAGCATAATTATAAGTATTTTGGAAGTGGTGTAAGAATGTGGTGCATCAACTTTTTGTTGTGCTTGTCTTGTGTAAGAATAAGAACTGACAATATATTCAATAATTTATTTAGGAATAGAAGGAGATACACTTCTTGTAGATACTATATAATCCCTAGAAAATATTAGCCATCAGAATATTAAAAACTACCCAGCATTAGAGTACGAAATTTCAAGCATCAATATCTAAAGAAGAGGTGAAAATAAATCACCCAAGGATGGAATAATCGAGAGGATTAAATTATAAATTTGGTGGCTCACACTTTTTATTCATCTATAAAACGTGTCTTTCCATTTAAAAATCACTATCCATATTGGATTTATCAAGTATCATCCACAACAATTCAAAATGAGAAAATAATGCTGGGAGAAGATTGATATTTTGTACAAGTGTTCTCATAGGTCATACTGACCCCTGTGATAATGAACACCATAGTATATAATAAAAAAAAAAAACTCAAAATTAAATTTCCATCATAGAAGTAGGATATGGTGTAGACTAAAATACCAGAAAGAAAGGATGAGCCATACACTCCTTTCAAGTGAAGAGTATATAAGTGTTGTCATTGCGACAAACACCCTCGAAAAATTTTCTCACACTTAAATTTTGGAGCCTATTGAGGATATCATGACCTATTTCTCTATGTCCACTCCATGATTGTTTCATGTTTTGAAAAACATTTAAGTCATCAAGTCACTTGCACTCACATGCATAGTTTTCAATTAGTTCATGAGAACACTTCCTTTGTGAAATCTTGAACAGGTGAAACACTATCCATTAAGATATTTCCTATGAAATTTTCAACTCATGAATATATCTAGTCCACACTTTTGTCAGCAATATCCCTTACATTGGTTACGTTTGTATTGATAATACAAAGAGTTTTCTCAATTGTCACTTTTGCGCACTTTCACTTTTACATGTGTCATTTTCATATTCGTGACATTCTCTTTTTCTTGTTTTCACTTTGATAAGTGGCATTTACATTTTTATTCACTCTGACATGTGTTTATTTGAAGGTCATTCACATTTTACAAGTGTCATATTCTGTTTTTCTCATGTGAGAGGTGTCACTTTTGTGATTTTCACTCCTCTTTTTGTCACACCTTTGCACATCACGAAATTTAGTTCTCGTGCACTCTTGTAAACTATATGGCCTTACTTATCATTAGAATATGTGCTAGACACATTCCTATATATTAGCAAACCATTTGGTCACAACCATCATAGTTGTCATAACTTGTGTTCTAAGTGGCGTAATGTGTCATTTCAACTATCACATATAGATATAAGGGTCTCTTCACAATCGTTTCAAGGTGTGATTTTCATTCACGAGTATTGTATATTTATTATGAATTGGGTTAATGGTTTTATATTTTTGATCGAAGTTTTATTCATGTCTGGATGAATTTCCAACTTTGACAAAGTCGATGCCACGTTTGGCCATTTTAGATCCCTTCTTGGTCTTGTAGCCTAGTCCAAGTTGTGAATTATTTTTCCCTCTTATTGAGTGTGGATCTCAACCAATCCATAGGCCTCAATGACATAATCCTACACCCAAATGTTAGTGGAATAATTTTCTCTCAAGACTACCCAAAATTTGTTGCACATTATGATCCTCCCAAGGGAATTCAATTGACCCTTCTTGCTCATATCGATTCACTTCATTGAGTTTTGGTCACCTCTTCCTTACATGACACTTAGATAATTCCTATCTAACAACATATACCTATTTCATATCAATTTTTTTGCAAAGGAAAAACTTGTAATGAAAATATCCTCCTATCCTCCCAGTGTAGAGAAAACCTTCCTAAGCTAAGTGGATTCATCACAATGGCTTCCTCAATGAAAAGCACACTCTAAATGGTCATGCACCCACTATTTGGTCAAATTGTGCTATCCTAGGATGAAAGGTGTAATAAAAAGAAACAATGACCCCTTTTAGAAGAAAATTTCATTCTCTCTCAAGCCTCCTCTCCCTTTGAGTGCATGATGCACTACCAAAGGTTGAAGCCTCACCCTTCCCCCTTACCCAATTCTCTCTACACCCAAGCTTGGATTAACATTTTCCTCTAGAGTGCATGGAATAGCAGGGAAGTTTTAAGGAATATTCCACTTCTTCTTTACCATTCAAACTACACCCTCCTTGAAGTTCCATTTCCCTTTTAGTGCATAGCGCAGTACTCAAGGTTCAACCTTTCACCTTACCCCCTTCCCAATGCGTCATGCACTCTAATACCTCCTTCAACGCTTACATTGATCACATGGTGTAGTAGGGGGGATATAAGGAAGCCTCCCTTCACCTTTGACTAGTCAAACTAGTATTTTAGGCTCCCCTCTCTTTCTTTGGAGTGCATGGCACAACCATGAAGCATGAAGCTTTCAAGCTTTTCCCTTCGGTTTCCCTCACTAGGCCAGAATAATGAGAGCTCTTTTGCATAGTGCACGGGGCAGTAAAAATGGATAGTGGAGCCCCCCTAAGCCAGTAATGAGTTTGACTACACCCTCTTGATCAAGCCTTCTTTTGTTGACTCTTTCACGGGCATATCATAAGAAAATCATTCCATGAGCTAGGTAGTGATAGAATACATGTTTTTAAGACAAATATTTCCCTATCATGAATTATTTTCATTTGAAGGAGTGCCTTCCAAGCATGAAAAATTTAGAAAAACAAGGACAAATAATGAAGAAACACCTATAGAGGGGAAGCACTAAGAGAAATCTCATGAGAACCTTAAGTAAATCATGGACCAAGAGAGAAATAAGACACTGCATGATGACTGAAAGCATTCCAATATTGATCAAAGACCCTTTGGTGGGTGAATATGAGTGATAAAGTATATATTTTGTAAATATGACCCATATATCATATCTACCAACAATATGCAATAAGAAGTAGAAAACATGGCAACTTGGCATTGGCACTTCATCACAAAGTCTATGTCACTAATGTCAAGTTGTAACTTGTAAAAGTGTCTTCAAAATAGCCAATGTGTATCCATGTGTCATGCCAGATAATCATGTGAAAATTAATGATGTATATTCAAAGAAAAGGAAAAAAAGCAATGTGTGGAAGTCCAAAAGTCACATGTGGAATATGAAGAGTCAGTTAGTCACATATGGAAAAAATTTCTTTCAGAGAAGTTCAAAGGTCATATAGAGAATTTCAAAAGACAGATTAGAAGTCCAAGGGTCTTGAGGGTTTTCCACGAGCCATGGGGAGATGAACGATTATTACATTATAATAAAAGCAACCTCATAACTCAAAAAAGATGATTTTCAAGGCTTAAGTTTTGGATATCTAGTCTTCACTTCTTTACTTGGCATAGGAGATAAAAAATATTCTTTCGAGAATCAAGAAATGACTTGATGTTCCAATATTGGAAATTGTGCTCACCATTTTAATTGATGTACTTGGTTCTTTCACCTTATAATTGAAGCTCTATTATCCAACACCTTTCCATGCATGTAGAGAAAATTCTTGAGGACTATTATTGGGATGTTTACAGTATACGTTATGTTCATATGTAATGGAGAAATTTATCTATTTATGTGGCTTCAATACTTATCTTGTTGAATGTGTGGTATTCTCCTTAATATCATTGTGTGAACTATTTCACTAATGAATCTTTTCATGTTATCGTGTGCCTCTTCTAGTATAGTACTTTTACTTTCCTCTTAGAGACTCATTTTTGTCTCCCCTCATGAAGGTTTCCTTCTACATCCTGCAATTGGTGCTTCACAATGTCATCTTACTTTCTTATTCAAGGTTTATGTATATAATTTCTTCTGTTATCCTTTGAAACTAAGATGACCCTTTTTGTTATTATGGCTTGGTCGATACTCCAGATGGGGCTCCTACTCCAAAAATTGTGAGGTATAATTGGTACTTCACATCAGGGAGGACCCCTGTATGTTGGTGGTATCAAGAATCATCAAAAATAAGGATTTTTTAATTAGCCATGGAAATAAAAGTAGGAAAATAAACTTGAGAACACTATAGGCGTTAAATCTGAAATAAAAAACTACTAATTGAAAACAGGTAATGTAAAAGAAAAATTATCTAAGAGAAAGGAAACAAATCACGGCTAAAGTATATTAATCCTTCTTATCCAATTCAAGTTCCTAAATAGGATAAAAATGTAAGTCACTACGATATTTGTGTATGTAAATATAGGAGTTTAAATAGGTTTCAAATTTCTCTATCCTCCAATGTACCCTAATGCTTTACAGCTCCAAAAATCAAAATCTACCTCATACTTTGAATCCAAGATCTAGAAGTGAAGAGAAAATAACAACTTTAACAAGGTAAAGTTAGGAGAAGAGACACTCAAAAGCTTTAATTTCAAAAAAAGAAAAAAAATAGATGAATGAACTCTTGAATAAGCACAACATTGCAATTACATATTACTTCTATAAAAATCATTGATAAAGAAAAGGCCTTTGCTTGTATACAGGAGATCTTCCATGCATCTCACTAGGTTAACACAACTCCATGAGATATATCTCTAGAATTGAGGAAATTCACAAACTCATATTTATGGTAGGACCTCATATGAAGCTACCTTAAAAATGAATGATAATAATACATCCCAGGTAGGATTAGGAGAAACCATAACAATGACATGTGCATTTAGAGAGGTTGTTATGCCCACCTTTGCAATGTTGATAGTCTATAGCTCCATCACTTCATGAATAATAATATGTTATGTCTCATATATCTTATCAAATTCATCAATAGCACATATATCCATGTCGACAAGTGCCTATTTCATCACATACAAGATCCATTATTTCGGTCACTGCTCTGATGGTGCCAAAATTTATATGTTGGTAAAATCTCTAATGCATTCAATATAAAATAAAACAATTCCCAACTCCAAAGAGACCAATAACTTAAAAATTTGAAAGAATAAAGCCTAGAAACATACTAGTACCCTGCCTTCAAGGACCATTTTGTTGGTGAGTGGATCCCTTTAAATATTTGTCTTCATACAAACAACATTGCTTCCCCAAAACATGGTGTAGAATCCTCGAGGTGCCACACTGATAATTTTTTATAATAATTGAATCTTTGCAACTCCATCATATCCCATCAAAAATGCATGGAAATGACCTCTTATCTACAAGTAAAATAGAAGTGTAAGCCAAAAATATAAATTTTCCTTTGTATACAAAGTCTAGAGACCAGATAAGTGAGAATAGAAAGCCATTTTTCTTGGATATTCACTAATGAGATAATCAAGGTTCTCTATAATATCTCTTCGATAAATTAATTATACCTTCATTAAATCCTTGAGTTTTCTAGGAAGGGAACCAACAAGAAGTAGAAGCAGGGCTTTCTTTACATCCTTGTGTCCAAATATTTCTGGAGCTAAATAATGCACAAGCTTGTTGTAGATTTCCCCATCCAAAACAAGTTATTCTATGTGTTCTTGTTCATCACCTTGTAAAATGTACCTATAGGTGTTTGAAATAAATGAATAAAATAAGAAATATAGATAAAACATAGATAAAATAGAAATCCTCCATCCATAAAATCATTATCAAATGAATTATGAAAATAGTGAGTGGATTGTATTCATTTTCATTCTTAGACCGTTAAACCAGTTTCAAACTACAGACATTTCAAAATAGATTTTGAAAAATGAGGGGTAGTGAGAAATAATCAATAAACACTAATGATTAAAAAAAGAAGGATTCACAATGAATTTGGAATTATTTCACTACTAATACACATAATTTTATATCAGAATACGAAAAATCTCTAATTATTTCTTAATGTTTGTCTATCACAAAACCATTCACTTTATCTTTAAACAAAACTAATTCTCATTCATTAAAAATGAAAGAAATAATGGTCAAAATAATAAAACAAAATTGTAGTTAATATTAACCTTAATTCAAACCAAATACTAGACTCTCATGTCTAAAAATTGAAGCATATCCAAATTCTACTTGAAGTATAAGTGAATGAGCAAGATGCATGTACAAAAGAGGAAAAGGTACTATAGAACTTACTCTTCATATATTTTCCTAAAACGAGTAATCTTCATTACGTCAAGATATGCATCAACCACAAATTTTGATCGCATTGCTCGAAATCTTGTATAAGGAATATGAAAAAATATTCTAGAGATTTGCACTATGTCACACGAACCAACCTGAAAAACCCATTTTCAGTTGTTAATGGCTTCTAATGTTTTAATTGTAACAAAATCCAAATCTCATGAAAATAATAGAAAAAATTTAAATACTTGACAAAAAAGATACATCTTCCTCATAATTTCTCCTCTTATGTGTATTTTCATTGATCTAGGTATATGCCCTTTTGGCACATTCTCTCACAACTAGTTGGGTGATTTAATCGTTAGTTAAAATACTTGTCATTAAATTTTCAACCCTCGCGTTTGTGAACTTGCGAAGTATGCTTGCACAATATATGCTAGGAATCAACTTTCAATTTCTAAAGGGAATCAAGACTTGCATCATTTGAAAACTTCTTCTTTACCTAAAATATATCTAAGTGGAATCTCTTATGGTTGGTTCTTGTGTGAAAACCATAGCTATTTCAAGTGTTGGTTTTTGTGTAGCAACATTTGTCTTTTTTATTCTTCTTCTTGCTGTGACAAATAATAATTAAGAATGTATTCAAAATGAAGATCTATACATACCAATCAATCCTTTCTCATAATTTGAATATTTTATCAATCATATCCATCTTTAGAGAACCACAAAATTAGAAAAAACATTCAGTTGGGAGAAGAATGTTGGTCCATAATGTATGAGGTTAGGGAATATGGAAATGAAAAATGGTAATTAATATCCTCTCCCCAACTAAAGGTGTTTTGTCGTTTGAAAATGGGAAAAGAAATTTCACATGGGAAAATTTCCAAACACATGTTTTTTAGCATTCAAATAAATAATGATCAAATATTAGAAAACAACATACCTCCAACAACTTGAAAATTCGATAAGCTATGTATTTGCGAGATCTTGGTTGCTACTGTTGGATCATGTAATGTGAAGTAAAATAATTTGATTTTGTTCTTCATCGTTTGGTTGCATGAATAGTGGATGAAATATTGAAAGAATAATTTTTTTCCTTCTTATTGTTGAAACTTTTTCTACTTTTGTTAAGCTTTAAAATTGAATCGTGTTTTATTGTAACATTGTTTCAAGTTCCTGGAATCATATAGTTTTCATTCATATCGACATCATGGAATAATTCTTTTCTATGTGAATAATTTTTTCCGATGTCGAAAATAGAAAGAAATTGTTAGATTTACGACCATTAATGAATGTTGTTAACCAACACAAGACTACTCAGCATTAATGTCAATGAGAGTTAAGATGACCAAGTACATCTTACTAGGTGAGAATAATTTAGTTTAATTCGAGTCACCTAGAAGATCCAACAAATAGGGTACATTGATGTATTCCCACTATTCATTGGGGAGAGATCTTGTCATTGATGCACACAAACCTCAAGGTGCTAAAAATAAATCTAGTCCTTAACTAAGATATTGTGCTGAAGTTGATGGCTCAATACTTGCTAGAAGGAGGGTCTTAATGAATCCCCCATCATCTAACACGAGCATAAAACAATGATTTAGAGTACCATAGATGAAAGACTTGCATTTACAAAGCATGTTTTTTTTGAAAAAGGAAAAGGACAATGAGGAAACTCAAGATTTTAAGTGAGATGAATCATTTTATTCATGGGTTAGGGATGAAATCTGAGGCACGAAAGTGTGAAATTTTCAAAAGGAAAATGGTTTTGTAGTAATAATCCAGTAGTAGGAAGATGAAAATTCATTGATGGGTTGTAATCTTAGAAAGAAGAAATTAAAAAAGTAAAAATGGAATTATGTATGTGATTTGATATGGACTTCTTTGTGTTCTTCTTCAAAAAGGAATTGGTCTTTGAGAACCACTTGTGCATCAATTGATCTTCTTTGATCATCTTGGAACCTATACAAGCTCAGCACTAATTAGAAATAAAATGTAATATTCCTAATTGGGAGAGGTGACCAATCTCTCTTCATAATATATATACACAACAAATTCATAAATAATGTTAATAAAAAAAAAAATCAAGGAATATAAAAATGAAATAAAGTTTTTACTTGCTAGTAAGTGGTAACTTAGACAACCTATCAGTATTTTGTTGATAATTTCTTTGTTTGAAACCCAATTCAATGATTCAAAAACTAGGTTTAAGAAAATGCTAATAAAAACTATCCCGTTACGTATACCTTATATATATATATATATATATATATATATATATATATATATATATATATATATATATATATATATATATTTTCAATGACACTTGAATCACCTCAAACATGCGTCATATCAGAAAGTTATGTTTGTTTTAGATTTTAGCAAAAAATAAAAATGGGGTGCATGGGTGCCATGTGGCAACATGAGGGAGTGCCACGTGGTGGTACATATGGTCATGTGTCATGACGAGTCGAGAGGTTATGTGGCAAGCTGACGTTGGATAATTAAACCGTTGAAATGAACCAATAATACGCTGCCACATAGGCCAATCGCAAGCTACCATGTGGCAACATATTGTTACATGGTTAAGGTCAAAATATTGCATTGTTAAAAAAGGGCGTGCCCAAAATTTGGGCGCATGACCTCTTACACGCAAGTCATATGACTTACCATTAGGCTAAATGAACAACTATTGAATTTAAATGAAAAACATTTTATTTATATTTTCATATTTTAATGGTGCAACAAAATAACTAACGGTGCAACTGAATGCAAATTGTTGGCTAACTAATCCAAGATGTGTGGGAAGAAAAAAAACTTCCCCCCTGTTGTACTTCTTGCATCAAACTGTTATGAGTCCACTGAAATATTTGACATCAATTTAGACTCATCCTCTCCCATGTAAAACTGGATTTGCAAACTTAAAGCCTCCCGTTATCACTCTATAAATCGATATCAATCAAGAGAACACACTCGAGTTTCTTATTTGCAGGTTAAAAGACTGACACCCAAACACTGAATGGAATGCATGTTGCGCTTCACCAAAACCACACATTTCACTACCATCCTCATGCATTTTCTAGAGCTTTGCCTCATTTTTATTCGTCCATGTTTGTTTTATGTATACTGTGGAATTTTTTACAGAAGGCTTTTGTTTTTAAAATCTATCTATTATCGTTTATTATTATTTAATTTTTTTTATATTGCTTTTTGGTTTTTTAGATTTTGTTTTTTTTTAATGTTTTATTTTCTGGGTACGTTTGGTTGGTTTTTTTAATTTTTTTTTTTTACTATTTATTGTTTTTAGATTTGTTTTTATTATTTCGTTTATTTTTTTTTGGGCTTGTTATTGTATTTTTTTTTACTTTTTATTTATTTATTTTTTTAATGTGTTGCTTTTCTTATTTTTTTCATTTCTCATTCTCATTTTATTTTATTTTATTCTAATGTTTTTTTTTTTTTTTTTAATTTAAATGATTTTTTTTAAAATGGTTTTTTAATATATATATATATATATATATATATATATATATATATATAACTTATGATAGAACTATGTGTATTTTTTAATCTATTAATAATTTGGAGTTCTAGAAAAACAAATAAAACAAAAAAATGTTAAAAGAAAACTCTCTTTAGAAGTTTTGAGAGAAATCTATTTGTGAATTAGAGATCAAAGTTTAAATAATTCTTTTCTTATGAATGAATAATAGATTTAGATCTCCTAGTCAATTTTCCATATCTATGGATTTTTATTATGATATTCCAAAGCTAATAGATCCAAATTTCCTTTCTGATCTTTCAGGTTGCAACAAAGCATAAGAGGGGAGCATACTCAATATTTCTTTATGTAATTGAAATCTGAAATTTGAAAATCAAAATAAGAAGAATTTGAAATCAGACCTCAAATAGTAGCTTTTGAAACTCTAATGGTTCTCTTTATTCACATGTCTCTTTTCTCCTGTAAATATTTCTACAAATGGTTAGTGAATGAGGTGGCTCTTATTGCACCACCAAATGAAAAATTTCAATAAAATGAAATAAAAAATAAAAAAATAAAAGCATGGCTTTATTCCTTTATTCTATCATATTCTATTTTGAGAAAGAAAATATTTTATCAAGCGTAAGAATACTTCCAGTGGAACCATGTGCATAATAATATGACATGTTTAAAGAAATGTTTCTCGTGGCTAGTGGGGGTCCAGTCGAGTACTTGATTAAATGTTTGAATTAGTACCTTTGTATCAATGCTATTTATCATTTCTGAAGCTTTCATGAAGTTCTAGGCAGTGGCCTCAGTCCTAGCCCAGAAAAGTGGCACAAATTCCAGGTTCGCTCACACAAAACTAGTTGAAAAATTCCACAGTCGCTGGATTTCCCTTGTTGTGGGAGCGACTAGAGTCCTACAGCTACATGCATGGCTTTTTAAGGGATAAAATGGGGATTTATATCAATGAAAAGCTAAGTTTCCTCAGGGGTTGGTTACTTGGAAAGGTTGGTTGATGCCTGGAGATTCTGTAGCATGTGTGGAAGGCCAGTTTCGTTTTTTTTGTCGATTCAAATTCCTTAACTATACGTTGGGAGTTGAATCACATCATAGTAGCCTCTCATCACATGTTTACCCTAGTGGACCCAGTAGCTTGGGTAAATGTGGGAGGAGGGTGTTACATCATCCATCATCCATCACATCGTATTTAAGAGAAAAATTTAAGGTTCAAGTAGTATAAAATCACATCGCGCATCAAAAACAAGTTCTCCAACTCTTGAATAATGACCTAACTATGGCACAAAATCTAATGAAACAACAAGCATATCAACATCACAATGAAAGAAGTTTTGACATAGTCGATTGGGTATTTCTAGAGCTACAATGATAGAAACAAATGTCCCTCAAGAAAGCTAAGAAGGATAATAAATTATCACCCAAGTACTATGGTCCTTACAAGGTGTTGCAAAATATTGGTATTATGGCATACAAATTGGAGCTACATGCATCTCCCTGAGTAGACCTCATTTTCCATGTTTCATGCTTAAAAAATGTTATAGCTAACAATATACCAATTAAAACAATATTGCAGGAACTTGATGAGGAAGTAAAAATCATATTTGAGCTTGAAGTAATCATGAAAATAAGAACCTGATAGCTACAAAATCATTCAATTCAAGATTATCTTATTAAGTGGAAGAAATTACCCACTAAAGATTCCACATGGGAGGATGGTAATTTTAGATAGAATCATATAGAATTACTCAAGCGTAGAGGAAAATACTTTTTTGAAGGAGAGGGGCATGGTATGCCCATATAATACTAGTGTAGCTCCGTTATTTTTATTGTTGTGCCACATGTATCCCCCATATTTTTGTTGTTGTGATCCATATAAGCCCACTATTGTTATTATTGTGCCCCTAAATTATTATTGTTATGCAGGAATTGATTATATTATGACCCTTTAGACTCCCATAGACTCCCATATCATCCAAGAATTATTCATTTATGTGATGTTAAAGGAGGGTGCCCCCTCGGAGAGGTTTATTTCAAGAAATTGGTCTATATTTTCTTATGTTTTATAATATGGTTACATAACAGACTGGGATGTCACCACATTGCTTTTTTTGCTTGTGTTTTTCAAAGGAGTTAAGTTCAACCTCACTAGGATTTAATTCCTGACGTAATGTGTCGATGAAAATCTGACTCGCACAGGTGTGAAAAGAGTGTGATAGTGTAATTGCTTAGGATAAAGTCAAGGTGGTGGGTTTAAAGGTGGTTTACCCACATAACTTGGGTATTTTGAAAGCCTCACAAATGGATATGGACTAGGAATATGTGGTGTGTTAGATCCCATGCAAGAAGTTGTAGCACATGGCACTGGGACATGTGGAGGAGGGACAACTAGGAGTCCACATAACCTTGAAAAGGTTGTCCCCAATATTTTTAATGGGGGACTGCATAAGTTCCTCTTGGGATTTTATTCCCAAGGTGATGTGGCTTTAGAGGGGCCCACGACTGTGTGCAATTTTTATATTTTCCATCAGTTTTGTTTGGCCTTACGAGTTGTAGAGAGGGTATTAATATGTGGAACAACATGAATGGGTCAACAAATGTGTGGAACTAACACGTGGGTGGTGACGTGGTACACAACTAGGGTAGCCATGTGAGCGCCATGTGGGGATGATGTGGGTGTTATACCACTAATGAAGATAATGTGGCCTTCTCTCATAAGAAAATATTTCAATGGCCATATATTTTGATATATGATTCAATGGTAATATCTAAGAAAATTTAAATTAATGGAAAGGTATCACCAAGATGAATGCAACAATGTTACCTTTTTTAGGTTTTGATAAAGTTGAAAAAGGTAAAAAATAATTATACACCATTTCCATAATTGGACTATGAAGGTTGCGCCGGCCTAGTAACTACCTCCTTCTACCCTTATTTGAGGCTAGGGATAGTTGGGGATCATGTTACAAATATCAAGCTATAACTGTTAGTTTTTCAATTGTGGTAACTTGATTAACACTTACACTTTTTTCAATCATAATTGTTAAATTGAATTTCATTCTTTACTTAAGACATTCATTAACATGTATTTTTAGTCAATTGTAATACACTGTTAAAGCTCATTTACGATTTGGTAGAATATTAATTTTTAGTTAAGCTTATTATTCATTAAAAGAGACACATTAGGAGTCTTTAAGCTAATTCTTTCATATATATTAAGTGTTCAACATTTTAGTTTATATAAGTAAGTTATGTTTGAAAATTAGTTTAAGTATTGTGATTTATTTAGGAGATGGATTTTTGATTCAATGATTTATATATATATTTGTTTTTATTACTTAGTTTGAAATTCAAAGCATATTTGTGTAGAAAATTCAACAATTGGTAATTTTGAGAATAGTGGCATGCATTTGTTTTAGGATTTTGATGATAGTGATATGGATGTCATTTTGATGCATGTTTTACTATTTTTGGAATTTGAGGATTCATAAAAATATTGTAGGCTTATGATTTACAAAATTTATTGCCCCTTGTAATCAAATAATTTACTTCTTACACCTGAGGCAATACTGGCATTTCACTTGTTCTACCTATTAGAAATTTTTAATAGGATTTTGATTCAATACTTATTGAATAACTAATAGGTTTTATAGGATACATGTTTTTGATGTTAATTGAATCTATATTTTGTTAACTATATTATTGAAAATTTATTAATGTTTTACTTCTTAAGAATAGTTTGTTGAACATCTTTGTTCACTTGATCATACTATTCAAATTTCATAGAGTTTTTCTTCATACCTACTAGAGTACAATTGAGTATTCTTCAAGTTTTCATAACATACTGGATTGTCCATCATTTTTAAGAATTAGGATGGATTGGATATACACCCAATTCACTTCATATTAGGATTTGTCCCATAATTATGGGTTCATCTTAGGGATCATGTACAAGTTATGTTTTCCTTTTGTTGTGAATTTAGATTTATAGTCTTGTTATATGGCATCAAATTTTGGTGAGTTTTTAGGCGGAGCTTCATTGATACTTGTGATGTTTTACACCATGAGAATTAGGAGATGCTATCAACTTTTGTAGTAATATTTGTGTCCTACTTCGTGCACTTGGACGTACTTAGGATTAACAGGAGTGTATCAACATTATAAGTCCTTAATGTTAATCCCATGTCTGAGATAAACACTATGTATCTTCGGATATATCCTTTTTCATATGCATTATGTAGTTTCCATTTGTTAGCGTTAGCCATTATTTGGTGGTTATAATTATTGTACTAGTTTTTTGATATGATTATGTGAATATGATTGATTTGGCTTAAGCATTATATTTTACCTCTTAATTTTTTTATTTTTAATCTTTTTCAATTAGACCCTCTAGAATCTTCTTTAAAGTCCAAGAATAGGTATTTTCACATGTTTGAGTATTGATAGTTGGCATGGCATCTGCATAATACTATGGTGGTCAAAACATAATTTGACTTATTTAATTGATTGAAATTTCTTGATGAATTGAATAATGTTTAATGCTAAGAAAATTTTTGTGCAAAATTTTGACCCTAAAATAAATGTTTAATGACCCAAACAATCTCCCTCATTTCCAATACTCTAAATAACTAAAATAAGACCCCTAAAATGAGCTTTATAAGCTATTGTTTCAATTTTTGTATATAAAAATATCAAACAAAAAATGAAATGCATAGTAATCTATTTTAGATCATTCATATTATTATTATTTTTAAACATATTTATATATATTCTAAACATAAGGTAAAAATAAGTTGCGGAGGGGAATTTTAAAAAGAAATCGGATGAAGAGAAATGTTCGAGTATGGGACAAAATAAAACATTTTAGCTATTCTCGACAACATCGTTTTTGCGGTTCCATAGATGGTAAAATGAAATATGGAAAATACATATTTAAATAGCACTCCTTTGCCATTGAGTATAAGAGTGAGTAGTAAAATAAATTATTAAAAATTCATTTAGAAACCATTATTCAAATCATGAAGCCAATACATATTGTCATCTTTATCAAAATCATGAAGCCAAGACAGATTGGCTGCATTTCATTGTCTGTACAACATTTCTAACATTTTGGCGCCTAAACATTTTGACTCAATTACACAAATTAAAGTTTTGAATTATCAACATTTCGGCTCCCAGCTACAATGAATGCTCAAGCAGCCAACTTCATGATAGCGACAAGAAAAGATACTAGTAAGGAGTTGTCTACCAATTTAATATAATAGATCGACTTAATAGGATTTTTTGGATGATAGTTTTTTTTTTTTTTTGGAATTTAATATTTTTTTTTTTTTTTAAATCAGTGTTTGAATTACAAATTTGATAACATTTAAGGCACCTAAAATACTGAAATTTATGTTTAACAATTGTAACTTAAATTTTCAAAAATATTTGCCCAAATTTTCCATAATATTACCAAAATTTAGAGTTATTAGTAATGGTGAATAGCGGTTTACTGATAAGTTTCTCATCCTGGCCCGTGCTAATCTCAGCAGAATTTGAGTGAGCATTCTTCTGTTTGTATGCTTGATGGGGTGTTTTGGTTTCACCATTATTTTATTAAATGTGAATTGCAAGAGAGCCATGGGATATAAATATGATGTTTTTCCAAGCTTTAGAAGGAACGATGTAAAAAAAAGGTTTGTGGATCATCTTGTAGAGGTTTGCTATTACACCAAAACCGACAGGTGTTGGTAAACTTCCAAATCAGTAACTAGGATCTCCATTAGGTACTAGGATCTTCGTTAGGTTTTTAATTAGACTGCGTGATTAGGTTTTTTTGTTTCACCATTAGTTCACTTGTTGGTAAACTTCCAAACCAGTAACTAGGATCTCCAGGGTGGGAATCACGGGTTAACCTGTAACTAGGATCTCTAGGAAGTAACTAGGATCTCTAGGGTGGGAATTATGGATTCCATAGAGGTGTTGTGATTAGTCCAACACCCCCCTCAAACACCCCCTGAAAGGTACCTTAGGGGAATCGAACCTGGGTCCAGGCTCTGATACCATGTAGAGGTTTGCCGTTACACCTATGGGTTTTGGTAAACTTCCAAACCAATAACTAGGATCCCCATGTGAATAGTGGGAACAACAACTCTTTAAAAATTCAGCTCATAGTTGAAAAGAGTTTCATCCTTATTCCAATATTCTCCCCTAATTACGCTCAATCTTCTTGGTGTCTGAGAGAATCCTCTCTTATTGCAGAACAAGTATGGAAGGGGTCGGCCATCGCCATCGTTGTGTTTTACGACGTCAGTCCTGTGCAAGTTCGGCGGCTAGAGCAATCCGGTGACCCATTTTCTCTTGCATTCCAAGAGAATGAGAAAAGTGGGAGGTATAGCGCAAAATAAATTAGGGAATGGAAGGATGATCTCTTCCAAATTTGTCATCTCTCTGGCTACTCACTTCAAGATGACTTCAATGGGTCCATAACTCACACTTCCCATTCATCTCTTATTTTTTTCTCTGTTTCTGTTCCCCCTACGTTTGAATTCTTAATACTTATAGGAGTTGTCTATCTAGCAAGAGGAATTGCCCGGATAGCCAAAATTGGTCAGAATCCGGGAATTTAAAAAAAAAAAATCTTGCTATAACAGTGTTTGAATCATGTTTTTGATGGTGTAAATGGATTCAGCACCATCGAAAACCTCTAGGACATCCAAAATATTGAAGTTTCATAACTATAACTTGGATTTACAATAATCCCTACTGGATTTTCTTAAAATCTTACCTGAATTTCAATGATTTTTAGGGCAAAAAAATAGTCTAGTTAGACTACTGCATACTGGAGTCGTCTATCTAGCCAGAGGAATTTCCCAGACGGCCAAAATTGGCTGGAATCCAGGAAATTTTGTTAAAAAAATTCTTACTATAGCAGTGTTTGAATCATGTTTTTTATGGTGGAAATGGATTCAGCACCATTGAAAACCTTTAGGGCACCCAAAATATTGAAGTTTCGTAACTATAACTTGGATTTAAAAAAATCCGTACCAGATTTTCTTAAAATATTACTTGAATTTCAATGATTTTTAGGGCAGAAAAGCAGTCTACTTAGACTACTACATACTAGAGTTGTCTATCTAGAAAGAGGAATTTCCCAAACGACCAAAATTGGCTAGAATCTGGGCAATTTAAAAAAAAAAAAAAAAATATCTTGCTATAGAGTTGTTTGAATCATGTTTTTGATGGTGGAAATGGATTCAACACCATCGAAAACCTCTAGGGCACCCAAAATATTGAAGTTTCATAAATATAACTTGAATTTACAAAAATCCCTCCCAGATTTTCTTAAATTCTTACCTGAATTTCAATGATTTTCAGGGAAAAAAGCAGTCTAGTTAGACTACTGCATACTGGAGTTGTCTATCTAGCCAAATGAATTTCCCGGAAGGCAAAAATTGGTTGGAATCCGGGAAATTTTTTAAAAAAAATTCTTGCTATAGCAGTGTTTGAATCATGTTTTGATGGTGGAAATGGATTCAGCACCATCGAAAACCTCTAGGGCACCCAAAATATTGAAGTTTCGTAACTATAACTTGGATTTACAAAAATCAGTACTGGATTGTCTTAAAATATTACTTGAATTTCAATGATTTTTAGGGCAGAAAAGCAGTCTACTTAGAGTACTACATACTAGAGTTGTCTATCTAGCCAGAGGAATTTCCCAAACGACCAAAATTGGCTAGAATCAGGGCAATTTAAAAAAAAAAAAAAATCTTGCTATAGCAGTGTTTGAATCATGTTTTTGATGGTGGAAATGGATTAAACACCATCAAAAACCTCTAGGGCACCCAAAATATTTCATTTTCATAATTATAACTTGAATTTACAAAAATCCCTCTCGGATTTTCTTAAAATCTTACCTAAATTTCAATGATTTTTAGGGAAAAAAAGAAGTCTAATTGGACTACTGCATATATATATATATATATATATATATATATATATATATATATATATATATATATGGTCAAATCTAGCACCAAAAACCAGTCCTCTTTTGTTAATATTAACAACCATATCTCTAGCGCCTATTACTTGCGTTTTTCTATGTAGATTTGGTAGGGCCTACTACTTGTGCTCCTTTATATATATTTGGTCGAGGATTTATTTTCTATAGTATAGAAAACTTGAATATTGCATCTTAGTTTATGAAAATACTTGCAACTTCAAAATTTTATCAGTTAAACTATGTACCGCAAAACATTATGATTGGGTTATTAGTCCTACCAAAGGCCATGCAGGGACTATAGCAATTGTTCGGTGTTGACCAAACATTAAATTTCTTTGACCAACCACCCGGTTCATTATTTTATTTCATGTATGAATATAAATGTGGAATCAAACAATATTTTATGGACTGTTTAGGTTTCTACCTCTTATTGCAGGCAAAAGACTATGATTTTCTGATTCTTACTAATAATCTAAATATTCAAGTTATATAAAATTCAGGATTAGGTTAATGCTTTGGGAGACATTAGAAAAAGTAAAATTTATAATTTTTTGAGAGCGTGACATACCCGACATCGGGGTCATACTAGGCTATAGATTGCACCTCTCAGCGCAATAATTATAATTCTAAACTATAAGAATTTATTTGCATTATTTTCTAAACTTTATTATGTTACAATAAATCATATTATTCTAGATTTATTATTTTACAATTATTTAAAATTTACAAATTTAAAAATTTAAAATTTTTAATAAATTCATTTCACATTAATACAATTAAAATTTTACAAATATTTTACATACAATTACAATTACAATTATAATTACAGGTACAAGTACAATTACAATTACAATTTCACAATTTCACGTACAATTACAATTACAATAACAATTTTACAATTTTAAAAATTACAATTACGATTAAAATTTTAGAAATTCACATATATACCATTACAATTACAATTTTTGAATTTTAAATACAATTAGATGATTGTCCGCTGCACCTCAGTGTGGCTCAAAAAAACTTGCACCGGTGCTTGAGAGCTCTATAGCACTCAGAAAAGTGAAAAATGTGGTTTTTTTGCTATAATTTTTTTTTTATTTAACCCTGTTCTGGTGCGTGGTGTTTTTATTAGCATATCAGTGTATTTTCACTATGCCGCCCTGGGCAGTTTCTATTTTTTCGGGCATTTAGGAGGCACTAGGGTGGCCTAGTGGTAACGCATCGACGCTCTACAGTAATAAGATGCACCGGGAACGTTGTCTAGTGAACCAATGATTTTTACATTTTTTTGGCCGTAATTATTTTTTTTTTAACCATTTTCCGATGCACGGTAATAATGGGGCCCCAGTGCATTTCGGTCATTCCGCACCGAGTGGTTTCTATTCCGTGCACTTTTAATGAGACACCGGGGTGGCTGAGAGGTAATGCACTAGTGCTCTATAGTAATAAGACACACCGGGAATTTTTTCTGGTGAACCAATGATTTCTATAGTTTTTTGTCCATAATTTTGTTTTTTAACCCTTTTCTGGTGTGCGGTATTACTAGAGCCCCGGTGCGTTTCAGTAATTAGGCACTGGGCAGTTTCTATTCCACACGCTTTTTATGAGACACCGGGGTGGCTTATAAGTAACACACCAATGCTTTACAGTAATAAGACGCATCGGGAACATTGCCTTGTGAACCAATGATTTCTGCATTTTTTTCGCAGTAATTTTGTTTTTTCTTCACCCTTTTCCGGTGCGTGGTATTACTGGAGCCCCGTGCATTTTAGTAATTCTTCAAAGGGAGGTTTCTGTTTCTAGCACTTTTTATGAGACACCGATGCGGCTTAGAGGTAACGCATCGGTGCTCTACAGTAATAATATGCACTAGGAACGTTGTCCAGTGAACCAATGATTTGTGCAGTTTTTTGGGCGTAATTTTGTTTTTTTAACCCTTTTTCGGTGCACGGAATTTATGGGGCCCCAGTCCATTTCACTCATTCTGCCCCAGGTGGTTTCTATTCTACGCGCTTTTTATGAGACACCGGTGTTGACGAGTTGACATGCACTAGTGTTGTTCCTTAATAAAAGGCACCGGGCAGGTGTGTACAGAGCGCACGGTTTCTGGTGTGCCAATGTTTTATGCGATTTTTTTGCCCTTGTTTTTGTTATTTAACCAACTACAGGTGCACTCGTTTTATGGACGCCTCAGTGCGTCCTTGATTCCACACAGTTGTCAAATTTATGTAAAGTACTGGTACTCTACAGAATTACAACGCACCTGGCATGTGTGTACAGAGCGCACGGTGTCCGGTGTGCCAAATTTTTAACTGCACTGGTGCTATGTCGTCTTGAATGCACTAGTGCATTTTTTGATGATAAGAGCACAAGAAGAAATACATCCGCAAAACATCTACCCACCAACCTCCTTTAGAAACCTCCGCTAGAAACGGATGTCTAGGGTATTTTTATAAGGGGTTCCTCAAAAACATCCACTAGGGGGTCTTTTCCTTGTAGTGTATTTTTATATTTTAGTTAATTAGTTAGTTCAAGAAATTAACCTAGGGATCTCATATATTGTAAATGAAAATAGGAAATATTTCATCATTTTTTATCATGGACATCTTCTAAGATTTAAATTTTGTTGAGTTTTCCTCAAATGGTTAAAGTGTTTTTTTTTTCTAAGGGCTTTTCTTGATGCGGTTAACATGTTTTTCCTGTTCTTGATAATTGTCTTAATGTATAATATATAAGTTTAATAGCTTAATTACTATTTTAATAATTTCTTTGCATTTTTCCAGGGAAATTGCTAATTATTTAAGTGGGATAAGATACTAAGAGGATAATCCCTTTATTTAGAAAGTGAAATCTTCTTTTTGTTTAGAGATTCTCTCTAGTAGAGTATGGTAGAGATGTAATGTAGTGCACTATTTAACCTTTTGACTTGGTAAAAAAAACAAAACAAAAATTAATTTAAATAAAATATAAAAAATAAAATAAGACATCAAATTAATAATTATATTTATAATTAATAAATAAACTAGCATAGATCCATTTTACCTCCCAATCTACCAAGAGTTGAAAGAGATCAAATCTCTTGAGATGCAAACCTTTTTTACAATGAAATGAGATTTGATTCCTCTAGGTACTTGGTAGATTTCGAGTTACTATAGATATTCATTTAATCATATTACATTCAATAGGTGATCCTTCATTTCATTCATCTCAATAACTATTTAAAATGGGGTTTACCAACATGCTAGAGATTTTGCAATAACATGCATGATCTATCTATTCTATTAGTTGTTGAAAAATTAGATGCTCTCGCCCTTAAACGTGTTTGAAAAACAAATCTTTCTTCACTAGATTTGAAGAGAGATTACAAATTATTATGTAGAAATACATACTTTCATTGACTTATATTGTCTGACCATCACTAAAAATCATGTTCAAAATTATTATTTGTATACATTTCCATTCAACAACCATTCCTTCATAAGTTCATGTTTCCCTACATTAGAATATGTGCATATAGATGTGCATATTTGTTCGAACATCTATTCTATATTTTTGTGTAAGGTACTTATTACAACTTAAAAACCATAGTTATCTTTGAAATAAATCTATTCTGTGTGACAGATGCAAAGTAATTGAATGATACAGAAAATCCAATAAAAAGAAATTTTTTCTCTAAAAAATAATTAGACAACAGATAAGTGAGTAAACCAACCTAGATCCATCTTAACTCTGGATCTATCAAGAGCCAAGAGGGATCAAATCTCTCGAGGTGCAAACCTCTTTTTTGAGTGCAAAATTTGAGGAAAGGTTTGCACCTCGAGAGATTTGATCCCTCTTGGTTCTTGATAGATCCGGAGTTAAGATGGAAGTAGGCCAGTTTACACGGAAATATATCGAAGATATCATCAATTTTATCAATAATATTTAAATATATCCAATATTAATATAATCATTTTAAATATGCTAAAGATTTATGAGATTAACTTGGTCATTTTAATTTTAAATTTTCTTAGTTACCTCACTTCATTTTAGATGATAAATATTGTTAATAACTATAATGATAAAAAATTATGAAATATTTTTTTTGAATGCAAAGTGACAATAATAGTGTTGAAAGATAAAATGTGAATAATAATAATGTACTCATGTTACAAATAGTTTTCATTGTGATCAATCTCAAACTATTTTCTTCTACTATTCTTATTTCCACCCTTGTTATTTTTGTTATATTTTCATATCGATTATATGAAAAAGAAAATTTAAATCGTAAACCATTTAAATCTTTAGCTTGTGCTGTTGCAGTAAACATGATACCTTGTCTCTCTTGCTCTCCAATATTAATATGTTAAATTACTATAACACAAAAATCAATGTACATTGTCAATACCTTTTTGTGCTTACACTAAATCAATCCATATTGTTAATCCAATCACTTTAAAATTAATGTAACGTCATATATCCAATTACATCAAATCATAAATCAACATATACATTGAAATCAATGCATTTAATGCAAGCAATCAAATAATATTAGAAAATAACTTCTACATTGAAATCAATGCACCTAATGCAAGCAATCAAATAAGATTAGAAACCAATATCTACACTAAAATCAATGCATTTACTCAAAGTAATCAAATAAGATTAGAAATTTCCATATACATTGAAATCAATGCATTTAGTGCAAACAATGAAATAGGATTAGAAATAATCTACATTGAAATCAATTCATCTAGTGCAAGTAATCAAATATAATTATAAATCAACGTCTAAATTGAAATCAACACATCTAATGCAAGCAATCAAATAGTATTATAAATCACCACCTACACTAAAATCAATGCATCTAGTGCAAGTAATCAAATATCATTAGAAATAAATATCTACACTAAAATCGATGCATCTAGTGCAAATAATCAAATAGGATTATAAATCACCATCTCCACTTAAATCAATCCATCTAGTGCAAGAAATATTCTTCCCTCTCTCCACCCTCCATCCATATCTATATGCCCCTACATATCTTGTTTTTTGTCTCTCTATCTCACCCCCCTAAACACACATGCTCTCACACTACATATATATCATTCTCTTTTTGAATCACCCCCTCTCCCCATATCTCTCTTCTTCCCTCTCTTCACCTTCCATCTTTATCTCTATCTTCCCATTCTCTCTCTCTCCCCCGCTAATATCTCACTTTCCTTCTTTTGCCCTCTCCCTCTCTCTCCATCTTCCTTATCACTCACTCTCTCTCTCTCTCTCTAGAAACCAACATCTAGACTTAAATCAACAAATTTAATCAAAGAAATCAAATAGGATTAGAAATCGCCATCTACACTAAAATCAATGCATTTAGTGCAAAAAATCAAATAGGATTAGAAATCATCTACATTGAAATCAATTCATCTAGTGCAAGTAATCAAATATAATTATAAATCTAAATTTAAATTGAAATCAACAAATTCAGTGCAAGCAATCAAATTGTATTGGAAATCATCACCTACACTAAAATCAATACATCTAGTGCAAGTAATCAAATATCATTAGAAATAAATATCTACACTAAAATCGATGCATATAGTGCAAATAATCAAATAGGATTATAAATCACCATCTCCACTTATATCAATCCATCTAGTGTGAGAAATATTCTTCCCTCTTTGCACCCTCTATCCATATCTATATCCCCCTCCATCTCTTCTTTTCTGTCTCTCTATCTCACCCCCCTAAACACACACGCTCTTGCACTCAATCCCCTCCTCTCCCCATCTCTCTCTTCTTATCTCTCTTCACCTTCCATCTATATCTCTATCCTCCCCTTCTCTGCCTCTTCCCTGGTAATATTTATCTTTCCTCCATTTTTCCTCTCTCCGTCTCTCTCCATTTTCCTTATCACTCACTCTCTCTCTCTCTCTCCACCTTTCTCTCTCTATGCCTTTCTTCTTACCTCCCTCTCCCTCCCCCTCCAATTCCGTCTCTATTTTCCTCCCTCTCTCCACTCTCTCACATCCTCTCTCTTCCTTCCTCTCTTTCCCTTTCTCTCCCATCTCTCTCCCTCTCTCTTTCTCTCTTCACCCAAAAACTATGTTACTATATCCCTCCCTCTCTCCTTATATCTCCTTCTCCCCCCCTTATCTCCATCTCTCCTTATTTGTCCATTTATCTCAACCCAAAACATACATGCTCTCTCTCTGTCTGTCCCTTGTCACTCCTTCTCTCTCTCCTCTTCTAACTCTCTATATTTCTTTTTTCCTACATCTCTCCCCCTCCAAATCCATCTCTCTATCAATCCTTCTCTCCTCCTCTCTCTCTCTCTCTCTCTCTCTCTCTCTCTCTCTTCCCTCCAATAATCTTTCTTCTCCCATCACTCTCCTCCTCTCTCCCATCCTTCCTCTCTCTCCCTTTCTCTCCTACCTCCCTCTCTCTTCCCCCGTCTCTCTCTCTCTCTCTCTCTCTCTCTCTCCCTCCCTCTCTCTCTCTCTCTCTCTCTATAATCTTCTTTCTTCCCCATCTCCCTTTCTTTCTCTCTCTCTTTTCTCCCCTCTCTGTCCAACTACATTACTATATCTCTCCCTCTCTCTTTCTCTCTTCTTCTCTCCCCCCTTCTTTCCATACATCTTACTTTGTCTCTTTATCTCACCCCTTAACATACACACTCAATCTCCATCTCTCCCTTATCACTATCTCTCTCTCTATTTCTACTTAGTTATGTAAACTAATGAACATAAATATTTGTAAATATAAAGCAGATTATGGAGTAAATATTAAAATAGGTTTTACTTACTTACCATACATCTGGTTTATTTATATCTTTATTTATTTACCATACCTCTTTTATTTACTATGGTATTTGGCCCATAGGCTTGTTATATAATTAGATTTTTATTTATAATCCTATTTGATATATTTTTATTTATTTACCTTACCTCTTTATACCACTTTTGTATTTATTTATTTACCATACCTCTTTATACCTATTTTATATTTATTTATTTATCATACCTCTTTATACCTCTTTTATATTTATTTATTTACCATACTTATTTTATAAATATGGCATTTGGCCCATGGTATCAATATTAATTTGTCCCATCGTATTGGTCCCATAGGCTTAATCTAAATAAAACCTCTTTTTTAAGTCTTTTTAAATATAAAAAGGTTTATGGAGTAAATATAATTTTTTTTTTTTTATTTACCATACATCTAGTTTATATATATTTTTATTTATTTACGATAGCTTTGGAGTAAGTATAAAAATAAGTTTATTTATTTACCATGCCTCATGTTTATTTATATTTTTATTTATTTAAATTTTAAAATATTGCAACTTTGATGGGGAAATATTTATGTCTTTAAATATTTAATTTATCCATAGAATATGGGTTTTATTTTTAAAAATTCATTCTATAAATATTTAATTAAAATAAATATTAAAAGATTCTGGATTTTGATTGTTGGTGTTGAATTAACTCGTTTCCTTTGATTTAGGAAATGGTATTGAGTTTAGTAAAGATTAAAGATGGGAGTTGTCTTTAGTGCGACTTTTTGGAGTTTCAGTTGGCGGAATCCGGTGAAAAAAATAGAGGGGAAATCTTGATTTATGTTATTTAAATTGGTTTTTTGACTACATATATGGATTCAGCACCCTAAAAAACCACTGGGGCACTTCCATTGTGCAAAGTTACCCATCAAACTTTTGTTTTCAATAAATCCGTAAAACCCTTCAAAAAGTCGCACTAAAGACTACTTGGTAAAGATGTTTAAAATTTTACTTAATTTGGAAATTCAATATGGTAATTTTTTTTGTTAAAGGTAAATTTATGATCCATTCAAATTCACGTATATAATTTACTATCCATTCAAATTATATAAATAATACATAGTTGTATTTTAAAGGTTAATCTCAACCCATTAATATGTTAAAAAAGTTATATGTAATCTAAATATTCAAGTTATATAAAATTCAAGATTAGGTTAATGCTTTGGCCAAACATTACAAAAAGTGAAATTTATTATTTTTTGAGAACATGACGTACCCAACATCGAGGCCATACTAGGTTGTAGATTGCACTGGAGAGGCACAATCTACAGCCCAGTATGACCTCGATGTCGGGTATGTCACATTCTCAAAAAATAATAAATTTTACTTTTTCTAATGTCTCCCAAAGAATTAACCTAATCTTGAATTTTATATAACTTGAATATTTAGATTATATAGAATTTTTTTAACTTATTAATAGGCTGAGATTAACTATTAAAATACAACTATGTATTATTTATATAATTTGAATGGATAGTAAATTATATACGTGAATTTGAATGGATCATAAATTTACCTTTAACAAAAAAAATTTACCACATTGAATTTCCAAATTAAGTAAAATTTTAAACATCTTTACTCTTTACTAAAGTCAATACCATTTCCTAAATCAAAGGAAAAGAGTTAATTCAACACAAACAATCAAAATCCAAGATATTTTAAATTTATTTTAATTAAATATTTGCTAAATGAATCTTTAAAAATAAAACCCTATTCTATGGATAAAAAAAAATATTTAAAGACATAAATATTTCCCCATCAAAGTTGCAATATTTTAAAATTTAAATAAATATAAATATAAATAAACATGAGGGATGTTAAATAAATAAAACCTATTTTTATACTCACTCCAAAGCTATGGTAAATAGATAAAAATATATATAAACTAGATTTGTGGTAAATAAATAAAATCTCTTTTTACATTTACTCCATAAACCTTTTTATATTTAAAAAAAAATTAAAAAAGAGGTTTTATTTAGATGAAGCCTATGGTACGAATACCATGGGACAAATTAATATTGATACCATGGGCCAAATACCATATTTATAAAATAAGTATGGTAAATAAAATATAAAAGAGGTATAAAGAGGTATGATAAATAAATAAATATAAAATAGGTATAAAGAGGTATGGTAAATAAATAAATATAAAAGAGGTATAAAGAGGTAAGGTAAATAAATAACAATATATAAAATAGGATTATAAATAAAAATCTAATTATATAACAAGCCTATGGGCCAAATACCATAGTAAATAAAAGAGATATGGTAAATAAATAAAAATATAAGTAAATAAAAATCTAATTATATAACAATCCTATAGACCAAATACCATAGTAAATAAAAGAGGTATGGTAAATAAATATAAATATAAATAAACCAGAGGTATGGTAAGTAAATAAAACCTCTTTTCATATTTACTCCATAATCTTCTTTATATTTACGAATATTTATGTTCATTAGTTTACATAACTAAGAATAAATAGAGAGAGAGAGAGAGAGAGAGTGATAAGGGAGATATGGAAAGAGAGTGTGTATGTTTAGGGGTGAGATAAAGAGACAAAGTAAGATTTATGGAAAGAAGGGGGGACAGAATAAGAGAGAAGGAGAGAGGGAGGGATATAGTTGTCACACACGTACTCAAACAACTCATGGTAAATAAATATTAAGTTACTGTCTTTTAACTATTTTATAAAGAATCAGTTTTATGTAAACGGATTCTTGAAACGGTTGAAAACGAATATGTGTTGTGAGAGCTACTCTGTTATAGATTTGAACAAGAAATAACACGAGGGGGAGAGTGTTTTTCGTAGATCATGGAGCTTCGGCTGTAGCCCTTTACAGCAATTTGCGTGTACCATGCAGACCTGCTTCAAATCCGGGCTTTTCTGGTAGTACCCTCTGAGTATTCCGTATCCAGGAATATGACTTGCAGGGATCTTTTTCGGATCTCTTGGAATTTTATAAGATTTAGGACATGTTGCTCATTTTGTCCAGGATAGGTTAATCTTGATTGATACCAGAACTTGAAGAAACTGATTGTTCGTTCGTTGGAGCGAACATACATGAAGCCACAGTTGGGAAGGTTCTGGAGATCGTGTGGGTAACCTTTGTATTTATCTGCAGCAAAATGAATGTCTGCGCTTGGGGAGAACCTCGTGAAGGGGTATCAAAACCACAGTACACCAATGGAGCGAAGGACAAGTGGGGTTACTCTCCATCAGATTTGGAAAAAAAAATGCAAACGAGTGAGGTTGGTACCCTTTTGTATGGATTTAATTCATTATTAAACAGAAGATGAAAGTTAAATATGTTTTTATTACATTCATGGTCTCCATTAGTAGATGGTGCTTAGCGGCATGAAAGTTAAATATGTTTTTATTACGTTCATGGTCTCCATTAGTAGATGGTGCTTAGCGGCTAGTAGTTCCTTGCATGATCTTGGTTGAGACTATTGTTATTTGTGATTTGGGAAGCTAAATATTTGTAGCTCTGTTTTAGTTAGACAGTTTTCCAGTCTTTGTAGACTCACTGGGCTATTGCATTTTCTACGCTAAAGGGTTGTTTTGTTGATATTTTCCTTCTTAAGGTAAAAATATGTTTTAGTGGACATATTGAGATTAATTTTTTGTTAACCTTATATTGAGACATTTAAAATGCATGCATATCTAAAATAGGCATGTGTCTATTGTATGTATTTATTTCATGCATGTATGAATAAACATGCATGCTTTCATATTCTCTATACATTGTATTTAATGCATATAGATAGGAAAAACATATGCATATATTTAAATTATGTGAGATACGAATAAGATTTATTAACTAATGTTATTACATTGGCAAAGATTAGTTATTCGATAAATCCATGCATAGATTACCATGGTGTTGGTAGAGATTAGTTTTTAACAAATCCATGGATAGTTTACCATGGTTTTGATAAAGTCATGGATAGAGGAACTATTCAATTATATTTCTTAAAAGAATATACTATGTGATTACTTTTATGGTATCATGATTATGATGTTAATTTCTTTTGGAATAAGGTCATGCATAGGTATGCAATATTTGTATTATATTTCATTGGAAAGAATATACATTTGTTTTGGTTAAGTGATATACATGTATGGGTAATTTTGGGATAACATTTGGAGAATAAGACATGTTTTATGTTATATTTCCTAGAAATATGTGTTTCCATGTTATCTGGTATTAAGAACTTCTTTGGAAAGACTCGTGAAGGAAGCTATTTGCTTCATTGGGGAGACTCTTTTGGATTCTATATGCCTTTGCATGCATGGGAGCAACATTTGATATGTTAGATTGCACTCCATGTACTAAAATTAATAGCTCAAGAGTTAGCTATTTTGATTAAATTATGTAAATTTCATGCACGAGTATCATAACTAAGTATCAGTTTATTTTAAATGTATGTTGGGGAGATGTAGCTATTGTCTTGCAGTGCTTATGCGACGGAAAAATTAGTTAATGTGATGACATATAACCAGCACATATGAGGTATGTGTTGTTAAAGGGAGAATGTCAAGGTACTTTACTTGCATGTCATGAATATACATGAATAGATGGAGAAACTAATATAGTATAGATATGTGAAATGATTTATTATACTTTATGAATCTTGACATCAATGTATGTTGAAGGTAACATTAGCAGGGTATGATGGTGATATGTATAAAGGAAATATTATGCTTAACCTGGTGGCAAGTAAATGATTATGGTTCATGCAGATGAGTACGAACTACCAGATGATCCAATGTACGATGGACCATTGTAGGTACATCCATGCCATCAAGATATGAAGATATGAAGACCAGACGGTAAATGGTATCATATTTATTGTAATGGCTTTAAGCTAGATATTTGTATATTTCCTTGTAAGATTTATAAACGATGGTCAAGGTATGGTCTCCCTTATAATCCATTGAGTGAGGGTTGATCACCCTCACGAGTTTTTAATAATAAAATTAAACGTTTGTTGGTTTTCACCTTACGGGGTTTTCAGGGTATATTGGTGTTCAATAATGTGATTTATTATTGTGTCAAGTTGATGATGTTGATTCCTTTCTTGTTATGATGTTCATAATAACAAGTATGTGATGACTACATGAATAATAAAATGAGTGGAAGGTTACATCATACAATATTATGTTAATGTACTGTAATGGAGGTTGTTAATGGTTAAGGAGCTTACTATTCTTATTCTAAAAGTTACACTATGAGCTGGTAAACATTCTATGTAATGATGAGTAAGGAATATTTAATAGTGAATGGAAAGTTACTCGTGAGTAACTTGTATAAAAAAAAATTAACTCCTTACATTTCCATGTGAATTTATCGGTGCATGTTACAATAGTAATGTAGTTGGAGAGAAAGAGGGGTAGAAAGAGAGAAAGAAAGAAAGGGAGATGGGGGAAGAGAGAGGATTAGAGAGAGAGAGAGAGAGAGAGATGGGGGAAGAGAGAGGATTGGAGGGAAAAGAAAGAGGGAGGTAGGAGAGAAAGGGAGAGAGAGGAAGGATGAGAGAGAGGAGGAGAGTAATTGGAGAAGAGAGAGTATTGGAGGGAAGAGAGAGAGAGAGAGAGAGAGAGAGAGAGAGAGAGAGAGAGATCAGGGAAGAGAGAAGGAGTTAGGAGAGAGAGAGAAAGAGAGAGGACTTGAGAGAGAGGAGGAGAGAGGGATCGATAAAGAGATGTATTTGGAGGGGGGGGGGATGTAGGAAATAAGAAATATAGAGAGTGAGAAGTGGAGAGAGAGGAGTGAAAAGGGAGAGATAGATAAAGACAGCGTGTATGTTTGGGGATGAGATAAAGAGATAAATAATGAGAGATGGAGATAAGGGGGGGGAGAAGTAGATATAAGGAGAGAGGGAGGGATATAGTAACATAGTTGGTGGTTTAGGAGAGAGTGATAGGGAGATAGAGATGGGAGAGAAAGGGAAAGAGAGGAAGGAAGAGAGAGGATGTGAAAGAGTGGAGAGAGTGAGGGAAAGGGAGATGGACTTGGAGGCGGAGGGAGAGGGAGGTAAGAAGAAAGACATTGAGAGAGAAATGTGGAGAGAGAGAGAGAGAGAGAGTGAGAGTGAGTGATAAGGAAGATAGAGAGAGAGGGAGAGAGGACAAAATGAGGAAAGAGAGATATTAGCGGGGGTGAGGGAAAGGGGAAGATAGAGATATAGATGGAAGGTGAAGAGAGGGAAGAACAGAGAGATGGGGAGAGGAGGGGATTGGAAAAGAGATTGATATATATGGAGTGCGAGAGCGTGTTTGTTTAGGGGGGTGAGATAGAGAGATAGAAAAGAAGAGATGGAGGGGGATATAGATATGGATGGAGGGTGGAGAGAGGGAAGAATATTTCTCACACTATATGGATTGATATAAGTGGAGATGGTGATTTATAATCCTATTTGATTATTTGCACTATATGCATCGATTTTAGTGTAGATATTTATTTCTAATGATATTTGATTACTTGCACTAGATGCATTGATTTCAATGTAGGTGGTGACTTCTAATACAATTTGATTGCTTGCGTTGAATTTGGTGATTTCATTTTAGATGTCAATTTATAATTATATTTGATTACTTGCACTAGATGAATTTATTTCAATGTAAATGATTTCTAATCCTATTTGATTGTTTTCACTAAATGCATTGATTTCAGTGTAGATGGTGATTTCTAATCATATTTGATTTCTTTGAGTAAATGCATTGATTTCAGTGTAGATGTTGGTTTCTACAGAGAGAGAGAGTGAGTGATAAGGAAGATGGAGAGAGAGGGAGAGATGACAAAAGGAGGAAAGAGAGATATTAGAGGGGGAGAGGGACAGAAGGGGAAGATAGAGATATATATGGAAGGTGAAGAGAGGGAAGAAGAGATAGATGGCAAGAGGGGGTGATTGACAAAGAGATTGATATATATGGAGTGCGAGAGTGTGTGTGTTTAGGGGGTGAGATAGAGAGACAAAAAAAAATAGATGGAGGGGAATATAGATATGGATGGAGGGTGGAGAGAGGGAGGAATATTTCTCACACTAGATGGATTGATATAAGTGGAGATGGTGATTTCTAATCCTATTTGATTATTTTCACTAGATGCATCGATTTTAGTGTAGATATTTATTTCTAATGATATTTGATTACTTGTACTAGATGCAGTGATTTCAGTGTAGGTGGTGATTTCTAATACTATTTGATTGTTTGCATTGGATGTGTTGATTTCAATTTAGATGTCGATTTATAATTATATTTGATTTCTTGCACTAGATGCATTGATTTCAATGTAGATTATTTCTAATCTTATTTTATTGTTTGCACTAAATGCATTGATTTTAGTGTAGATAGCGATTTCTAATACTATTTGATTGCTTTGAGTAAATGCATTGATTGCAGTGTAGATGTTGGTTTCTAATTTTATTTGATTGCTTGCATTAGGTGCATTGATTTCAATGTAGAAGTTATTTTCTAATCTTATTTTATTTCTTGCATTGAATGCATTGATTTCAATGTATATGTTGATTTATGATTTGATGTAATTGGATATATGACGGTACATTAATTTTAAAGTGATTGGATTAACAATATGCATTGATTTTAGTGTAAGCACAAAACGTTATTGACAATGTACATTGATTTTTGTGTTATAGTAATTTAACCTATTAATATTGGAGAGCAAGAGAGACAAGGTATCATGTTTACTACAACAACTCAAGCTAAAGATTTAAATGGTTTACGATTTAAATTTTCTTTTTCATATAATCGATATGAAAATATAACAAAACTAACAAGGGTGGTAATAAGAATAGTAGAAGAAAATAGTTTGAGATTGATCACAATGAAGACTATTTGTAACATGAGTACATTCTTATTATTCACATTTTCTATCTTTCAACACTATTATTGTCACTTTGCATTCAAAAAAAAAAATCATCATTTTTCATCACTATAGTTATTAATAATATTTATCATCTCAATGAACTGAGGTAACTAAGAAAATTTAAAATTAAAATGAACAAGTTAATCTTAGAAACATTTAGCATATTTAAAATTATTATATTAATATTTGATATATTTACATATTATTGATAAAATTAATCATATCTTCGATAGATTTTCATTGGCAGCACATGACTGAAACCAGCCTGGATCCATCTTAATTTCGCATCTATCAAGCGCTGAGAGGGATCAAATCTCTTGAGGTCCAAACATTTCCTCATGTTTTGCACTCAAAAAAGAGGTTTTCACCTCGAGAGATTTGATCCCTCTCGGCGCTTGATAGATCTGGAGTTAAGATGGATATAGGCTGGTAGTTACTACCCACCAAAATCTATGCAAGTTCTTGAATGAAAAATTTACATATCGACATCACTTATTAATGGATAATTTGTCTATCAACAACTATGATTTTAGCATTGTCAAAAACAAGCTTTCATTATTTGTGTTATTGTTCCTAAAGCATAATTTCTAACTTGAGTTGGAAGGACGAAGTTTTTCTTTTTTGTTTTTTCTGAGTAAAGCTAAATCTATTAATATGTAACATAAAAGTACAATACTGCCACTGCCACTGCCTCAGCTAAGAAAGCCTGAGTGCAGGGCTTGACAACCATGAGAAAAAAGAGTTTGGACTGCCCACAGAGGGGAAACCAGTACTTGAAAGTTAAGATTTGCCACCCTCATAGGGGAAACTGGCATTTGAGACAAATAGTTTCACAAAAATACAAGTAAAAAGACAGACCACTCTGCCAGCAGAGGGAAATTAAACAGGAAAGCAAAAATTAGCCTAGGAAACTTGGGCATAAGAAACAAAATCCTCTAAGGGTCTTCCGGGCTACTAATCATTAGTTGGAGAAGGCGGTTCCTCCACAATTCTGCATATATACTCATCGTTGCTTCCACCTTCATTAGTAGAGGTAGTCGCCTTGTCTTTGTCCTCGTCATCCTTCATCTGAACCTGCATAGAAACGTCACGGGAAATGTTCAACTGTGCCAAGGAAACCTTGGCATTCTCTGCAGACGTGGGGTTGGGAGCAGCACAGGGGCCAGGGAATATGACAGAGGGACCAGGGACGTCGACCAAAGAGGGTACAGGGAGAGTTGTCTCCTCCCGAATGGTAACTGTGACATAGGCAGTGATAACTGGCTTGTCAAACGAATAATCAAATCAGAACTCCGCTCATTGAGAAGATTGTCACAGGGGAATGGAGGCAGACAGAGGGGGGTGAGAGAGGCACCAGACTGGAGGGCTTGAGGCACTGTAGAGAGCACATGGGGAGGTGGAGAACATGGGACAGGGAGTGAAGTCAACCTCTGCGGCTTCACATTTTCGGAATGTTGTTGCAGGAGAATTCCTCAGAGGAGGAATCCAAACTAGGGGAGGACCGAGAACGAATGGCGTGGCCACAGCTGGTCCCGCGACGTCAAAACATTCTATGGCACAGTCTTGGCATGGTGACAGGAGAATGCTGGTGGAATGGGAGGAGGAGAAGTGGCACAGGGGAGCTGGAAGAAACAGACAGGGAATTCAAGCAACAGAAGTTGCTATGCGAAATATGAAACTCTGGGATAGTTTCCAAGCAGCACAAGAGCGCACAATGCCTACCAGTCTACGTTCGAGCACTTGGCTTGGCACAGGCACGAAGGCAAGAGATTCGTCTCTGGGAAATATGATTTCAAATAGAGAATTTGCCATACAACATACCGAACTCCATATCAGGAACCATAATGAACCAGGTGAGATGCACTGAGCATCGACGCTTCGAGAGACCCGTGTTAATGGCTCACAGGGTGGCGAATTGAATGCCCTCTTTAATTAATTTTTGGGAGGCCACATGGTCACCCCACACCAACATCCTTGGGATGCAGCGTGAGATGGGCGTCCCATCATGCTCAGGTTTCATCCGCATCCGGAGCTGAGGTATCATTATGCACCAGAGTGCTGCATTCCTGAAGTTTGGAATTTTTATGGATAATGTTGAGAGGACCATGTTTGAGAGTATCTGTGCTTTCAACTCCCAGATTAGCTAGGAATTCAGCAACCTTGTTTCCATCTCACTTGATGTGAGAGAAAGAGATAGCATTGTTGATCTTGAGCCAAGCTTCCAAAAGTTCTAGTCTGGAAATTAACCTCCAGCTGGTGGAAACCTTGGTAGCAGTGGATCCCATGAGCAGGTGATTAGAAGTATTGATGAGCACCTGAGAGTCTCCTTCAACAACAATAGGAAAGAAGTTGTTTTGTTGAGCTAAGAAGAGACCATGCCAAAGGCCCTCTAGCTCCGCAGAGTTGTTGGTGTCCCATCCAAGTGAGCCAAAGTAAATTGCAAGAGTATTCCCTTTAGAGTCTTTGAAGATACCACCAAATCCTTCCTGACCAGGATTTCCTTTAGATGTCCCATCGAAATTTAGTTTAACAACTCCTGTGGGGGGTGGAGCCCGACAATCAGGGATTCGCTAGAAATTTCTTGCCGGAGTGGATGAGGATGAGTTAATTCTGAATTTCCAATTCTCCCAGATAGAAATTTCCTGAGGCTTTGTGGGGAGGTCCTCTTCCTTCCAGCTAAGAAGAGTCAAAGACTCTTGAAGATTATTGCTGAAGGCACTCCAAATTGTCTCTATAGGTGTTGATTGGTTCCCGAATACTCTTTTGTTCTTTTCTTTCCAGACCGACCAATATAGTAGGCTCGGGATGAGTTGCCAGAGAGAGTTGAGAAGTGCACTGGAATAAGGCAGCATGGGCTAGTTGTGGATAGCGCAAGTTAGCTCTCCTGTGGGTTTTCTCTTTCGACAGCGAAAGCTAATTTTCTCCCAAAGTGTATTTGCCAGAGTGCAAGAGATCATGAGATGCTGAGTTGTTTCGTTGCATTGGTTTTAATTGGGGCATCGAGATGGCCCAATGAATCCCCTTCTAATCAATTTATCCCAAGTGAGTATTCTCTTATGGCTGAGAAGCCAGAGGAAAGTCGAAACTTTGGGCCAATTACCTGGAGCCCAGACACACTACCAGATTGGATCAAGAGGATTGGTAGAAGCAAGAGTCAAGGTGTAAGCTTCTTTGGTGTAGAACACTCCTTTAGTAGAATATCCCCATCTAAGTACATCCAGCTCTTCTAACCATCTGATCTTTCTTTGCATTAACTCTGAGCTAAGGGCTTCCCTGATATCTTCCTGAGCTTGGGGAGTGATAAGAGCAGACTACTTCCATTGCCTGAACCAATTGATATTCGCCATAAGCCAGTGCTGATTGAATTTATCTTCATGCTGAGTGATTATGTTTCCCCTGTTGATTTGATTGAAAATATCGGAGATCTTTGGTTTTTGCTACCATGCATCCATCCAGAATCTGGCTGAGCCTTCGTCCTGAATTTCCCAAAAGCTGTGTTGTTGAATCAGGGCACTATGTTGTTTGGCAGCAGTCCAAATTAGAGAGCCAGGAACTTTAGGGGAGATTCAGATCAATTCTTCTGAGGGTCTATTGTTGGCGTATTTCGTTGTCCATAGTTTGGCCCAGGGTGTGCCTGGATTGGAAATCCACTTCCACCAGATTCTAGCTCCCATGACTTTGTTGATTTCATTTGGATCCCTGAGTCCAATTCCTCCTGCTTCTTTTGGAGTGCACATAGTACTCCAGTTTACAAGAGCCCATTTCTGGTTCTGGCCTGAAGATCCCTAGACGAATTTGTGCTGCAAGGCTTTAATTTGCTTAAGAACCCATTTTGATGCTGCCAGGACCGAAAAAAGGTATAAAGGCATGTATTGAAGAACTGCCTTAATGAGAACGAGCTGGCTAGCCATGTTAAGGGCTCTGAAGGTCCAAGAGGAGAGATGAGCTTCTAGATTTTCAAGAATAATGTTCCAGGAAGAATGTTTGATAGCAGAGTCTAAAAGGGGGGCTCCAAGGTATTTAGCAGGAAGGGTGGAAATGTAAAAGCCGAGGATATGAGCTATGTTGGCTTGGATTGTCATAGGAGTGTTGAAGAAAAAAATTTGAGATTTGGCAGCGTTAACAGAAGTGCCAGAGGCTTCAGAAAATTTTTTTAGGATGGATTTAAAGGTGTGAGCTTCTTGCACTGAAGGGTGGCCAAAGAGCATATTATCGTCTACAAATTTTTGATGGGTGGTAGCAGGGGAACCATGAAGAGATATTCCTTTTAGCTTCTTTGCAAGAAGAGAATTTTGAATGAGACGCCCAAGGCCTTCTGCCATAAGCACAAAAAGAAAGGGAGAAAATGGATCTCCTTGTCTAATACCCCTGGTGGGAGAAAATGGATGAGAAGGAATCTTGTTTAACAAGATGGAGTAAAATGTGGAGGAAATAAGGTTCATGACCCATCTTATCCACATTTTATTAAAACCAAAGGCCTCCAGGATCTTTTGAATATAAGTCCAACTCAATTTATCGAAAGCCTTTGACAGATCAATTTTAAGAAGCATACCTTCTTTTTTGTTGACCTTTAGGGAATGGATAACTTCATCTGTTAAGATGATCCCCTCAAAGATTTTTCGACCTTCCACGTATCCAGTTTGTTCTGGTGAAATGAGCATGGGCAGAAGAGGCTTGAGTCGATTGGCAATGACTTTTGAGATTATCTTATAGATCACGTTGCGTAAGGCAATGGGGCAGAACTTGTCTGGCTTGCTTGGTTGATCTTCCTTTGGAACTAGAGCTATGAAAGTAGCATTGAGAGAGGGAAGCAGACAGTGCATTGATCTTGATTCTTCCACTAATTTCCAAACTTCCAATTTGATGATATCCCAAAAATGGTGAAAGAAGTTAGAGGTGAAGCCATCTGGGCTTGGGGCCTTACCAATCTTAGTCTGGGCCAATGGTGCTTCAACCTCCTGCATTGAAATTGGCCTCAATAGCATTTGGTTATGTTCTTCCATTATCATCTTGGGAATGAGTTGGGTAATCTGGTTGATAGTTGTTTGTCTGCAGATTGGAGGTTCTTGATGAACATTTCTGAAGTGGTCTAGCAATTCGCGCTCCATATAAGGACTAAGTTACATTGCAAAACAAAATTACAATATAAAAAATTGAATTTTATTATTTTTATTACCTTTAACCTTCTATTATTAATTGATTCATTATTTAAATGTTTACACTCATTTATGGATACCACAACATCTATTTTATTTACACTCATCTATGGACACTCACTTATTCTTTATTTGAGTTTACATGTAAATGTTAAATGTTTACAAATGTTTACACGACTAGAACATTTCCCCATAGTCAGTTGTAGATAACGTATGGTTATAATAATAATTTCAAGTAAAATTATAATTTAGTTATTTTTTTATGATTTTTTATGTTCTAATGATATGAGATCATGAAGTAAGTATTTTGTTATTTATCATGGATTACTGTATATCTTCTTTTACTAGCCATTTAATTTATATTATTAAACTTGTATTAAATAAAATTAAAATAACATTTAAATGTTTCATTAAAAAAAAAAATCAATACTTAGTTTTATACTAAATCAATTAAGAAAAATATTTACTATGAATTTTAAATTAAATCACTAAAATATTATAAAATATACAAAATCAAATCAAATTAGATTAGTTGTTTGAGTAAGAAGATAGAATTAATTAGGGAAAAGGTGGTGGAAAATAGAGATAAAAAGGGGATGGGGATAGGGGAGATGGAGGAATTTTCCTTTGAAGAAGGGGAGATTGGGGTATTTAGATCACACTGAACTAAGTTGGTATGGGTTGGAGAGTCAGAGTTGGTATCTGTTTAGTATATATATATCTAAATCTATATACCATCTCTCCTATCTCTCTGTCCATTCAAATTATATAAATAATACATAGTTGTATTTTAATAGTTAATCTCAACCCATTAATAAGTTAAAAAATTTATATGTAATCTAAATATTCAAGTTATATAAAATTCAAGATTAGGTTAATGCTTTGGCCAAACATTAGAAAAAGTGAAATTTATTATTTTTTGAGAACGTGACATACCCAACATCAAGGTCATACTGTGTTGTAGATTGCGCCTCTCAGCGTAATAACAAATCATAATTGTAAAATACACAAAATTCATAAAACCATTCAACAAATAAAATTCCAAACCTCTGTTTTGTTAATTTCTGCAAAAGGTTGAAGGTTAGTATTTTGATGTCCCGTAACTGAAATTAGTGTGCTTTATACTGCCACTTTCTTCACAAGTTATCTCATTTCTCGAGAATTAATGCTTCTCATATATTTAAATTGTAATGCAAGCATCCATAATTATTCTGGAATGTTTAAGACATATTTTTATTATTATTATTAGGTCATTCATTTAGGAACCAGTATTCATCTCTAAAAAAGATAAAAGATAATTCAAGTCTATCAGAGTATAAAAGATAATTCAATTTACATTTTTTGGAAGAACATATCTTTTCATTACCAACCTCCAACTTTAGGATATTAAATAGTGTTATTTTCATATACACATATATATATATATATATATATATATATATATATATATATATATATATATATATATATATATATATATATATATATATATATAGATAGATAGATAGATAGATAGATATAGATATAGACTTACAAATAGAAATTTCTAAAATCTTTAAAGATAAGAACAACCTCAACTCCTATTTCGTTTGTAAATTAATTAAGATATTAAATACTATTTTGTTCTCTTTTATATATATATATATATGGAAAATCATTCTAATAAAAGAGAGAGTATTATGAGATATTCATGTTTGGAGAGACAATAAGATTTTTTTTATCGATGACACAATTAAAAACTTAGGCATTTTTTTTTTTTTTTAAACTTTATAAGTGATTTGTCCATGAAGACTTAGTCAAGAAACTTAATCTTGAGACTTTTTTTAAGCAGTCTAATAGAAATTCCAATCCATGGTATGACAAAGATTACAAAATTGCCAGGAAAGTGATCAGAGATGCTCCTAATGAAATCATTAAGCTACAAAATATCAATATATACAAAAATATCATGAAGAGGAAGAAAAGATCATATATTAATAAAAGACACGATCATCTTCTTGATCAGGAGATCATGTGTTATGCTCAAAAATTAAAATGCTCAAAACAAGTATGAACCTGAGCGACCGAAATGGTCTCATCCTTGCGATTATGGTGCCATGAACGGTTTGAAAAACCGATGTTGTATGAGGAACATATCATGTTCTGTTTGTTTTCCCAAAAAAAAAATTGTGACTAGATGTCTAGTCAGCATGCAGGTATTGTCAAAAGGCATATTTTGGAATATTCTATTTTGACCAATCAAGTCTTGACAAGTGGCAATCCGAGATTTGATGGTTGGTTGACTTTTTATTTTTTAGGCCAATGAAACACTGCCACGTGGTAGGCCCAAAGGCTGCCATGTCGCCCCAGAACGGAGTGTTAAAATTTATTTGGAGCCAACAAGAATCGAGCACCTGACCTATAGTCCGCCAAGCCTGCATGCTACCGTCCATGCTACGAGAAGCTATTAACCATATCCACATTGATTTTATAATTAATATCATGTGGTTTTCAGATTGGGGGCTTGGGACATAAGCCCCGAAGGGCCAGCGCACCCCCCCTCCCCCCCCACCCCTTCTATGCACCCAACCGCTAGAAGTATGGGCTTAAACCCCTCTCCGCGGTAGTTCCGAAAACTTAACGGATCCCACACCTTGTTGTTCACATGGTATCATATAACTCCAATGGTTGTATTAACCATAAACTCCTGATTCCATTTATGTTTATACATGCGGACTAACGGTTAACAAACCGAAACCGTAGGGTTAGGGCCAACATGTCACATGCGCCCAAAACCTTAAACATTGAATCTAAATGGTTTTGACTGGTGGAGTTAGTAGCGACACCTTATTTTTGGGGTTTTTATTAAATATAACTGCAGTTAAGTGCATGTCTCCACATTTAGTGGAGCTTTTCTAGCTGTCATTGGGAAAAATGCATGTGGAGGTCAATTTTCGACCAATGTTGGTGAAAAAAGAGTCTACCTAGACTAATTTGAGCTTTCTGGAGCCATTGGTGTAGATAAAATAGCCGTTAGAGGCCTATAAACACATGTAATTTACAATTTTGAGCATAATGACAAGGAGGGGCATGCCATTGGGAGTTGGACCAGCAGATGTCGCCCAGGAGGGGTGAGCTGCTTCATCATGCCTACTGTGTAAAAATTATGTGTGAATGTTTTTCTCTATTATGCATTACTGTTCAGTGTTTTTAAGGCTTATTTTCATGCTTAAAGTTCACTAAATCATCTATATTTCATGGTTAAAACTCTCATTCCTTTAGCAAAAATATGTAGACAAATTGTACATGTTTATATTACTAAAAGGACTCTTAGCACAACAGAACTAATACACTCCTTTTAGATCATGTTTGTATCAGAGCCAGGTTTTAATCTCTGGTGTTTTTATGTGCAAATATTTTTTAACTGTTTGCAAGGGTTTTCATGCTTACTAGGCTCAAGCTTAAGAGAGGAGAAGGCAAATTGGTGGAAGAAAGAGGTTCTCAAATTGAGCCACAAAAAAGGCGGGAAATATTACCACATTCTCCACCACCTACCTCACCTCCAAAAGAAGCAGAAGCAGCATCAAGAATGCCTCCAGGAGAATGATAAATCCATGAAGAGATGGATCCCAAAGAGGAAGAAAGAGTGTACAGAAAATCATTTATTGATTTAATTGAAAGGGTAAGAGTCCTTTATCAAGAAAGGAATGATAAAATAGAAGAAGAAAGGTCAAAACTTCTCAAGGGAGGACAAGGATCATTAGGAGGCCACAATGATGAAGATAAATCAAAGAAGGGAAATGGAGGAAATGGATACAGTGGGGAGTCACAATCATCACCCTCATCTTCATCCTCATCATCCTCTAATTCATCTTAAGTACATCAACCATACAAGTCAAAGAGCATGGGTAAAATTCCTTTTCTAAAACTTGATGTTAAGTTTGAATTTCCAATGTTTAATGGTGAAGTTAATGCAAAAAACCTAAATAATTGGATTAGGAAATTAGAGGTATGTTTGAGAATCCAAAATTTTCATGATGATTATACCAAAATCCGACTAGCTTCATTGAGAATGTAAGGTGCAACACTTGTTCGGTGGGAATACAAGACAAAGGTGGAGAACAAGAAGCATGGTAAGATTATTCTATCATTGACTAATTTCATTTCTGCAATAAAACAACAGTTTTATCCATTAGCTCACATGCATAAATCCATAATGGATTGGAAAAAAATTATATAATTGAAAGGAAAAAATGTATAAGTGTATACTCAGGAATTTAGGAGAAGATCTCTTTTGTTAGGAGTAGATTTGCAAAGCCAAGACACTTTGCTCAAGTATATAGGCTTACATACCTACCTAAGACATACTATCCTCATGTTTAACCCTACAAGCCTAGATGAAGTTTGTGTAAAAGCCACACATTTAGAGGCAAGGGGAAAACAAAACTTAGATGAGAATGGGGAAAATGAGTTTAAAGGTAATTGGAAGAAAAAGAGAAATGCAAATGTTAGAAAAGAGAAGGGAAAATTATTTTGCAAACACTGCTCTAAAACTAGCCATGATGAAGATCATTGTTGGAAACTTCATCGAGAGTTGAAACCAGAAAGTTTTAAAGCCAAAGAGAAAGCCAAGGAGAAAGGAAAAACTATTGCAGTAGCTGAACAAGACCTAGGTTCAGATTTAGGAGATGAAACAAAAATCATAGCTATGGGACTAAAGAACTTGAAGAGGAAAGAGATTGAAATTAAACTCAATTCTATTATATCTAACTGTCACATACAAACTCCAAATGAAGAAGAGAGAATTGAAATGTTTCATGTGAGGGTCATTTCCAAACATACCCAGGTTGACACATTGTTTTACAGTGGGTCACAAGAAAATTTAATCTCCAAAGACTTAGTCAAGAAACTTAATATTGAGACCATTCCACATCCAAAACCATATCCACTTCATTGGATTTTTAAGGATTCAAATTTACAGGTTTCAAAGAAGTGCATGTTGCGCTTTGCAATAATTGCACATTTCATTGACACAGTTGAATTAGATGTTGTTCCACTTGATATAACAAGTATGTTGTTGGGGCATCCTTACCTGTATGACAGGAAAGCAATCTTCCATCACCATGAGAAAAAATTCCATTTATTAAAAAATGGCAAGGAGTATATTGTAAGAGCTCATCACAAAAAAATAGACACTTCTTTAGTTAATGCAGGGCAGATGAAGATGCTCGTCAATGCAAGCCAAAAATTGACATTGATGATGATTAAACAAAGAGAAGTTTTACATAATCATTTTCAAACAAATGCTAATGTATGTAATGAGTTGTTTCAGTTTGAAAGTAGGTTGTCTTTGAAAGAAGATGACAAGCAGTTGCAGCAGTCGACATTGGTGTTAAACAGTGCTGAAAATAAAGCATCATTGAAAGAAGTTGCAAAGGTCAAAAAGAGGGCAAAGAAACTTGACAAAGAAGGCACATGATTCAGAAATTTTCATTACTAGTTTCAGAAAGGCATGGTACAATGGTGAAGAAACTTGGTCAGGAATCAACACAAGTTCAAGGAAAATTCAGCAAAAAATTTCCATAAGGACAAAACGCAAGGTGAGAGTAATTCCAAGATTCCTTTGATTATAACAAAGTAGAAACAAGATTTTTACTACAAATTTAGGTTTTTTTTCTGCAATTTCAGTAAATGTGCAACATGACAGTGTCAAAGTCAGCAATTGTTGGTTGACGGAATCAAGGAAAAATTTGTCGTTTCATGAAAAGCTCCAATTAATGAAATTAGGGAAATTTCAGTGGATAAAGATTGGAAGAGTGGGGACAAAGTATCCTCATCTTCATGTTCAGTAATACAGAGAGATTTTTGGGTCAAAAATAATTCCAGAGGGGAGGTGTGATCAGGAGATCATGTGTTATGCTCAACACTAAAAGTGCCTAAAACAGGTCTGAACCTGAGCAGTCGGAAAGGTCTCGTCGTTGCAATTTCGGCACCGTGAATAGTTTGAAAAACTGATGTCATATGAGTAAGATATTGTATTCTATCCATTTTCCCAAACAAAAAAAAATTGTAACTGGATGCCCCGTCAACATGCAGGTACAGTCAGTAGGCATATTCTAGAATATTCTATTTTGACCAATCAGGTCTTGACAAGTGGCAATCAGAGATTTGATAGTTGGTTGGTTTTTTATTTTTCAGGCCAATGAAACACTACCACGTGGCAGTCCCAGAGGCAGCCACATGGCCGCGGAACAGAGTGTTAAAATTTATTTGGAGCCAACAGGAATCGACCACCCAACCTGCTGTCCGCTAAGCACGCATGCTACCATCCATGCTATGAGAAGTTCTTAAACATATCCACATTGATTTTATATTTAATATCATGTGGTTTTTAGATTGGGGGCTTGGGAGGCCAGCCCCCCCTCTATGTGCCCAAGCACTACAACTATGGGCTTAAGCCCCTCTTTGCGATGATTCCGCAAAATTAACGGATCCCACATTTTTTTGTTCACATGGTATCATATAACTCCAGCGGTTGTATTAACTATAAACTCTAGATTCCATTTATTTTTGTACATGCAGACTAATGGTTAACAAAATGAAACCGTAGGGTTAGGGTCTTCATGTCACATGTGCCCAAAAACTTAAACATTAAGTCTAAATGGTTTCGACTGGTAGAGTTAGTAGCGATGCCATTTTTTTGGGGTTTTTATTAAATATAACTACAGTTAAATTCCTGTCTCCACATTTAGTGGAGCTTTTGTAGCTGTCATTGGGAAAAATGCATGTGGAGGTCAATTTTCAACCAATTTTGGTGAAACAAGAGTCTACCTAGACTAATTTGAGTGTTATGGAGCTATTGGTGCAGAGAAAAAATCCATTAGAGGTCTGTAAACACATGTAATTTACAATTTTGAGCATAATGACAAGGAGGGACATGCCATTGGGAGCTGGACCAGCAGATGTAGCTCAGGAGGGCTAAATTGCTTCATCACGCCTACTGTGTAAAACTTATGTGTGAATGTTTTTCTCTATTATGCACTCTTGTTTAGTGCTTTTAAGGCATATTTTCATGCTTAAAGTTCACTAAATCATCTATATTTCATGGTTAAAACTCTCATTCCTTAAGAAAACATATGGAGACAAATTGTACATGTTTATATTACTGAAAGGACACTTAGCACATCAGAAATAATACACTCGTTTCAAATCACTTCTCCACCTTTCTAAATTCGCACCAATTTTTTTTTGGTGGAATGTTCTTGTCCGTAAAACCAAAGATAACCATTCTATCCCCTTAAAAAACTAGGACAACTATGTTAAGAAGTTGTATGACTCTTCGGACACTATGGGCACCACCTTAATCAATCCAATTAAGGAGGATGCAATCTCTCTTGATGAATTTGAGTCTGGTATTAATAAGCTCGCTAATGGGAAAGCTAAATTTATTGAAGGATACCAAGCTAAAATCCTTAAAATGGGAAGATCTATCCTCATTCCTTATCTCCACAAGCTTCTCAATTTGGCTGTAATGCATGGATTCCCTCGACTTTGGACGCAAAGCGTTATTGTACCTATATTTAAAAATGGGGACAAGAGTGTTCCATCTAACTACATGACCATTATGGTTAGCCATATCCTGGCCAAGCTTTATGGGCTCATTTTGGAGAAGAAGCTTAGCCTTTGGCTTGAAAGCGAGGGAAAAAGAGCTAAAGGACAATTTGGTTTTAGGAGACATCACTCGAATATTGACCATCTGGACACTCTTAGAATCATTGCGAAGGAATGTAATAATAGTAAAGCCAATCTCTTTTGTTGCTTTGTGGACTTTATAAAAGCTTTCGGCACTGTTCCTCGAGACAAAATTTGGGAGAGACTTAAAGAGATAATGGTCCCTCCTGAGTTGAGGATTGCTTTGATCTGTCTCTACAAGACCGTCATTGCCAAGCTTAAGACCAATGAGGGGTGGTCTAAAGACATGAAGTGCAATATTGGAGTTAAGAAAGGGTGTCCCCTATCCCCTACCCTTTTTGGCATATACATCGATAAGCTAGAGGAGTGTCTGGAATCTGCGGGGTGCAAGGGAACCAAGTTTGATAGTGTTATCATTACTCTTCTCCTCTATGCCGATGATACCATTCTTCTCGCAAAAATCCATGATGAAGTTGACAAGCAACTCCAGATTCTTCATGATTACTGCTCCAAGATGGGTATGAAAATTAACAACGACAAGACTAAAGTATGATCATTAAATCCAAAATATCTCCCATGATATTTTCATGTATAATAAGAAATGTTTAGATCATGTTTCTTCTTATAAGTATTTGGGTATTGACTTCCCTCATCATCTCAACGAGAATTATAGCATTGAGAAAAGGATTATTGGGGGCTGGAAATCTTATTATGAGCCTGAAAACAATTGTAAGTCAGTCGATATTTACATTTGGAGTAAAAAAAGGTTCCTCTTTGAGGGCCTTGTCACTCCTGTTATCTTATACGGATGTTAATTTTGGGGTTGCAGTATATCCAAAGAGTCATGGAGGAAGGTTGAGATGATTCAAAATAAATTCATAACCTACAACCTTAATATCAGGGGAAATACTCCCTATCCTATCCTATTAATCGAATCTGGTTTGTCCCCCATTGAAAGTAAAATTGTGTTTATATATGTGAAGTATAAGAAGAAGCTTGAAAACATGGAATAAAAAAGGCTCCCTAAAATTGCTTTTAACTGTAGTCAAAACCCTCACCTTCACCTAAAGCGTGGGTGGCATAAGGATTCCCAGTCCTAGCTCGACCATTGGGGAATTAAGGAGGAGCTTAGTATGGAAAGCAAAGACAAAATAAAAAATACTTTTACCTCCAAGTTTAAAGACAAGCTGTGGGAGGATCAGGAGCTGGGAGGTAAAATGAACCTAAGATACTATAAAGAAGTGATCAATGCCACCCTTGATAATCAGAATTATCTCTTTTTTTTGTCCAACAATAAGAAAAAATGAACATCGCTAAGATAAGAACTAATTCCCATGAGCTTCGGAGTGAGATGGGGCGGTGGTCTATTCCCAAGACCCCTTGGAACAATAGAATCTATCAGATTTACGATTCTAAGTAGATGGAAGATGAAAAGCATTTCATTTTAGACTGCTCTAATCTTACTCACATTCGCTCTCAATTCCCTACCATCTGCACACTTCCAGTCTTCTTGACCTATTAAGCCAACCCACCTATAGCGATATTGGAGCACTTATTTCCCTTCTCTTTGACCATAGAAACAAGATTTTGAAGAACCAAACTTAGATTCTTTCTCCCTTCATAAGGTCCAATAAACCGCATTGGTCTCAATGAACAGTAACCATCATCATCATCATAATATATATATATATATATATATATATATCTATATCTATATATATATATATATATATATATATATATATATATATATATATATATATATATATATATATATATATATATATATATATATATATATATATATATTTGTTTTTAATTATGGTGAACATTTTTTGGAAAATAATTTTTTTGTTTAAAAAAGATCAATTCTAGGTTGAACATTGAACACATTACACATTTACCTTATAATCATAAATAACTTTTAAAAATTTGAAAAAAAAAACCATTTAAAAAAAATCTGATATCCATTTTTTTATATAAATTTAAAAAAAAAAAGTTAGATAAAATTTCTAAAATAATTATTAACATATTATTAACAATTAAATTTATAAATAATACTAATATTAATGTTATTTTTAAATATGAATTTTCCATAAATGTAAACTAATCACTTTAAATTTTAAGTAAAAAATTCCAATAATTAAATGTAAATTGCCTTCACATGAGCAAGCCAACCATTCCATCCAGTATGATATTTTTTCCTTACCCAAAATTACATTGCATTAACCATTTCACTATGCAGTTGTGTCTTTTCACATGCTATGATACGCGAGACGTTGTAGCTCATTATGTTGAATTGAAAGCCCTATCTTGAGTTCAGATTCGAGAATCTCCCTCTGCCTAGCCGAGGGCCGGAGGCCAACCCGGTGGTGCCATCGAGGGCTACCCAGCCTGCTTCTGCCCAACCAAGGGCTAGAGATAGGCTGAGCAGCCCTCGATGGCACCACGTGACCTGCCTCCAGCCCACAACTGGGCAGAGGGTGATTTCGAGAATCACCCCTGGCTGGGTGGAGGGCGATTCCGAGAATCGCTCCCGACTGCGTGGAGTGCAATTCTGAGAATCACCCTTGGATAGGCGAAGGGAAATTTTGGGAATTGCCCTCGGTTGGGCGGAGGCCGGTCGGGTGATGTCATTGAAGGCTGCCTAGCTTGCCTCCGGCCCCTGACTGGGTGGAAGGCGATTCTCAGAATGGCCCTCTGCCCAGCCGGGGGCCGGAGGCAGGTCGGGTGACGCCGTCAAATGAAGGAGATTGGGTTTTGGATCTATTTTCAGGTTTAGGCAAGTTTTATTATACAAATTTAAATTTAAGTATTTTATTTTTTACTTTTTATGTCTTTATACTAATTTTCTTACTTATTTCTTTTGTACTTGATGATTAGGTACAACACTAGCATGTTGCCTACCAAAAGGAATAAATTGTATTTCCATTGAGAAAGACCCAGTGCAATGCAAATTTATTCAACAAAGAATTAACGCTCTTGAATTCCTTCCAGATGCGAAGCAAGAAGTTGGTTTGAGGAAAGGGGATTTTAATGAATCACTTGTGGAAAAAAAAGCAAAGGAACCTCAACCACCATTTTATGGAAAGATTGGAAAGGGACACTTTGGAAGATTTGCAGACATGAAAGATCCATTAGAAGATGAAAATGACCAAAATGAAGTAGAAAATGTTGCGGAACAAGCCATCAATGATGTTCTATATGATGTTGAACATGTATTAGTTGATATCGTTGAGGATATTTAAGTTATGCTTTCCAACAAAGCTCATTTTTGTGATCTATTAATCAGTTTTACTTGTAATGTTTAGAATTTGATATTTTATGAGAAGAATCCTTATTTTTTTCAAAAAACATGTGATTACTATTATTTTTTGACATAAAATTCAATAAAAATGTTGTTTTCTTAAGTTTTTTTGTTTAGATTTTCCCAAAAATTAGTTTATTTAACATGTTTTTCTGTAACAAAAAGTCTCTAAAAGTGTATTTTTTGCATTCTATTTGTATTAAAAATTTGTATTTTTTTGTCATAACATTCAAAATATTGGTTTTTTAGCGACAATTATTTGATGTGCATTGAAAAATTAATTAGAAATACATAAACTTGTAGAAAATATAAACTTTATAATATTGACCGTTTTTTCATTTTTTATCTATGTGAAAAAGTGAAGATATCATTACAAGTTTTTATTTTAAAAAAAATCATCTTTTTCTTTTTAAAACACAAGTATAGAAATGCACTTAAAAATAAACATCTCACGGAAGAAGAAGACATTAGAAAATGTATAGTGTCAAAATCAATCCTCTAAAAAAACGTTGGTGATGATATGCCACCACTATTCAAAATCGACATAAAAAGCATCACAGAAAAAAAAATTAAAAAAAAAAAAAATCAAAGTGCCAAAAACATGCTCAAAAAAATAAAATTGATTATGCATCACCACTTTTCAAAATCGGGTGATTATGCTTTCATACTATATCTATATTCTTGTGTCATTTTTTTTTCTTTTCCATGTTACCTCAGTTATAAGGGTCTTAGACCAACATCTTGTATGTAACCTTATCCTCCCAACCTTCCATTATATTTATACATGGTTCTCTTCCATCCTTTTCTTGATAATTTTGTCCCGATGGTGGCCTTGTGGGCTTCTTTGGACTCAAAATGTCAGTTTGAAAATTGGAAATTGTGGATCAATTTTGATCTTAGTCTCCTCAAATTTCAACCACCATAAAAGCATGCAAACAAAGATAATCCATTCCTACAACCTTTACAATCCCCCCATTATTGACTTCATGCATATATATTGAATTTTCTTGTGTATATCAAGAAAATTTACAACCCTCTCCATCTATTTGGTACAATCAATTTATCTATTTTTGGTGGAAAATATTGTTGGAGTTATCAATTTCTAATGAGAAGAGTATTTTTTTCTTGTTTTCATTAGTTTTAGAATTTGTTTTGGAATTTTTGTTTATATCCACCCATATTTCCTAGCTCTTTATTGTTCAAGTCATTTTAAATTTGAATTGTATGGCATGTAACTAATTAAATTGGTTGGGACGAGTTTTATTTATTCCTTTTTTTATATGTAAATGACTTTTTAGTGGTACTTCATGTACCGGTCATTACTTTTCTTCTTTACATGGATGATACTATCCTTTTAAAAAAGTGTCTTGTAATATATATATATATATATATGATATTCACAAGTATAAGATTGTGGTCACCAAATCCAAGAAATTAACTTGCCCTAATTTTAAATATGGTAATAAAAGAAGCTTAAATGAATTCCATTCATACAAGTATCTTGAAGTTGACTAACATCATAAGCTCAAGTAGAATTATAGTTTTGAGAAAAGAGTTAGTGGAGAGTTAAAATCCTATTTCAATATTGAGAAAGAAGTTGAAGAATTGAATTATTGTTAAACTAAGGAGAATAAAGTATTATTTGGTAACGATATTATTACAATTGCCTTATATGGCTTTGAAGTTTAGAGTTGCATCATTTATTTAGAAACCTACATGAAACTTAATCATATGCTCAATCTTCCTGGTGTCTGAGAGAATCCTCCATTATTGCATGCCCAGTACGAAAGGGGTCGGCCATCGCCATTCCTGTGTTTTACAACGTCAGTCCTGTGCAAGTTTGGCGACCAGAGCGATGCAGTGGCCCATTTTCTCTTGCATTTGAAGAGCATGAGAAGAGTGGGAGGTACAGTGTAGAAGAAATCAGGGAATGGAACGATGCTCTCTTCCAACTCTGTCGTTTCTTTGGCTGCTCACTTCGAGATGACTTTAATGGGTCCGTAACTCATTCTTCCAATTACTCTCTTATTTGTTTCTCTGTTTATATGAGTTGATATTTCAAACTCTCTGCATTGCAGCTATGAAGAAGCGCTATTGAAAGGAATCCTTGAAGAGGTCGCTAAACATTGCAAGATTGGTTGTGGCTGTATTTGAATTATTTAGATGATGGATTGCAAATTTCAGAAATATTTCAGAATTTAAGCTTTTTAGTCTTTCTGGCTACTTAGTTCAAGATGACTTCAATGGTTCCATAACTCATTCTTCTGCAATCCTCTCTTATTTGTTTCTCGTTTATATGAGTGGATATTTCAAACTCCGTGCATTACAGCTATGAAGCAGCATTGTTGAAAGGCATCCTTGAAGAGGTTGTTAAACATTGCAAGACTCGTTGTAGCGGTATAGATTTTAAGAATATTTCAAAATTTAATGGAACAATAGTGAAATATATTGTAGATTTCTACTCAATTTAAGGAATTGTAAATTTCAAGAATATCATTGGGTCAAGGCTATTTACATATTTACATATCTTATAAATTTAAATTTATGTTTTTTTTAATATTTAGTAAGTTTAAATTTATGATGGTAATTTCACTCTTCTATGTAAACAATGATTTATCTCCATATCACGGTTGGAATTTGGATTCTTCGTTACTTATTAAATAATTTTTTTTTAAATATTATGTTTAAAATTTTATCCTTCAAAAATGATGTTTTTATAATAGAAAGTTACTCTTTAAAATGTAACTCTTCTATAAGTACTTTATTTCTAGATAACTATAACAACACATTTTAGGATACTTTAAAATATTTTATTATAATCTTGTTTACATGATATTCATTTTTTTCTTAATTGTATTTGACATTCAAAATGAAAAGTTTTAAGTACTTTATTTCTAAATAACTATAACCACACATTTTAGGATACTTTAAAATATTTTATTATAATCTTGTTTACTTGATATTCATTTTTTTCTTAATTGTATTTTACATTCAAAATACACTAGAAATTTTTTCCATTTTGTGATTGGTTTATTTGAGCAAAAATCATAGTTAATGTAATCATTTTTATTTATCAAAAAAAAAATTCGATACACATGTCTTTGAATCATTTTCTTTTGTTTCGATTTTATCAACGATCGCAATTTTTTTTTTGGTGATTGTTCCCAATCCCAAATTTTCAAAATCTATTATAGAGAATGCATCATAGCCACGACCCACTGCTCAAATACTCATATGATGTAATGTTCTCGATGCTACATAAATGTGTCCGTTATTTTGGTGCAACATTGATCTCTAATTCAATACTAGACTTAGATGGATGCATACTAGTTACAATGTCGCCTATATCAAAGGCGACCAATTCTTGAATTCAATAGAAATATGTGTTATGCATATATTTCTCTTCAAAGAGTAAAGCTTATCAATACCTGGTAGGTGTCACATGAACAAAACGCATGAAATAGAAGAATGGGTAAATTATTTGCATGAAAATCATGCTTGATATACATTTTGTACTTCAAAAGACAAAGGGATGGTAACAAGTTGGCAATTCCATGTTTTTGTGTTTAGCCTTCAAGTATTTAATAGAATTAGGAATATTGGGAGTATAACCTTTTCTTACATACCATATTAAAAAATTTAATGAGAGTGGTTGTTTATGAAGATTACATGTATAAATGGAAAATCTAAACCAGTAATAACAAGTGTTTACAAACAAACAATCCAGGTTGGAATGAGCAATGTCAACATACCTAAAAGTTTCATATCCTTCGAGCCCAGATTGAGTGCTAGTCCCAACATATCTTAGCTAAGTTCCTCTCGAAGTACCCAAGATTTAACAAACAGTAACTCTTCTATAAGTACTTTATTCTAGATAACTATAACAACACATTTTAGGATACTTTAAAATATTTTATTATAATCTTGTTTACATGATATTCATTTTTTTCTTAATTTTATTTGACATTCAAAATGAAAAGTTTTAAGTACTTTATTTCTAGATAACTATAACAACACATTTTAGGATACTTTAAAATATTTTATTATAATCTTGTTTACTTGATATTCATTCTTTTCTTAATTGTATTTGACATTCAAAATACACTAGAATGTTTTTCCATTTTGTGATTAGTTTATTTGAGAAAAAATCATATTTAATGTAATCATTTTTATTTATTAAAAAAAAATTCGATAAACATGTCTTCAAATCATTTTCTTTGGTTTTGATTTTATCAATGATCGCGATTTTTTTTTGGCGATTGTTCCCAATCCCAAATTTTCAAAATCTATCCCAGAGAATGCATCATAGCCTCGACTCACTATTCAAATACTCATATTATGTAATGTTCTTGATGCTACATAAATGTGTCTGTGATTTTGGTGCAACCTTGATCTCTAATGCAATACTAAACTTAGATGGATGCATACCAGTTACAATGTCACCTATATCTAAGGAAACCAATTCTTGAATTCAATAGAAATATGGGTTATGCATATATTTCTCTTCAAAGAGTAGAGCTTATCAATACCTGGCAGGTGTCACATGAACAAAACACATGAAATAGAAGAATGGGTAAATTATTTGCATGAAAATCATGCTTGATATACGTTTTGTACTTCAAAAGACAAAGGAATGGTAACAAGTTGTCAATTCCATGTTTTTATGTTTAGCCTTCAAGTATTTACTATAATAAGTAGGAATATTGAGAGTATAACCTTTTCTTCCATATCATATTAAAAAATTTAACGAGAGTGGTCGTTTATGAAGATTACATATATAAATGGAAAATATAAAATAGTAATAAAAAGTGTTTACAAACAAACAATCCAGGTTGGAATAAGAAATGTCAACATACTTAAAAGTTTCATATCCTTCGAGCCCAGATCGAGTGCTAGTCCCAACATATCTTTGTTATGTTCCTCCCCAAGTACCCAATACATATTCCAAAACCCGCTTTCTTAGAGAGACAAACTCTTCCTTTGATATCCGAGTTCCAGTGCTCTTCGAAAGAACAAGTTGTGGTAAGCAATTTGTTCTACTTGCTTGGGATTGAAAACAAAGTTGGTCCTATCTTTTTTATTTCTCAGAAACCTCTTTGCTTGTTGACGTATTGCTGGGATCCATTTGGCACTTAGTTGGATTAGGATCCGCAAGCTTGAATCTTGGGGAGGGGCAATAAATTCCCATGTGAACCTCTATATATCTTGCATATGAAGGGAAAACTTGTCCCCTTCCTATAGCAGTAGTGAATTTTTTTCCCTAAGTTACAACATTAATCCATTGTCACCTATTTTTATGGTGAGAGTAATGACTTTTCAAAACTTGTTGTTGGTTCCTCCCACTTCTTTACTCGTGAAGGAAAAATTACTTCTTCTTCCAATGTCCACATCCATGAACCTGCAATCTTAAGGATACCAAGAACTCTATAGAAATATGATTCCTCATCCAATTAAATATAACAAACATATAAACAAATTCATTAACATATATGTAGAGATACTAGACAATTCATAAGCATGTAAAAATTCCATTCTGAAAACCAAATTGATATGTACATGTTTGACCTCATTATACATTCATTTGGCCATTTACTCATACTCCACACCTCTCCCACACTCACACACTCTCTCACTATACATTCCATGACTAACATATACAAATATTGTATTCAATGAACCTTGTGGGTTCATATCCACTAAATTAGGATCTACTGGACTTGTATAAAGGAAAAATCCACAAAGCTAGATTTTTATGACACCTTCCATATTTCCAAAACTAATCCTGTCCTAATTACCACATTTTTCTAGATTTTTTACATAATTTAGAAATCCTAGAGATTTTTCCATCTTTTATAATTTATACTTTTTTTTTTACTTTCAGAAATTTTCTTTTTGAAGGTACCCCTAGATGCTCCTGCATCAAACGCCCAAGGTAGAAAATTATTCATAGAATCCTATCTATGAGGTGTGACACTTTTTCTTAATAATGTAACAACTCATCAAGGATCCAAAATTTTAAATTGTAGCTAATCATTTCTCACGAAAAAAATTCCTTTACTCATTCTTCCTGTGTCCCATACTTTATTATGTTGTTGTCCATTTAATTTTCTAACATAATTTGTTCCAGGTGACTGCATCCTCTAAGTGAATGTTTTCTTCTCATTTCCATACATTCTCTTGGAATTTTGCTTCATAGGTTTCCATAACTCATCAATCTCTTTGTCGTATTTGTTTCTTGACTGAAGCTTGTTTTCAACTTCTGCTGGTTGCATCTTCTTTTCAGGCATCATACTACTGTATGAAACACTAATATTTTTCTCCAAACCAACCAAATTTTTCATGTCTATACAACTTTCATCTCTTGCCAACGAGCTTTCCAAAAATGTAATCTCTTCTTCAAAATCTTGAAAATATTGTTTGGAATGTTGTATGTGAGGCTGAATTTCATCTTCAGGAAATAATGTAGATTCTATCTCCCTAATCACAGCTTCATATTTATCATTCATTTTTTTACCTCCTTTCACAAGCAGTGCATTTAAGTGTTTCTCTTCATCGTGGCTAAGAACAAAGTAAGAGTTATTTCCTCCTTCACCTTCATCAATTGTAACAAAATTTGCATTTTGCTCTTCCTCTAATTTTGTGATAGTTTTAGGTAAATGTCTACCGTCTTCCATATCTGCATCCATAGAAAATTTATTAGTTTTAAAAACATAAGAATATTGGATCTCATCCACTACTTCGTCCTCATTCTCCCCTAGCAATGGCCCTTTCTTTGGGTCACAATAGTGCACTTTTCCTATCTCATACTCAACTCCCTTGAGTTCTTCTTCTTTCAACCAGGTTCTTATCATATGCCTCATCTTCTTCCTCAAATTTCTTGCAAACAATTTTTTAATTGGAAATTTAAATTTCTTCTTAAAAATCCATCTGCATTTCTGGTCTTCCTCATGTTTCTGTAGATGCTCCATAAGTACATTCAGTTGTACTTTAATCTCAGCGAGTTCCCTATCAAAATCCTCATCACTAAACTTTCTCTTTATGTCATTTTCCTTGGCATCTTATTTCCTTCTCTTGTGGATTTCACCTGAACCTTTGTAATGACCCTTTTTGGTCATATTTTTCTCTAATTTTTTGAGCTTCACTATGCTCAATAGTGAACTGCAACCAAGCCTTTCCTTTGTAGCATGTCTCCTCTTCTTGCTACTCAATACCTCATCAAACTTTTTTCACTAGCTTGACCTTTTCGTATTTTCTCTGGTTCTCTCCTTAGAACCTTATCTTTCAAGTACTTATTTCTCTTCAAATTTTTGTAGTCACTCTTGTTCCTCCATCATAGTTGTGTTATTTTTTAGCAATATCCACACAAAAAAAAAAAAAAAAAAAATTACATGCCACTGTCTTCATCTCGTTCTATTATTTTCTCCATATTGTTGCACAAAAATCTTGTGTTATCTCCTCCAAACTACATACAAGAATCTTCTGTGCTCTTATACCACTTGATGCAAGACAATTTACTTCTTCTTGCAATGTCCACTGCCATGAACCTAAAATCTTAAGGATACCAATAACTCTATAGAAGTTTGATTATTCATCCAATTAACTATTACAAGCATATAAAGAAATTAATTAACATATCTATAGAGATACTACACAATCCACAAGTATGTAAAAATTTCATTATGAAAACCAAATTCATATGCACATGTTTGGCCTGATTATGCATTCATTTGGCCATTTACTCATACTCCACACCTCTCCCACACTCAAACACACTCTATCACTATACTTCCATGATTAACATATACAAATATTACATTCAATGAACCTTGTAGAAATTAAATATTACATTCAATGACTAACATATACAAATTAAATTTCTCTATGCAGTAAAATGATGGCATACAAAATGGGACATTCAATATTTCCATGTGCAGTAGAATGATGGCATACAAAATGGGCCATTCAATTTTAATAGCACTCATCAAACCACCTGCATAGATGGAATTAAACATGATATTAATGCTATAACTTGTCCTTTAGCATGATATGATTGAAATTTTCAATTAAATGGCGTTTTCAAATAAATTTCAATTTTCAAAATTATGTTTTTTAAATTTAAAAACACTTCACAAGAGAAAGTTGCATAAAAATTCTAGATGTATTTAACAAAAAAAACACCCTATGATGGGCATTTTTCACGTCAAATTCCAACCTTTCTCTCCATAATCATGTCATACTATATTAACATGGATACTATAATAAGAATTGGTTTTTCTCTCGGCTATATTTCTCTCTTTCTCTACCATACAAGTGCATTATAATGATTCACATATAGGACTAAGTGCAAAAAGTTAAGATGATGTTCATAATATTTGTTTTAAATATAAGTTATTCTTTTGAGAAGTATTAGAATTTGAAGAGATGTTGTAATGTTATGAAAAATGTTTACTTAGTCAAATTATCAGTGGTTTTTGTATTCTAAAATTTGACAACTCATAATTTTGTATTCTCATAAATAAATAAGATATATAATATTTTAAAAATTAAAAAAAATATTAAAAGTCATAAAAATTATTACTCTTCTAAAATATTAAATATAATAGTTCTTCTAATTTTAAAATAATATTTTAATAGTAATTATTAAAATATTTTACTATATAAAATTTCTCGCCACACAATAACCATGTAAAAACATTCTCTAAAAAACCTAGCTACACAAACTTGTACTCAATTTTATGGTGAACTCAAAAACATTAAATTTCTTAGTAATTTCCCTTCTATAATTTCAATATTTTTTCTTTTCCCCAACCTAGCCTTGCCTCATCATTTCAATATTGTAAAACCCTTTGGAGATGCCTATGGCTTTTTCCTTAGCCTCATACCTTAATCGTTGAATTTTTACATAGATTACTTTTCCTACTTAACTTGGGTAGTACTTAGATGTGGAGAAGTCAACAAAGGTAAGGTAGGCTACAGAAATAAAAAATAAGATACAACATTGGTCACATTTGTTGCTTCTATTTGACAATGAATGATAAAAAATAATTCCTTATTGCTTCATGTGTGCTTATCATGAACAATTTTATGCATGTTACATTTATCACAAAAATTTGTGTTAACTTCCATTTTTCCATTAAGTGGAACTTCCATTTATTTTTGTCTTAATAAAATGCATAAATTACTTCATTTTATATGTAATTAAGAAGTAAACACTCATAGTTTGATTATTATGACGGAGATTTGTACCCTAGATTTATGGACCATATTAACATCATTGAATATTGCAATTATGTATATAAATATGTAACACATTCTCAAGTTTTACTCTATCAGAGAATTTTGTGAGATATATTTCACTAATGGGTCAATTTTCTAATGCAAATTATATAGGATAAAGTTATTTTACCTTTAAAATTTTGATAGAGAATATATAAAATCTTTAAAATTTTGAATATTTTTACAAAATTATTTCTAAGAGTTTATAGTTTACATATTAAGCATAAGCAATTGTAAGATTCGCCAAGATTTCTACACTTTAAAATAAATAACATCCTTAAAATTTTCCCTTCTTGATCTCTACCTTGAATCTTAACAACTCTCTTTCTTACATTTCTCTTTGTGCCTATAGATTATTGTACAATTGCCATATGATCTTAGATCCCCATTATATTTTTCTCTCAACCATCCATATTTTGAAAAAGTGGTGTATGCACATAACCTTCAATTGTTGGTTTAGGACTCACCTTTTTGTTTTGGAACTTGGATATTGCACCTTGTAGTGGTTTGGAGGATCCCTCCACCACGCTTCAATTGCTCGCTTCATTTCCTTTAAAGGAATGGTTTCAGGAGAATTTCATTTTCTTAGACTTATTTGTTTCATTGCTAACTTCTTTTCTTTTATATAAATATATTTGTGAACATAGGGAAACCTCTTGGATTTTGGTAGAAGGCTATTGCAAACATTTATAAACCAAAGGGGGCCTCATACACTATGTTTTTTAAACTTTTTTCTTGTAATATTTTTATTGCAATATTTCAAGAGTAACGTTAATTATATCCAAATTATTTAACTAAGGGTTCCTACAAAACTGAGTTAATTCATCTTCTCTTTCCCTTTAATTTTTTGCATACCCAAAAGAAACTGATAACAAACCCTCATTTTCATTACTTGTGCTTTATATTTCGGACAAACGAAGGTTAAAGGTTCATTTATATTCTTTTTTTTGAATGAAGGCATTATACTAATCATAAATCAAATTTACATGGATTTGCATAGAGACCATGGAGGATAAAACCTCCCGTCAATATGTTGCGACTGACTTCCAGAATAACAAAGTCTCTAAGTCAACCCAAAATTAATGACACCAATAACCTAGATTAACCTAAGTTCAAGGCCTTAGCTAGCCTATTTCATTACCCAATAGTCCCATACAAATATAATAACCAAATTACCCAAATACCAATGTCACCAATGAATTTCAAACAATAGAGGATCTACCCAAAATTCAATCATAAAACCATACGAAATTTCCACGACCAATGCACAGATACCATACTTAAAACTATAGTGCCATGACTAGACATTTCCAAGATAGGAAGGAGTTTGAAAGAAAATTCATAGGCACACATACGTTGAGGAGACCAAAATAAATTAAAATTACCCTGCATAATTTGCCAAGAACCACCATGAAACCCACTATACAACTTCACCTCCCCACTTATCCCACTAATCATTATCCAAGGAAGCGATACTCACTAGAGCCCTTACACTAGAAGTAGGAGGATCCATCAGGTCCCCCCCATCTGATTCACAATAAATATGGTTTTCGACATGTGCCAAGTAAGAATCGGTCTTGTCCAAGAAAAACATATGATTTCCTAGCTTCCTCTTTATGTCATTTATGGTTGAAAAAACATTATACTTATCAACTTTCTTATCCAAAAAGATTAGGCCTAAGAGGGTCCTCATTTACTAATTAAGAACGATGAAGTTTAAGTATTACTTCTGCCTACCCCTGTTATGCATAGGATTGGGAACCAAAGTCGACATATCCTCCATGAGTTCAAAATATGAGATAGATTATCTTTCATCCCCTGCTTAGGTCTCAAGCTTGCAAATTTCCCTCTAAGTGTCCAATGAAATAACATTGAAATAGGTGACAATCAAGTCATGAGAAAATATCCTGGTGCCTCATTTCCCTTGCTAGGCTCTGCACACCCCCCTCGCCCCACCTACACATGATTATCTATCTCCATGACATAACTAAGCCTCGGGTGTCAAACTTACTGTAGCTATTATGAGTACCTTGAGACCTGCAAAAAAAAAAAGAGAATGGACAAGAGCCACCCCCTACAACACTAGGGTATCAAAAAATAAGATCATCACAAAATATGCAAACACATTCCATAGACTCTATTTTCAACCCAACAATTGAGAATGATGATACAAATTCATTGACCAAGAACCTTTCAACATTGACCGTTAGATAAGAGAGGAAAAATGTAAAAAACATAAAACCTCAAAACCCACAAATTTATGGCTAGACACCATGCTCTATCAACATAAGCCTATCCAACTAGAGGAAATATGAAACACTCCAAAGACCCCATAATTCACTCAAACCATACTTACATTCCCCAGCTTGAGCCCTGAACAAGTACCCCAAATCAGTAATACCCAATAAAAATTTGACAAACCACCCAAAAATATAGCCACATACTAGAATTGAAAATTTAAAAATAGTGAATTATGCCCTAGAATCATTGATAAAGGCATGATGAACCACCAAAAGAAGGATACAAATTATAACAGAGAAAAAACCCGAGAAATCACGACACACATGAAAATTGATGCCCTTGAAATTGCTTTTGGAAAGTAATATCCTAGTGGCCATGTATAAGACCAAGAATCTAGGGGGCCAAAAACATTTAACCTTTGTTTACTGTGATCAACAAGACCACCTATCAAACCTTCAAATCCAACTACAACCCACAACAAAAATATTCTTACACACTAAACTATACAAGAGAATTTGCACCAGGAGGCCAAGGACCATCCCTCGACTCCTCTCCACTCACCAAAAAATTTCTCAATGCCCATCGAATCCATTTAATAAAATGTATGCCAACTAGAACATTATATGCCCATGCATGTGATAGCATGCCACATGATCCCTCCTTAAATTCTAAGTGCATCCTTGGTGGCGGCGAGCACTGTCTATAATGCCCCCACTACTTTCTAATTTACACAACCATTAGGGAAAAGGTTCATTTATATTATCCCTTCTTTCATTCTTCAATTTATTATTAGTCTAATTGGGCTAGACTACTCACTTAAGAAAAAAAATGATACAACTAACCTACTTTATATTTACCTCTTTAACTTTCCTTAGTTCGGTGTTATTTGAAATTTTATCTTATTACTATAAACATGATTAAAAAAAAATGGCCCTCCAAACAAACATAATGTACTTACTAGACCTTTTCCAAGACCCCCTTAGTTTTTATCCACTTCTCCTTAATGCCTAGTTGAGACTCTTGTTACACCTGTACTAGTTATCCTATCTTTACTAGCATTCTTTGATATGGAGGTCACTTGCTACCATGCAGCATTTCCCTTATTTTTTTCATTATCCTCATTTAGAGTTAATTAGATTCTTAAATTTTAATAGATACTTTCAACCCCTTCCTTCTAGGTTTGGTTACCCACTTCTTCTATTGGTTGTATAGCGGGGAAAATTCAAAGTCTAAAATGGGTTTCCTAAGAAAATTAATAAAACACTTGATAAATTAAAATAATAAAACACGAGTTATAAAATCCAAATCTGAAAGAAAGAAAACTAAATTTTTAACACTATTTTCAATTTATCTTCGTATAGGTTTACATAGATTTCAACTATAGCAATTCATTGGATCTGGAATTCATGTAACTAAATCATATAGTTGAAATTTGAATAAACCTATAAGGATAAAAGTAAAAACTGTGATTTTAAAAAGTAGTTCTCTTCATTTTCGTCAAAATATAGCTACATTTATGTTTGACATCATCACCTTGTATCCTATTAGTTATTTTAAAATTGATTTTCATAATATATTTTCGCTTTGAGGTCCATTTTGTACCTTAAAGATCCCCTAATTTTTAATTTAAATTATCAAGCTTTATTAGAGGCCTTTAGTTTTATATACAAAATGAGCATGTCCTCAAATGGACTACATAAATCATCTTTTTACTTTTTTATATTCGTCGATGTTTGAACATCCTATCACGGTGAATTAAATAATCCATTTCGCAAGAGTAAAAACAAACCTTGATCAATCATTTCCATTTTATTATATTATTAATAGTAAGATAATACTTACTATTAAATAACATTAATACTGATTGTTTTTTTTTACTATAGATATTAATTGTTCTTATTATTAACTTATATAATTAATATATATTAATGTTTTTAATATATATATATATATATATATATATATATATATATATATATATATATATATATATATATATATATATATATATATATATATATATTCTCCATTTTCATACTCTATCTATATTCGTGTGTCATTTTTTGTTTTCTTTTCCATGTTACCTCAGTTATAAGCGTTTTGGACCAACATCCTGTATGTAACATTATCCTCCCAACCTTCCATTATATTTATACATGGTTCTCTTCCATCCTTTTCTTGATAATTTTGTCTCAATCGTGGCCTTGTGGGCTTCTTTGGACTCAAAATGTCAGTTTGAAAATTGGAAATTGTGGATCAAATTTTGATCTTAGTCTCCTCAAATTTAAACCACCATAGAAGCATGCAAACAAAGATAATACATTCCTACAACCTTTACAATCCCCCCCAATATTGACTTCATGTATATATATTGAAATTTCTTGTGTATATTGGAGAGTATTTGATTAACTATATGAAAGGAAGATTACTTTGAACCCTCTCCATCTATTTGGTACAATCAATTTATCTATTTTTGGTGGAAAATATTGTTGGAGTTATCAGTTTATATTGAGAAGAGTATTTTTTTCTTGTTTTCATTATTTTTAGAATTTGTTTTGGAATTTTTGTATCTTTTTTTTATATCCACCCACCTTTCCTAGCTCTTTAATGTTCACGTCATTTTAAATGTGATTTGTATGGAATGTAACTAATTAAATTGGTTGGGACCAATTTTATTAATTCCTTTTATTTTTCCTTTTTTTTATATGTAAATGACCTTTTAGTTGTACTTAATGTACTGGTCATTAATTTTCTTCTTTACATGGATGATACTATCCTTTTATGATAATATCCCTTTAAAAAAGTGCTATATATATACATATATATATATATATATATATATATATATATATATATATATATATATATTCACAAGTATAAGCTTGTGATCACCAAATCAAAGAAATTAACTTGCCCTAATTTTAAATATGGTAATAAAAGCTTAAATGAACTCCATTCATACAAGTATCTTGATGTTGACTAACATCATAACCTCAAGTAGATTTATAGTGTTGAGAAAAGAGTTAGTGGAGGGTTAAAATAATATTTCAATATTGAGAAAGAAGTTGAAGAATTGAATTATTGTTAAACTAAGGAGAATAAAGTATTATTTGGTAACCACATTATTACAATTGCCTTATATGGCTTTTAAGTTTAGAGTTGCATCATTTTTTTAGAAACCTATATGAAACTTAATCATATCCAAAAGAAATTTATAGTTTATAATCTTAAAATTAAGTGCAATACCTCTTATCTGATTCTCCTTTTATAAATTGGGATCTTGTGCATTAAGGACAAGTATACAAAATGCAAAAACATAAATAAGTAATATGAAGGATGAAAGGATTCTAGACTTGCATCAATTTCCAATAATATTCAATTGATTCTTAAGAAAGGATGGAACAATTTTTTTATTTCCTAGTTAAAACTATAAATGATTCAAGAGATGGGCATTTTTAAAATATTTGATAATATCTAAAATACTATAAAAATAAGATTAAAAGATAAGTTTTGGTGGCAATAAAAAGGAGAATAAGAAAAATATAATATACTATAGAGACATAATTAAGTGTGAGCTAGAAGAGAAAAATAATATTTCTTCTACTTCCAACATACAAAATATACTAACATTCATAAAACAAGAACAAACTCTCGCAAGCTTCATAATGAAACTAGGTGCTAGACAAGGGCTGAAACACCTTGGAAATAAATATTCTAGTGTTTTTTATGCTAAGAAAGTAGAGGATGAAATCAATTTATCTTAGGAATTCATTCTCAGCTAAACATTGGAGTGCAATTATACAATATTTTTAACATTTGATCCATAATCACTTAGCTTATGGATAAGTTACTTCACCAACACAAACCCAATTAAAATTTATATAATTTTGAATAGGTCATTCTTTGTTTATATTTCATTGTGCATTAATTATTGATTATATAATACTTACAAACTATAATTTAACTGAGGAAAATTAGTGTTGAATAAATAAACCACATATATAGTAATACCAAAAAAATTTACCGTAGAAACCCATTTGAGAATACTAATAGGAAATGGAGTTTGGTTGGATCTTTTAATCTCAAGAATTATTAAAAATAGGTTTTTTTACACTCTAAACTAATAGAGGTTGTTTTTTTATTGTTACTTCTTGAGATGTATTACTGAATTTTTAGTTTATCTTTAGGACAAATTTTTTTCCTTGTATATTAGGGCATACACCCTATTCTTTCTTCTCAATCTAGGAACATACTTCACATATTAACGTTTCTAAACCTATGCCCTTAACTTCCAAATTACCATTTCCATCAATTGGTTACACACACACACATATATATACATACATACATATATATGTATACACACACACACACACACACATATGTCAATAACCTAAGTTGGCATCCAATATCCTAGGTAGGCCAAGGGCATGAGAGCTTCTCTAAGAGAGAAATACTATAGCACGTGCATTCATATTAGGGAATACATATTGAAGAAAAAAATGACAAAATATATTAGGGGATATATAAGAGGTAAAGGATTTTTATATTGGTAGGTATAAAGAATGGAGCTCAAAGTTAATAAAAAAATATAAATGGGTATAAAAAATGTTGATGAAAAAATGGATACCTACAATATATAGTGAAATTAGGAGTTCTTTAAATCAAGAAACTGTATTGGGTTTATATTGGTATGGGGTTAAATAATGTAATTCTTAGAGGTATTTTTCAATATGTAGTCAAACTAAGGGTATTTTTTAGGATTCCACAAATGCAAGTGATATGTTAAAGGTTCATTAAGTTAAGGCCCATTGGATAAGGTATTCTTTGTCTTGTATTTATTCCTATTTATTCAATCTCTAAGTGGAGGTTATCTCTCTAGGAATGCATACGTAACAATGTTCTTTTCTCTAAATGTATATTTACTTAGGCTGATATTTCCCTTTCATTGACATGCCTTAGTCAATTAATACAATGTGTAAAGTGCAACAACACTTTTTTTAACACCTAGCTTTGTAATATGTATGTTGGAATGAGGAGAATGAGTACTTTGAAAAATTTTATTTGATGAAAATATTCATATTTATTTAATATATTAATAATGTTAAAGAAGGGAGTATCCAACATAGATCCTAACACATGAGAGAGGAAAGTTGCTAGAAGGGATTTAGGGGAGTTTCCTATCTTACCCTATATTAATTGTCCTAATTTTTTATTTGGTATTTTAAGTACCAAATTACTAATAATTATGGTAGGAATGGTGGGAGTGGTATGGAATTAATCTATTAGCATGGGCTATGTACCCTTTTGGACACTTTCTTTGACCATGCAACCAATAAAGACACTCAATTTATCATGAATGGGTAACACTAATGGGGGTGCAACAGAATTAAAAAACATAGATAGTGAGAACAAACAAACAATAAACAAAGATAATAAAAAATAGACAAAGAGAAAAATCAAGCAAAAATTATAGTGATAATAGATAGATTAAAGATAGAGAGACAAGAGATAGACAGAGAGGAAGAGAGGGGAGAGATAGGACCAAGAATTGAAGAGAAGTGTGTGAAAGTTAACAAAAGAAAACATGTGGTAATGATAGAGAGAACCATATGAGGGTTGTGAGACTATGATTATAAGAAAAATGAAAAAAAGGTCCTTTTGACTAGCAACAATCTTGTGTGGAACTAAAACTTTAATTTAACTGGTTAACGAAATTAGTGAGGAAGCCTTCAATCTAATTCAAACATTAGGGGAAATTTGAGGTCTAAAATGGGCCTCCTAAGAAAAATATACAACAAATATTAAATTTATAAGAACCAATCGAATTCAAGATGATGATGTCAACCATGGGGGATGATTCACCATTTTTTGAGTAAAAAAGTAAAAAGATTAAAAAATAATAAAATAGTAAAACTACATTTTCAACTCATATTTTCAATTTATCTCCCTAAGGTTTCACTAAAATTTCGAGCATGAGTACTCATTGGATGCAAAATTTAATTCATCATCTAGGGAGTACCCATGTTTCATACTTTAGATGGACCTTACTACACGAAAAATGAGAAATACATGAAAAAACATGATTTCAACCACGTTTTTCATATATTTCTCATTTTTCATGTAGTAAGGTCCATCGAAATTGACTTGCCCTAATTTTAAATATGATAATAAAAGCTTAAATGAATTCCATTCATACAAGTATCTTGAAGTTGAGTAACATCATAAGCTCAAGTAGAATTATAGTTTTGAGAAAAGAGTTAGTGGAGGGTTAAAATCCTATTTCAATATTGAGAAAGAAGTTGAAGAATTGAATTATTGTTAAACTAAGGAGAATAAATTATTATTTGGTAACCATATTATTACAATTGCCTCATATGGCTTTGAAGTTTAGAGTTGCATCATTTTTTTAGAAACCTACATGAAACTTAATCATATCCAAAAGAAATGTATAGTTTATAATCTTAAAATTAAGTGCAATACCTCCTATATCATTCTCCTTTTATAAATTGGGATCTTGTTCATTGAGAACAAGGATACAAAATGCAAAAACATAAATAAGTAAAATGAAGGATGAAAGGCTTCTAGACTTGCATCAATTTCCAATAATATTCAATTGATTCTTAAGAAATGATGGAACAAATTTTTTATTTCCTAGTTAAAACTATAAAGGATTCAAGAGATGGGCATTTTTAAAATTTTTAACAATATCTAAAATAGTATAAAAGAAGATTAAAAGATAAGTTTTGGTGGCAAGAAAAAGCAGAATAAGAAAAATATAATCTACTATAGAGACATAATTAAGTGTGATGTAGAAGAGAAAAATGATCTTTCTTCTACTTCCAACATACAAAATATACTAACATTCATAAAACAAGAACAAACTCTCGCAAGCTTCATAATGAAACTAGGTGCTAGACAAGGGATGAAACACCTTGGAAATAAATAATCTATAGTGTTTGTGATGCTAAGAAAGTAGAGGATGAAATCAATTTATCTTAGGAATTCATTCTCAGCTAAACATTGGAGCTCAATTATACAATATTTGTAACATTTGATCCATAATCACTTAGCTTATGGATAAGTTACTTCACCAACACAAACCCAATTAAACTTTATATAATTTTGAATAGTTCATTCTTTTTTTATATTTCATTGTGCATTAATTATTGATTATATAATACTTACAAACTATAATTTAACTGAGGAAAATTAGTGTTGAATAAATCAACCACATATATAGTAATTACAAAACATTTTACCATAGAAACCCATTTGAGAATACTAATAGGAAATGGAGTTTGTTTGGATCTTTTAATCTCAAGAATTATTAAAAAGAGGTTGTTTTACACTCTAAACTAATGGAGGTGAGGTTTTTTGTATTGTTACTACATGAGATGTATTACTGAATTTTTAGTTTATCTTTAGGACGAATTTTTTTCCTTTTATATTAGGGCATACACTCTATTTTTTCTTCTCAATCTAGGAACATACTTCACATATTAACATTTCTAAACCTATGCCCTTAACTTCCAAATTATTATTTCCATCAATTGGTTACACACACACACACACACACACATACATACATACATATATATGTATACACACACACACACACACACACATAGATATAGATATATAGATACGTACACACACACACATATATGTCACTAACCTATGTTGGCATCCGATATCCTAGGTAGGCCAAGGTCATGAGAGCTTCACTGAGAGAGAAATACTATAGCACGTGCTTTAATATTGGGGAATACATATTGAAGAAAAAATGACAAAATATATTAGGGGATATATAAGAGGTAAAGGATTTTTATATTGGTAGGTATAAAGAATGGAGCTCAAAGTTAATAAAAAAATATCAATGGGTATGACAAATGTTGATGAAAAAATGGATACCTACAATATATAGTGAAATTAGGAGTTCTTTAAATCAAGAAACTGTATTGGGTTTATATTGGTATGGGGTTAAATAATGTGATTCTTAGAGGTATTTTTCAATATGTAGTCAAACTAAGGGTATTTTTTACCATTCCAGAAATGCAAGTGATATGTTAAAGGTTCATTAAGTTAAGGCCCATTGGCTAAGGTATTCTTTGTCTTGTATTTATTCCTATTTATTCAGTCTCTAGGTGGAGGTTATCTCTCTAGGAATGCATACGTAACAATGTTCTTTTCTCTCAATGTATATTTACTTAGGCTGATATTTCCAATTCATTCACATGTCTTAGTCAATTAATACAATGTGTAAAGTGCAACAACACTTTTTTTAACACCTAGCTTTGTAATATGTATGTGGGAATGAGGAGAATGAGTACTTTGAAAAATTTTATTTGATGAAAATATGCATATTTATTTAATATATTAATAATGTTAAAGAAGGGAGTATCCAACATAGATCCTAACACATGAGAGAGGAAAGTTGCTAGAAGGGATTTAGGGGAGTTTCCTATCTTACCCTATATTAATTGTCCTAATTTTTTATTTGGTATTTTAAGTACCAAATTACTAATAATTATGGTAGGAATGGTGGGAGTGGTATGGAATTAATCTATTAGCATGGGCTATGTACCCTTTTGGACACTTTCTTTGACCATGCAACCAATAAAGACACTCAATTTATCATGAATGGGTAACACTAATGGGGGTGCAACAGAATTAAAAAACATAGATAGTGAGAAAAAACAAAGATAATAAAAAATAGACAAAGAGAAAAATCAAGCAAAAATTATAGTGATAATAGATAGATTAAAGATAGAGAGACAAGAGATAGATACAGAGGAAGAGTGGGGAGAGATAGGACCAAGAATTTAAGAGAAGTGTGTGAAAGTTAACAAAAGAAAACACATGGTAATGATAGAGAGAACCATATGAGAGTGGTGAGACTGTGATTATAAGAAAAATGAAAAAAAGGTCCTTTTGACTAACAACAATCTTGTGTGGAACTAAAACTTTAATTTAACCGGTTAACGAAATAAGTGAGGAAGCCTTCAATCTAATTGAAACATTAGGGGAAATTTGAGGTCTAAAATGGGCCTCCTAAGAAAAAAGTACAACAAAAATTTGTTGTGAAACCAGCTCCAAAAATAGAAGAAAAGAGATATCAACGCCTTAGAAATAAGCCACTTCGAGGCAGCAACCTCCAATACATTACATTAATGAACAATTCTTGGATGATACAAATTACAAAACCTCATTTCTATATATAGAAGTCCATGGGGCCATAATGTAATCCTAGTGGGGCAACAATGTAATCCTAGCCGACCTAACAATAATAATTTAAGGGCACAATAATAACAATATGGGGGTTACGGGGTACAATAATAACAATAAGGGGGTTACACTAACAACAATAAGGGACTATACTAGTAATATAGGGACCTAACATGGCCCTCTCCTTCAAAAAAGTGTTGTCCTCGATGCTTTAGTAGCTTTGGGTGCTTCTATATACAATTCTCATCCTCCCATGTAGAATCTTCAGTGGGTAAGTTCTTCCACTTGATGAGATACTCTGAAATCACTACAAGAAAAAAGGACATTGGTGAGGGGCAAAAAATGTCACCATAAGCTCATTGGTGAGGGTCAAAAGAGCCTTCGTCACTAAAATTGAACGTCACCAAAGGTGGCGTCACCGAAAGTAAAGGTGTTGTGGTGACATTCAAGGTCTGTCACCAATAATGGTTTATAATGACAGATAGTAACCGTCACCATTTCATATGAGCAATGGTGACGGACAATAGCCTCTGTCACCAAAAACCTGAACGTCACCAAAGGTGGCGTCACCAAAATTATGTGTTGTGGTGACATTCAAGATCCATCACAAATATTGATTATAATGATGAATAGTGACCGTCACTATTTCATATGAACAATGACGATTTTTGGTGATGGACCTTTCATGTCCGTCACTATTGGTGCATATATATAGTGACGTTTGTTGACCGTCACCATTTCATATTTGGTGAGGGTCAAAAACTGTCATGATAAGCTCATTGGTGACATCGAGGTCCGTCACGAATAATGACTATAATGAAAAATAATGACCCTCACTATTTCATATCAACAACAACGATTTATGTTGACAAACCTTTCATGGTCATCACTATTGATGTGTATATATGGTGACGACGTTCATTGACTGCCACCATTTCATATTTTGGTGTGGGTCGAAAAATGTCACCATAAGCTCATTAGTGATGGTCAAAAGAACATTCGTCACCAAAAACTGATCGCCACCATTCCCTATGAATATCAGGGCACGATGGAATCGAACCACCAACCTCCTGCTTGTAAAGCAGGTGCTCTTCCATTGAGCTAGCACCCTTTAAAGAAGAAACTGTGGAAAATTTCTTAGCAAACCACTAACGTAAACAGAGCTAAGAAATATTGCTTTTTAAAAGAGATATCCATGGTCAAATTAACAAGAAAGTGACCTTTTAGCATCATTGCACTAGTGCTGCTATTACAATATTTGGCCTAAACAGTAAATAGAAAAAAACCCTTTTCATTTTATTAGGAGCATGCTGGGAAAATAATCTCACAAGAATACTTAGCATTCAACATTCTAACCCACTAAATCACTTTTACATCATTTTTAAGTCCTTCAAAAAAGGGCTTAAAGTTGGGAACAATGTCATTACAATACTTCCAGCTATAGAACAAGCATTTTAAGCTTGTATTTGTTGTATTATATGGACATTTGTCCTTCAGATAGATTTATGAGACATAGAACCACTTTCACCCTTAAGAAAAAATGTGGTTGTAAATGCATGGTATACTCTCTTAGCATAAATATTCTCTTAGTATGGTATTGGATTCTCATACTAGTGTTAGGTTTAAGGGTGCCAAAGAATTTAGATTTTAACTATGATATGGTGCATGCTAGGCTTCAGGACAATATATTCTTTAGGAATTTCATGTTGGGAAACCTCCAAATCCGTTTCCAGGAAAACTCAAGTTAAATGGAAATATTTTTGTATAATGGTTGTGAGTCATATGGATGCACATTAATATACATGTTTTTTCCTAAATTTTAATAATTTATGTATTTTTTGGTCAACCAATTTTTTGATCTAGTTTTTGTCTATTTCTGATTTGATTAACATTTTTTAGGTTAACTATTTTGATGACTGGTCCAGTTCATGTAATTAAATAGATCATAAAAGATAAGTTGGTATTTGTGTGTTCTTGAGAGTGTTGTGTGCATAAGTAATATGGGAGTTACAAAAATCTTCACCTATGCCCAATTGGAAAATTGGAGTGTCGTAGATGTAAGAAAATGTGTAAGAGAATATCCTAAATTTAGAAATAAGAATCTTGTGATGTGTCATTGGTCCAGAGACTAGACCAGAAGAACCCTCTTCTACAGACATAGCTAAAGTTTGGTGAATTTTGGAGAAGAGACTTCACACATTTAACAGAATGGAAAGCTTGAAGTTGGACAAGAAAATGGATACTCTGACATTATCAGAGTCTGCAATCATTAAACAAGATTCATCATTTGCATTGAAGTTACAAAGCACCATGGAGTATTCAGACAACTAAGCTTTTTTTAGCCTAATGTTTATATCTCTTTAATTTTGATTTTGATTTTCAAACAATTTATATAACTTTATTATGTTGGTGTGTGCTAGAAATCATTTCGGTACTTCAAGTAGATCTGATGATGTTGAAGTTTGGGCAGCTCTTTCACATGATACGGGTTGGCATGTCAACAAAAATACTGTGCGATGTAAAGCATTGGATTCCCATCCTTCGTGAAAAGGTTTTTGGCATGTCTCCCGCCTCAAGTTATTATTTAGCTTCATAAAATTATCATAGATATTAAACTATGTAGAGACATATGGCATTACAAAGACGGTTTTACTGTAAGTCTGCACCAAAAATGCTAGAAATTAATGGTGATGTTTTAGCATTTCCTGTTTCTTTATTTTTTAAGGAAAAATCAAGGAAATGTTAAAACATTACAATTATGTGTTTCAATATGTCTAAGGGTGCTTCCAACCTCATTGGATTTCATCTGGAGAAAGTAGAATTGCCTATCCCACTTAAAAATCAACAGTTTTCAATATTTCATGATTGGTACGATTGCAACATTTCCATTAGATATTATCATGTATAAGGGTCTGGGATTGGCATTTAATCCAAAGAACCAAGCCCTAGAGAAAGTAGAATTTCCTATCTCATTTAAAATTCAACAGTTTTCAGGATTTCGGGATTGGTAGGATTGCAGCATTTTCATTAGATCCTATCATGTATAAGGGTATGGGATTGAAATTTAATCAAGAGCACCAAGCCCTAGAGAAAGTAGAATTTCCTGTCCCATTTAAAATCAACAGTTTTCACGATTTCAGGATTGGTAGGATTGCAACATTCTCATTAGATTATATCGCGTTTATGGGTAAGGGATTCACATTTAATCAAGAGCACTATTCCCTTTGTGTACCTTTATGTTAGTGATATTAATTCTTGGACTCCTCTGTTGGGGCCTTAACAAAATGTACCCTTCACTCAAGAAAAAACCATTGATAAATCATGTTTACTTTTTTACCACATTTTAAAGCCTAGATTAGATAGTTTCATTAAAATTGGGTGGTTTTGACTGATATCCCTTGAGGATTGTAGTGGAGGAAAAGGATGATACTAAATATGAGGATCCAAACATAAGGGATGGTGGAAAATTGCTTGAAATATATGATTGGAATTTATATATACTAGCTCATTTATTTATTATGTTTTCTTTCCAATTTTCATATAATGTGCTATTTATAAAATATCACATTTTATATGTATGTGTGTATGTATCTTGTTTACCATTTCCAAAATGTTGGGGGATCAGGTTTCCAGTGCACTTCCATTTTAGAAATGCATACCTATTTCCTGATATCTTGCAACTTAGATGTTGCTAAATGGATATTTCATAACGCTTATAACAAGAAAATATAGCACCAAACTGGGTATCAAAATCATTCAAGGACCCATTCTATACCACATCAGTCAGTTCAGTATTAAAACCAGCCACTTTAACATGGAGCCATTCTAAATTGGCCGATTCCATACCAAACCAATCTAGGAAGAACCACCTACAAAATATGATTTTTGGGACTTTTACACTCATTTTGAAGAGAATAAGCAGGGGCTTAAGAAAGAGAAAATGATAAATTCAATGTCTTCCATCAAGATGAGGGAAAATTAAGTGATTTTATTGCGTTAGTGTATTTATTGTGGAGTGGGGATTGATTCACTGATACCGTGGGGAATTAGTGGAAAATGCCTAACAGAAAAAATAAAAAGGGATTTTCCCTCGACTCACCTTGCAGGAACAGGGAGCTATCAACTTCTTGATCCCCACAAAAGCCTGAGAACATTAAATACCCCCCAAATATCATCTTGAAACAGTAACAATGAAATGGGAAGGATAAAATCATAATTTTCTTTGGTTATAACTATTAGCCTGTAGACTCAAAGAGTCAAGAATATAATTCAAAAATGTTGTTATAACCATTAGCAGGTCATTATAAATATTGTTTGTTTCTCTTGTTCCTAGTTGGCACTAAACAAGTTCTACAAAAGGTTATTGAAATTATTTATAGCATGCAACTTAGTGGAAATGCTACAAAGGCACCAGGGGCTATTTGAAACCCTTACCGGGAAGCAAGCTAAATCAGTCATTATTTTAGACTTCTCAGTATTATTTTAAACAATGATTCAACAAGTCAATTTTGACTTATACTACTGTACTCTCTCTCTATGTTGAACATGTGATATAACAATAAGAAGCTTTGATCAAAGGGTTTTCCCATCTTGGGGTTTTTCCCCAGCATTAGCCAATCTCTAGTGTTCTCTTTTCCTAGCATGTCTTCTACATCTAATGTTTATGTTCTTTCATCAGTTACTATCATGAGTTACTATCAATGTGATAACGGTTTATGTGATTGATAATGCAAATTTAATGGAATGGAATATGGGCTTATATGGAACATTGAAGTAATCGTCATAAGAAAATAACATGTTAATTAAATTAACATGGTATCAAAGCTAGGTTGAGGATGGGCCAAGGAAAGAGAAAGAGAAATCACTAGATCTTCGATGAAAATTCTCTGTGACCTTCTTGCAAGGCACTCTTGCATATTTGTAATTTCTTTGTTGCAGAGTTGAAATAGAGATTTTTTTGTGGTTGCATGTCTTTTGACAACAAAGAATCTAGAGCTGTAATTTATGAAGGGCTGTTGTAAATTCAAGACAGAGTTCTAGAATATTCCTTAATCAGAATAATCATGTTTGCCTCTGTATCAAGGAAAGAGATATGATAGTGTTACAATAACCTTGACCCTACTGCATACTATCCTTGATAACCTTCAAGTAAAAATTAAGTAAAAACTACTCTACCTTGAGGTAGTTTTGCCACTCAAGGTCCATGAACATGGGGTGTTCTCTTTGTCCTAAACTCATGCCTACACATCATTTTAAGGGGAGGGAGGAGGAATTACAATAATTTTTATAGAGGAAGGAGGAAAGATGAAAGCATGAGCTAGGTTGGTGAAGACAACATGTGAGAGCAGAGTCTGACAAGCCACATGGTATGGGACGTAAGAGATGATGTTAGGTGTTATACTTTTGGGAGTCACATTAAACATGGTGGTGAGGCAAACCCAAGCACAAAGCACCAAATAACAAGAAGAAGGATGGAGCAATACCTACTACTACATGAATAATTGAGAGTTCTTTAAAAATCTCAAGCATAAGTCCAGCATTTGAGCTCTATAAGACCCTCCTGATTTAATATCAAATTCGTGTTTCTTTTTATAGCATGCACTAATAATGATGATGGTTGTGGCTAAGGCAATGGCATAGGAAATTACATGTCTCAATCTTCATCTCCATCCACATGATATGATAGAATAGTAATAGTCTTTGTCACTGTTGCAACACATTCATTGAATGAGTTGGGAGTTTTCTGTTTGATTTCACAAAAAACAAACCAACCAGTGAGCACTAGTGGCAACTGGTGATGATGATGGGGGACCACTTTAAATGTAGTAAGTTGGCCTCTTTTTACTAGTATGAAACGCCCCTCACATGATTTTTGAGAATTTCTGGATTCCAAAAATCCCAATTGGACCCCAGATGACTGGATGGCTAGATGTTTGTGGGGATTGATTTACTATGTAGGTGGGTTATCTTCAAAGTATGAAAACTACCAAGGATGGCCCCAGATCTGATCATTTAATTCCTATTTATAAAACAACTTATGCAACTCTCATACATTAGGAATACAATCTTAGTAGCAGCATCGGCTGCCATCATGCCGTATTACAGGCTTCAACAAGAGGCTGAATCAGAATTTCTGGAGGTTGATCCCAGTGGTCACTATGGCTAGGTAAACAAAATTTTGGGCCAACCTACTATTTACTTATACAAGTGATCCTTATATTGGGTAGAAAGTTGTAACAGTTTCTGTGTTATGTGTGCGTATATATAGAGTATTTGTGTGAGAGGATTATAGATCCGATTGATATAATATTTTGTTGTTTTGTAGTACAATGAGGTGCTTGGAAAGGGAGAATCTAAGACTGTGTATGCTTTTAACCTATGAACTCTTCTGCAATAAAAATTTATTTAGGCTTCCCCGACATTTTTTTCTGCAATGAAAATTTGTTTTTTTCATCTCTGTAAACCTTTGTGTACTCAAAATTTGTGTATGCTTCCACTCACAAGCTCTTATTTAATCATCACTTGTTTATGGATCCACCCAGAAGTTATTTTGTAATAAAAAATTATTTTTGGATCCATCCACAAGCCCTTCTGTAAGAAAAATGTCTTTATGCTTCCACCCAAAAACCATTCTATTTTCAAATTTTCTTATGCTCCTACACACAATCTCTTCTGAAACTAATAACCTGTGCATACTTCCACCTACAAGCTCGCATGTGTTCAAAAAAAATTTATGCCCCCACCCCCATACTCTTCTACAATCAAAATTTGTTTTAGGATCCACCCAAAATCTCTTCTGTAATCACAATTTATTTATGTTTACATCCAGAAACACCTTTGTAATCAGTGATCGTTTGCTTCAACTGACAAATTCTTATGTAACCAAATTTTGTTTTTGGATCTGTGTAGACCTTTGAGTAATGAAAATTGGGTCTTCTGATATTGATTATTATAGATTGTTTGATGCATATGCAGATACATAGCCTTTGATGAAATAGAGGGGATTGAAGTGGCCTAGAACCAGGTAAAAGTGAATGGTATTCTACAGTTGCCTGAGGATTTGGAGAGGATTTATTCAGAGGTCCATCTCCTGAAAAATATGAAGCACAAGAATATCATCAAATTCTTTTCATCATGGATTGATACCAAGACAAGGAACGTCAACTTTATTACAGAGATGTTCACATTTGGTACTCTTAGGTAGTAAGTTTCACTAGCCCTTCATTAGTAGACTGGTAGTTATGTGAGCTTCAATGAATTTGTTAGTTGGATGTATAGATATTCAATGGAAGATTCCTTGTTCTTCTTTTGAGGTTCCAGATATAGACAAAAACACAGATGTGTATACTTAAAAGCTGTGAAAATTTGGGCTCGTCAGATCTTGCAAGGGCTTTTATACCTGCACATCCATGATCCTCCCATAATACATAGAGATTTGGAGTGTGGCAACATATTTGTGAATGGGAATCAGGGGGCAGTTAAGATTGGAGACCTTGGGCTGGCTGCAATTCTATGTAAATCTCACTCAGCTCATAGTGTTATCGGTAAAACTAAATACCTGTAATATCGTCCTTCCATTCTAGACAGATTTCAATTCTTCTTGGGGTTTTCTAACATCCGAAAGGTTTTATGCAGGAACTCTGGAATTTATGGCCCCTGAACTATATGACGAGGAATACAATGAATTAGTTGATATCTATGCATTTGGGATGTGCCTATTGGAAATGCTCACCTTTGAGTATCCTTATAGTGAATGCTCCAACCTAGCTCAGATCTACAAGAAAGTATCATCTGTAAGTTATTTCATCATTGAAATCTATTTCAATACATATTTTTGTTGGATCCTGATGAGACTTGAACTCTTTGCCAATCTAGAAAAATCAATTATTCCTTATCACTTGGAGTTATAACTTGGGGACTACCCTACTTAGCTATTTTTTATACAATAATTTCAGAATTGAATTCCAGTTCTTGAATCGATTCTCAGGGGTAAAATCCAACAGCTCTGTACAAACTGAAGGATCATGAAATGAGACAAATTTTTTTAGAAATGCTTGGTCACTATTTCCAGAAGGCTTCCTGCAAAAGAGCTCTTAATGGACCCATTTCTCTAGACTTATGAGCATGGCTTAGAATATTCCTTTTCCAAATTAGATTTATGCAAAGATGATGTGGGGGGAACTTGGCCCATTATTGAGAGAAACTAACATTGAAGCCTTTCAAAATGGTGGTCATAAATTACTCCAAAGCATGCATTTTGTGCATCCTTACAGCAAGAATGGGATTTCTGTCGACTATGAGAACAAGAAACAACAAAAGGTTGTACCTTTTCCCTCATACTTTATAGAGGAAAGTATGTCTCACAACATGGATTTCACTGTCAAAGGCAATAAGAGGGAGGATGACACAATATTTTTAAGGCTCCGAATTGTAGACACTGAAGGTAATGAATCTTATATTGCACCAGAAAACCATGAACCTGCTTGCAGGATTTGAAGCCTGATATTGCTAACAAAGTAAATTGTAAGACTATTTTCTATTGTTATTTCTATCAACGAGTCCCTAGTCTATTTTTTCACCCGTGTTAATGTCACAAGTTTGATACATCTTGCAGGGCCCATTCATAATATCTATTTCCCATTTGATGTGGAAGGAGATACAGCCATAAGTGTGGGCAACAAAATGGTTGCGAAGCTTGACCTTGTTGATCAAGATCTTACAAAGATTGCAGAAATGATTGATGAAAAAATAATGGCTTTGGTACTTGATCGGAAGGCAAGGGTAGCAATAGATGATCACCATTCCTTCTATGACCATAATCATTCCTCCAACAAAACAAGTGAAACTTGCTGGTGGAATCATAACGATCATGTCTCTAGTATCTCTGCTCAGAGCTCCCTGTTGGAATACCTGAGGTCTCATTACCACATTGACAACAAATCATAAATAGTGCCTTATACTCGAGTTGAATGTTCAGCCATGCATGGCTGCTTTGAAGAAGTCACATTCCAGGTTAATGCAACAGATTTTTATTCATATGTAGAAGAGGAGAATCCTACGATTTCAAGCAGATCATCAGATGTTATTCATAATGATTGGGTGAATGGAAAGGATCCAGTTTCACCTAGATCTTTAATATAACATGGTTCAGGGATTAGCAATTTTGAAGATCCCCAATCTTATCTAATATCCTGAGGTACTGGTAACAAAGAGGACATAGTTCCAAGAAAACCTACAAAACCTCCAAAAAATACAAGATATGTAGGTAACTTCGAAGAAAGTTGTAGCCATGGATTGTCTGAAGGGTTCAGTCTTGTTACCGATTTTGATTGTCTTAGCTCAGTCAACAAACCTATGCTCCATCCTCAATCACCATCATCAGTCAATATTTTATCTAATGAAGATGAATATTCCATCAGCAGAGAGTTTCGATTGTTAGCAATCAAACATCAGAAGGAATTAATGGAACTTCAAAGAAAACATGAGCATTCCATCTTAGAAATTGAAAATGAATTAAAAAAATAGAACACCTTTGGGAACATATTTAGATAAGAAGAAATCCAGTCCTGGAATAAATTTTCAGGATCAAAACTTGAATGTGAATGGGCAACAAGAGCACCGGGAAGATGACTCAGGCAGACATGGCACAACTGGTAGGGATAAGGATTTTGTAGCCATGAAACAACTTGATCAGATGTTAGAGGAACAAGGATTTCCAGCAGTCCCGGTCATATATTATCACCGAATGAATCAGCAGTCAATTCTGATTTTCCAGGTCCAAGTAAACTTGCAATGCATTCTTCTCCTACCCCTCCTATTAGGCCAATTAATAGAAATATAGCACCAAACCAAAGGCTAATGAAAATGAATTATTTTAGTGGTGTTGACAGTCAATGCTCTATTTATTATCTGGACAAAGAAGTTAGTAGGCAGAAAAATTACCAGACAATTGGATCATTTCCAACAAGAAATGTCAATGAAAAGAAACATAGGCTTGAGGGGTTGATATGATTTCCATCTATATCTCAGAAATATTCTTCAAGGAATTGCAAGGAAGGAAAAACTAGATAGTCTTAAAGAAGTGAAGCACACTTGTAACATAAATTTATTGCCCTTAGTTTAGAATATATATTGGATATTGCACTGAAAACTTATCAATTGTATATATGAGTTTTTCCTTTTGTAAGAGGTAATGATTGGTGGTAAGGCTATGCAAGGTTCCCCGGAAAATATTCCTTCGCCTTGGCACCTTTATGGTCTCCAAAGAATTTTTGTAGTAAGGGAAAAATTTTGAAATTATACAGAAACATAGGAAAAATGTATGTATCATCTTTCATTAGGATAGGCTACAACTGCCAAGGCCTACTACATTGTTGACATGTACTATGAGTTCGACAGTTCAGCTGATGGTACCATTCAGATGAATTTGTGGGTTATAATCCAAATAAAGTGCTTCTTGGCTAGATAGAACCCAGTTCCTTGCCAAATTTTCCAGTTAACTGAGAATCCATGCTTTTATGGGCTTTTAATTTATGTCAAACTTTTGGGAGAATTTGTATCTTTGTAGTATTCAAGATTTTTAGAGCATAAGCTATAAAATAAGATCTACACCAAACCAAAATTCATAAAAGAGCTTAATGTATAAAAAATTCCACCTAAGAGATCTGCACCAATCTCTTTATCAATGCAAACACTCGTTACTTACCAACTTACAAAAAAAAATGAAGGCCCAACAAACTACATATAAGTATTTCAGATTACACAAGAGTAAACAATCAAAACTACATAGTAACACCACTCACATATCAAACAAGTCTTCCAAGAAAAGGATGCTCTTACAGAAGGGCTTCATATAGAGACACCAATTGTGCTACCAGTCCTGTTTACTTTATCGCAATGGAAAATGGTCGATGTTGTACAGAAAAGTAGCTCAGACTATCTCCACATCATATCCAGTATGGCAAATAATTGACAGTAGTATTTCATTTTGGGAACAAAAAAACTTTTGCAGGCACTTCATGAATATATCAAAAGATGTATTCAGATTAAGGAAAAAAGCCATCAAGTCCTTCAGGCAGTCTAGTGGTAAGTGGGGAGCTTATTACAACAATAACCCAGTTTGAGACCTGGTAGGTGTGTCCCAACCTATAAAGGGCTCTGTTAAATAGAAAAGGGACCACATTTTTTTTCTTGGTGTGCCAGTTATATACAATACAGAGATCCATGGTCCCTTCATCAGAACAAATGGTGTTTCACTCGCAAAAATGGAAAGAATAATGCCATCAAATTTCACATACATGAACACATATTCCAAATCTTCAATTGTTTTGGAGACAACCATAAAACAAGGCATGAAAAGCTTGCAACTGTCAACAATATCAAACCACCTCCATAAAAAGGAACGGATACGCATTTAAAAAAAAATCATGCACATTGGCATAACACAGTAAGTCATCATTTAGTACCTTGAGCTAAGGTTTTCCAACCACGTTAACAACCCTTAAGGTGATTGGAAATAGATAATCATGAAAAGCTCCAAGGGTTGGACAAGTCTTGGTTGAAGCCTTATGTTGTAAAAGACGAACCCATCAGGAAAGTCTTGGGCCAACTTTGGGACTTCGTTGAGGAGTTTTGGCGCATTTCAAAATTAACTAAATTTTTTCTATAGTGTTTGTTTATAGAAAATCAGTGGAGCCAAAATAAAGACATTTTCAGGGAAACATGTCTACCTAACAGAGGCCAAAAGTTGGGTCACTGGTTTGAAACCAAGAATTTCATTGTCAAGCAAATTGGATGAGTAGCCAGCAAGGGAACATGACAAGTTGTTGCCTCAACCTTGTATATTTTTGTGGGCTTGTTTGTCTTCATTCAAGGTGGTTTTGTGGTCAGAGAACCCTAAAGGAGTGCGTGATTTGGTCCTGCAACACATTTTGGGAGGAACTATATTTCTTTTAGGTGGGATTCTTTCTTATTCAATTGAGGACTATGCCATGAAAAGACTCATCTCAGAAGGCAATGAATTCCATAGATGTTATAGGGATTCGAATAAAGGTTGGAAAGGTCTGGGAGACTATGGAAGTGCGAATACGCTTTTTATTGATACTTCAATAAAAAAGGAGACCTCGTGCACCTCTAGAAAGTAGTTCTATGCTACCTCACATCTATTATAGCTATTTCAAAACCCTCATATATGCATGAACATGGGGGGAACATGATCACAAATTACAATATCATTTTCTTTCCATTTATTCTCTTCCTCTACGAATTTCATGGCAATTGAAATCATTACATTCTTCTTTTATTTAAGCATTATATGGAAGGCTTCCTGCAGTTGTTTCACAAGGTGCCCTAATTTATTTGCAAGAGATGACTATTCAACAATCCCTGATTTATGAGTCCTACTGGATCCTGTTACAACTAACACTTGAATATATAACTCCAGAAATTATCCTCCTTCAATATTGTAAATCATCATATCTTTTCCTAGGACAAGAACAGGTGATTGATTTAATAAGAAAGGTATTTGAGATGCTAGTTGGAGCGTCTAGAAAGATTCAAGTATTAGAAGGTTCTTCCACAATTGAAACAAGGTGTACAAAGATGCTTGATATACTAGAAGACTTCTTGAACTTTTTATATTTTGTATATTTTCAAATGGATGGGAGCACTTGAACATTAGAAAAGAAACTTTCAATAAAGAACTTCAATATCCCAGATATCGAATTTTTTATTTTTCTTATTTCAACTGAGGCAGTGGGATGGGAGGGGATGGAATCAATTTTCCAAGTGCTGATAGAGTTATTATATATGATCTATATTTCAGTCATTTTTTTCTTTTATGAGCTCAATCATGATCTCAAAGTATAGGCCAAGACAAACCAGTGTTGTATATCAGTTGATATACAAGTGTACTGTTGAGGAAATATTGCATCAGTGTACAAAGCTGGATTTGGAGAGTATGGTGATGAATATTTGTAAAAATGAAAGTTTAAAGAGTTATCTAGATCACAAAGAACCTATATATCATGCTTTTCAAAATTTATTTAATGTTATTTATTTGGTTTTCTCTCATTTTTCTATCCTGCAAATTTGTTACTGTTATGTTTATTATCTAGCATGCATATGCCCATATAATGACCTCTTGCCATAACTGCAAAAATAAATTCTATAATACCTATATCCAACTACTGCAGTTGTTGGAAAAAATCAATTCAGAATAATTTGATACGAAAAGAAATTATTTTACACATACTTCTCCTTTGTGAGTTTCACAACACCTCAAGTTCCCAAGTAGGAACTTTAAATTGCACTCTAACAACCCCACTAATTTTGGGTTATAGTCTAAGTTTCACAACAACAACAAAAAAAAAGTTAATCACATTAAGGAAAAAAAATAAGAAAATGAGGGTAAAGGGTGTACCATAAAAAATATTCTCCTAAACAATGCATCGTTTTATGGAACCTTACACTGCATACCAGGATTACTACATGAGCTTCATGTAGGAGAGCATTGTTATACCTTATTCTCTAACTATCATAGTTTTGTCTCTCACTCTCGAAGACAATCAATTAGTACCCCAGGTATTCCTTTTGTTCAAGATGGTTATGAATTTAGAGATACCTAGGTGAAGCAAAAGCCAATGAGTAGCTTTGGAGATTAGTCAGAGCAATCATTATCTGAATCATCCAAAGCAACAGACAATAACGATTCATCTGATGAACTAGATGGTTCTTATCAGGGTGTCACTTCAGATAATATGGCTGAATATCAAAGTTTCACTAGAAGAAACATGGTAGTTCATTCAGGTGTTGTTTCCTGATTTTTCTTTATGGTGAATTTTCCAGACAGCTAGAGTATTTGGAAGTGAGATTCTGTGGGGAATTTTTTGAATACCAGTGTGATAATTTAGGAACATTGCCTATGGCTACTAGAACCTTGGCATGACTTTACTTTAAGCATTTGGATATTGGACTGACTTATAAAACTGAACCAGGTAACTAGTCATCACCTTGAAAATTCTCTTTGGGTGGTGGTGTTTATTGTTTATGGATATTTATACTAATATTATACCTAATCTGTGCTCTGATGATTTATTCTAAACAAGTGTTAGAAAATGTGGGGAAAATTTCAACTGATTTCTATCACATTTGATCTAATAAAGTTTCCTATATTGTAAGAATCTTGCCCATTGGAAAAACACTAGTCATACAAAAAAATGGAATTCAAATAAAGGAATACTACATTTATCCAAAGTCCCAAAATGCCTCGAAACTTAGTAGCCTGGAACTACGACATTCAATAATGAAAAGCTTGTTGAATCATGAAAAAAATCGAGTAATGGAAAAGAAAATCTACGAAACCATGAGAAAGCCTTGAAAAGAATTTGGATAAAATTAAGGATAGCTAATCCTGACCTTTTTCCGAGCCAATTTCTGCAACTTGGGAACATATTCATGCAATTTGGCCTTAAGTGTGTCGAATTTCAGCATTTAGGGTCGTGACCATTGCCCTGTTCTTCTACTTCGCGACATCATCGAATTTCTGGTACAAAAAAGCCAAAGAATTTAGCAGGTTTTCTGGGCATTTTAAAGATCGAGCCAGGAGAAATGTAGGGTTTACTAACCTGCTTAGCAACATCAGTGTCGGACTCAACAATGGTATAAAGTCTCACAAAGGCGTCGTTGACAGAGATCCGATTCTCCCTCTGTTTTTCAATGTCATACTTTTCATACTGGATGCCTGGCTGGAACCAATCAATATTTATCACCAAAATGGATGAACCAACGAGAGAGGAAAAATGAAAATGATAAGGTTTTTTGAATCTCTCTGTCTATGTAATCTTCCCCTAGTTGTGCCAGAATCATGCCAATATCTATGACTAAAGCATCAACATTAACATGGAATATTCTAGCGAATATTTGCCTATAAATGATATGCAATGCCCACAAATAACTGGCTACGACTGGTCCTAAACGCATCAAGTTCTCGCCTCATGGATTCGATCAGCTCTTGGTTCTTCCACCAACCAGTTTCGTTTCTTCTCAAAGCCATCCTGACGGTTCATTATTCTTGTAGATGGTGTCCACCTGCATGAGAATGTCGATTATGCTCATCTGCTTAATGATCAGAGAATGTCCATGATGCTTATCTGGTTAATGACTAGATATGATGTGCTCGATTCCTGGTTTTCCGGATCTGTGTTTTCCCTCCAAATTCCTTCCCGAGATTGATTAAACAAATTTGACTAAAATATTGACTAAAAAACCTTAATTGAAAGTTCGTAGAGTCATTATTAAGGTACTTCAAATTGTTGAAAGAGATAGCAGATGGTTAGATGGTCACTATTCAAAATTAAATTTGTGAGTAGCTTAACTTAAAAGTGAAATTGAACTCATTAAAATTTCAACTCTCCTTATGGTTTGTAGGAATTTGGAATTGCACCGTGAATAAAGTTGTGGTTGTACATCTTTTTGAATTACATGAGAATTTTTGGTGTTTATTTATGAACTCACAAATTAATGTGATTTTATTATGGTTTCTAGTGTTGTTAGAAATAAATATAAATACAAGTGACATCCTAAAAAGATGCAATGCCATTTTACTATGGTTTGTAATGTTGTTAGAAATGGAGAAATACAAGTGACTTCCTTAAAAAAATGTAATGTCATCTTAATATGGTTTTTAATGTTGTTAGAAATGAAGAAAAATTAATGGTGTGGACATTTAACATGTCCTTATTCTATGATGTGATTAGTGTTGGTTTAATTCATCTTTTATCTATATTTTTTTTTCTTAATACTTTTTCACTATTGTGGCTGATATGTGTAACTATAGGCTTATTATTTTCTTTTGAAGTGTGAGTGGACTAGATTATTCTAACATGTGATGAATGAATGGATTGAATGTCTAACTTCTATTTCCTTATGTGAGAGTACTATCAAATACAAGGTGTTTATTTTTCCCCTTGCATGGCAATCCATTCTCCTCTACATGGTGGTTAGGTTATTCATTTTTTCGAGATTCGTAAACTAAGCTTGGGGAACTCCAAATAAACACCTCATATGTCTTCTTTAAGGTCCAACATAGAGACATCAAGCAACTGGACATGTATTCAATAAGCCATTTCCTATGTAGAGTGTGAAGTCCTTTATTTTTTGCTTTGCTTGTCCCTACACACTTCGCCCATTCTTATGCTCGATGCTAAGTGTAGGTCTCTGGCTTAATCTTCACTAAGCACAATGCTTCATCTTGTCATTGAGAACATTCACCAAGTAAAGCCAATTTTCTCACTATACATTTGGGAAAATTTCTTCCCTTTAATTCCCTTTGCTTGATAATGCACTTTTCTTTTCTTAGTGATATTGTACTTAACTATAATTATCTTGTCATTGTGCAATGAAATGCACAATAGGATGAAAGATGTGGTTGAGATACTCCTTTACATGCAATATATTGCACATTAATGTAGAGATGAAATAAGCATTGTTGGTCCATTTATTATTTTATTCTATTAAAGGAACTCTTTCTAGACATGCACCCCATCAAATATAAATCATCGACTGAAAATGACTAGAAATGAATGAATAAGAGGGTGTGTTGGGGAGTGTCAGCAAGTGTCAAGCATGCCTAGGGGGGAGTGAAAAAGCATGCTAGGGAATGCTATGGCATTTCAAGCAGTTCCAAGGTGCGCTAAAATGTGCCAGATAGTGCCAAGGCATGCCAATGCATGCCAGGCATGCCATGACATGTCATGTGTTAAGGCATGACGAGATGTGGCAGGTGTTAGGGTATGCGAAGGCGTGTCAAGGAGTGTTAGGCGACAAAAGGGAACACCAAGTTAAAATTAAAATAAATGAACACATATGAGGGTTAATAATTTAGGACCTTACCTTTTCAAGAGGGGCATGCTAGGCATACCAACACTAGTGCCAATACATGCCAAGGGCCAAGTTTTAGCATGTATTAAGCGTAAAATAATCCTCTATCACTTATCTCTTAATTGTGAATAATTGATCTCAAAATTTTTTGTATCTTAAACCATTCCAAGGAATTCCACGATTTCTAAACACATGCCAAGAATTTTAAAGCGCCACTAAGTGCCAAGAGCCAATATGTGCTAGGGAGTTATAGGGCATGCTATGGAGTTCGAAGTTTGCTAAAGAGGGAGTGAAAAGATATGCTAGATATTTCCAAGGCATGCTAGAGTATTAGGGAAGAATACCAAGATGTTCCAAGTTCCAATGTCTGTTGAGTGTTAGTGAGTTCTGGGGGAACACAAGGGAGAAATATGTAAAAATGCATAGGAATGAATGAATAAGAGTGTGTGATAGGTAGTTTCAGTGAGTTCCAAGTGTGCTAAGGAGGGAGTGCCATGGTATGCTAGGCAGTGTTAATTCATGCTAGTGTGCCATAGTGGCATGTGGCCAAGATGTGCTAGGTTCCAAGGTGTGCCAACACATGATAGGAAGTGTTAGGGAATCCTAGGGACACGCAAGGGAGCACTAGGTTAAAATAATGCATGCAAATAAACAACTAAGAGATTGTGACAGGAAGTTCCAGTGAGTTCCAGGTGTGCTAAGGAGGGAGTGACAAGGTATGCTAGAGGTTAAGGAAACATGCCAAGATGTGCCAGGTGCTAGGGTGTGACAATGCATGTCAAGGAGTGTTATGGAGTGCCAGGGAAAAACAAGGGAGCAATAGTTTCAAATGCATGGAAATGAATGAATAAGAGTGTGTGACAGGGATTGTTAGCAAATTATATGTGTGCTAAGGAGGGAGTGACAATGTATGTTAGGTAGTGCCAAGGAATGCTAGAGTGCCAAGGCGACATGCCAAGATGTTCGAAGTGTCAGGGTGTGCCAATGTGTGTCAGGGAGTGTTAGGGAGTGCCAAGGAAACATAAGGGATAACTAGTTCAAAATGCATGGAAATGAATGAATATAGAGTGTGTGATAGGGAGTGTTAGTGAGTTCCAACTGCGCTAAGGAGGGAATGACAAGGTTATATGTTAGGCAATGCCAAGGCATGCTATAGTTCCAAAGCATGTCTGGGAATGGTAGGGTGTGTTAGAGAGTTCCAAAGCATGTCAAAGAATGTAGGGGATGCTAAATTGTGCTACATAGTGCCAAGGGATTGTTAGACATTCCATGTGTTATGGCTTGTCAAGATATAAACTATGTTGCTCAGTTGTTTTATGGCCCCAATTGCACATGAGCCTTGACTTGGTAACTTTTTAAGTGGGATGAGTTAATATTTTCCATTATTAGCCTAATATTAGTTATAAGCCACTCTTAGGAGAACAAGGCATAGTCTAGTTGTATTAAATGAAACTTGGTCAAGTTGTTGTAGTGGAGGCAGGACTTGGTTGGGTTTCCAAGTCTAAAAAAAAATAAGGGTAGTTATGAGGAAATGAAATTTAAGGAGTTTTAGGGTGTCCCAATGAATTAAAAGGTGTGCTAACACATGCTAGTTAGTGTTAATGCATGACAAGAATTGTTTGGGAGTGTTAGGGCATCACAAGGTAGGACTAGTTCAAAGTGCATGGAAATGAATGAATAAGAGTGTTTGTCAGGGAGTGTCAGTGAATTCCAAGTTTCCAATGGAAGAAGTGTGTTAGGAGATATCATAATAGGACTTACAGGAGGCAAGCCTATGATTTTGATAAGGGGATGGACGAAGCAGTTTCAGAAAAAGGGATACTTTGTGCTAGACACAACACTATTTTTTCAATGACTTGGTTGGGTTCCCAAGTCGTAAAAAAAGTAAGGTTATCTATGAGGGCATGACAACTAGGGAGTTCTAAGGTGTGCAGGGAATCTCAGGAAGTGATAACACATTCTAGAAATTTCTAAGGCATGTTAGGCATTCCAATATGTGCTAGGTGCTAGGGTTTAGTGCCAACACATGCTAGGGAGTGTCGGGGAAACAAAATGGAGGACTAGCTTCAATTGCATGGAAATTAACGAATAAGAGTGTGTGATAGTGGGCATTAGCAAGTTCTAGGTGTGCTAAGGAGGGAGTGACAAGGTATGCTAGGAAATTCCAAGGCATGATAGAGTGCTAGGAAAGCATGCCAATATGTGACAAGTTCCAGGGTGTGCCAATGTGTGCCAAGGAGTGTTAAGGAGTGCTATATAATAATGCATGGAAATGAATGAATAAGAGTGTGTGACAAGGAGTTTCAATTAGTTCCAAGTGTGTTAAGGAGGAGTGAAAAGGCATGCTTTGAAGTGCTAAGGAATGCTAGAGTGTTAGGTCAGGATGCCGCCAAGGTGTACCAACGTGTGCAAGGAAGTGTTAACTAGGAGTGTCAAGGAAACACAAGGGAGCACAACGTCAAAATGCATGGAAATGAAATAATAAGAGTTTGTGATTGGAAGTTTTAGTGAGTTACAGGTTTGATAAGGAGGGAGTGACAAGGTATGCTAGGTTGTGTTATTGCATGCTAGAAGCCAGGGTGAGATGCCAAGATGTCCTAGGTGCTAGGGTGTACCAACATGTGCCAAGGAGTGTTAAGGAATGCTATGGAAACACAAGTGAGCACTAGATAAAAATGTATGGAAATGAATGAATAAGAGTTTGTGACTGGGAGTTTCAATGAGCTCTAGGTGTGCGAAGGAGAGAGTGACAAGGTATGCTAGGTAGTGCCAAGGAATGCTAGAGTGCTATGGTGGCATGCCAAGATGTGCCAAGTGTTAGGGTGTGCTAATGTGTGCTAGGGAGTGTTAGGGAGTGTCAGGTAAACACAAGGAATCACTAGATAAAAATGCATGGAAATGAACGAATAAGAGTGTGTGATAGGGAGTTTCAGTGAGTTCTAGGTGTGTTGAGGGAGTGACAAGGTTATATGATAGGCAATGCTAAGGTATTTCAAACTACCAATGCGTGTCAGGAAGTGCTAGGGTGTGTTAGGGAGTGTAAGAGCATGTCAAGGAGTGTAGGGGATGCTAACACATGCCACATAATGCTAATGCATTTAAGATATGTCAGGTGTTATGGAATATCAAGATGTAAAGTGTGTTTCTTAGTTGTTTTATAACCACAGTTGGATGTGATGAGCCTTGTCTTGGTAACTTGTTAAGTGGGATCAGTTGAGATTGGACATGAGTAGTCTAAGATGAGTTACATGTAGTTCTTAGGTGAACAAGGAATACGTTGAATTTCCATGACACATGAGAATCGGGGTTTGGTCTTAGAATCCTTGATGAAAACACACTCAAGTGCCACAACACATCTACTTTTCATAATGAAATCTACACACACCAGGGAATCAGCTAGTGCACATGAAAAATTTTAACTTTTTCAAACTGTTCTTCATTAAATTACAAACACATTTGGCGCGTCCTCTTGCCTCCCATTATGCAACTCCTCAATCTGCATCTATCAACGAACTCAACTCCTTTAGGTTATTGAACTCAGCTCAAAAAAAAATTCCCTCTATCTACCTATTTTTTCCTTTAAGGTCTGCAACACTTCAGGTTTTCGATTAGTTGTGAACAACTCTTTGGTTTTCCCACTTTTTCCATATTGTTTCTCCAAGATTAAAAGTCTAGGGATATGGAGGTTTCGCTTCTTCTCAATTATGCAATCCTCTACAATACAAAGAACTAGGACTAGTTGGATATATAGCCCACTTGATTGCTACTTTAGTCCTTCAAAGTCTGCACATCCTTAGGCCCAATATACCTATGCTTCTACCAGTCTTGTTTTCCTTCACAAGTAAAAGACTTAGAGCTCTTTGGAAGTCACCTAACAACCCTCCAATTGTACTTGGAATGCCATCAATTTTCCCAACCATAGTCAATTCTTTAATTGATCTAGTGCCCACAACATTGCCCTCATCTAGGGCTCTTCAAATATGCCACCTAATAGAGATTTGAGTCCTCTAAAAATCATTATTCTTTTGTACCAATTTCTTTGTTTTCCAATATATGAACAAATCTGAACTACTCATCTTATGATGTCATTTACATTGGAGGTGTATATCACTTGAATCGTGTTACAACTTTAATCGCCCCCCCATAAAAAGGTGTCATGCTCCCTTGTGATGATGCATCAACTCTAATGGAGAAAAATCTCATGATGTAAAAGGAATTTAAACATGATGTAACTTTAATAGTGCCCTACATTCACCCCTTGGCTCATCACTCATGGAAAATGTGAGGCTATTTCAAGCATTGACGTGGATAATATCGTTTTATTTTCTCTTATGTATAGTATTTTACATCGACACAATTGCGTTTTTTTAGCAAAAAAAATATTTGTATCAAGGGTTAGCCCCTTGTTCATTAGGGTTTAAGAGGTTGCATCATTATGAGTGATCTATTCATTGCCAACTCCTTATGTGTGAGAGCACTACAAGCTCCATGTCAACATGAAGTGTAGATATTGTGAGAAATTCTTATTGAGGTTTTGCAAATTATCCGGTTGTTCTACATTTGGTATACATTTTAATAAGGGAATTACCCACAAACACACACCCTCGAGACCAATACCTAGTTCTCTAAAAATCAAATTGTACCAATATTCTTAGTTAGAGGTGAAGGATTCTCCTAAGAGGCTTTTTTTGGGTTTGATGTGTTGTTTTTTTCCTTGGATACTAAATGGTTAAGGGCTTCAAGAGTTAATAATTAAGGTCCAAGAGCTTAGGGGGGAAGGGATTTATGTGTTAAGGGCTTAAAAAATAAGGGATTTAGGTGTTATGGGTTAAGGGGTTATCTTTTAAGGGTCACACGTTAATATAATAAGAGGTTAGTGCTTACGGGGTTCATGAATTCTAGGTTAGGAGTTGATGTCTTAAGGTTTAATGTGTCAAGGGGTTGATGGCTTATGATTTATGAGTGTAGGGGTTAAGAGATTATGAATTTGGGGTTAAGGGATAGGGAATTTAGTGGTTATGGGTTAATGGCTTACTGGTTGGGATAATGGGGCCCCTGATACCCCTTATCACCACTATCGGGGGTTCCCCTTACATTTTTTCTTGTTACCTTCCCTCTAGGTCCCCTAGCCCATATGACATTAGGTCTTAATCCCCCTTCTCATTCTCTAATGCGTGGATATTAGGTATTAGTAAACCATGCTTGGACATCCCACTTATACCCATCCATGCTACATGTTTGTTCCCTAGTCCTGTTCAAGACACCACAAAATACTCCTCCCACATCATTTTATGTCATATCATTCAACTTATCCTAACATTATGGGTCAAATTGGTGTTTATGTTGTAAAGAGAACAGAGAAAAAAATTACTTGTTTTTTCCATTGAGAAGATGTAGAAATTGATTGTCATGATAGGAATTTGCATGCATCAATCTAAATTGGCTTGTTTTTCGAGCTTAGACATGAATAATCATTTGGTAATAATTCATCCTATCGATGGAGTCTAGTATCACAAAGGTATTGATGGGAAGTTTGAGAGACTCTTTTGAAAGCTTGTGTGTTGTGGTATTTAGCTCCTTGAGAATGTGTTTGAAAGATAGCTAGTCCAAAGAGTTGGGGGATTCTATGATATCCTATAGGATGGGATGTAGGTAGATATTGCATATCATGAATTATTGACCCAATTGATCATTATTTTTGAATCCCCCATGATATATAGGGATTTGACTCTTTTGATGGATGTGATTTCCAGAAGGGTACAAAGAGAAATGGAATCAACTCAGATGTTGGAGCCTTAACTTTGGGTATATCTTACTTTATCACTATAAGACTGGGAGAGGAAGAGTACCACACCCACTTTGTAGCTAGGTGGGATAACTTGTGCAACACCATCAAAGAAGTCACAGGGGCATCCAAGAGGGAGTGAAGGAATTACCAGAATCGCTTATTTTTGTGGTTTAGGATGAATCTTGTCTTCCAAACACTGTTTTTTATCAATTCAATTGTGATCTTTATTATAATTTCTTGTGAACAAAATGTGTTGTTCCAATCCCACCAGATATTTCTAATTAGAATGCATGGGAAACCTTTATAATAATCTTCCATGATGTCGAGTAAATAAGTTTTGAAATTTTCTTCCAAGCCTAAATAGGAGCACGAGGCTATCATGTTCAATTTTGCAAGGGTGGTGGTGATGACCTACACTGTGTTGGGACAAGAGATAAATAAGTGTGAAGAAATATCATTTGACTTGCCTAAAGCATAGATGTTGGGGTGATTCATAAACTATCATGGATATTTCTCGTGAAAAAAATGTGTTGTTGTTCCAATCCCACCAGATATTGCTCATTAGAATGCATGGGAATATTTTTTAATAATATTCCATGATGTTGTGTAACTAAGTTTTGAAATTTTATTCCAAGCTTAGACAGGACCACGAGCCTATCATGTTCAATTTTGCAAGGGTGGTGGTGATTACCTACACCGTGTTGGGACAAGAGATAAATAAGTGTGAAGAAATATCATTATATGAATTGCATAAAGGATAGATGTTGGGGTGATTCGTAAACTGTCATGGATATTTCTCATGAAAAAAATGTGTTGCTATTCCAATCCCATCAGATGTTTCTTATTAGAATGCTTGGGAAACCTTTTTAATAATCTTCCATGATGTTGTGTAACTAAGTTTTGTAATTTTGTTCCAAGCTTAGATAGGACCACAAGCCTATCATGTTTAATTTTTCAAGGGTGGTGGTGATGGCCTGCACTATGTTGGGACAAGATATAAATAAGTGTGAAGAAATATCATCATATGACTTGCCTAAAGCATAGATGTTGGGGTGATTCGTAAACTATCATGAATATTTCTCATGAACAAAATATGTTGTTGTTCCAATGCCACCAAATATTTCTGATTAGAATGCATGGGAAAACTTTTTAATAATCTTCCATGATGTTGTCTAACTAAGTTTTGAAATTTTCTTCCAAGCTTAGATAGGACCACGAGCCTATCATGTTCAATTTTGGAAGGGTGGTGGTGATGACCTATACTGTGTTGGGACAAGAGATAAATAAGTGTGAATATATATCATCATATGAATTTGATAAAGGATAGATGTTGGGGTGATCCATAAGCTACCATGGATATTTATCATGAACAAAATTTGTTGTTATTCCAATCCCACCAGATATTTCTAATTAGAATGCATGGGAAACATTTTTAATAATCTTCCATGATGTTGTGTAACTAATTTTTGAAATTTTGTTCCAAGCTTAGATAGGACGACAAGCCTTTCATGTTCAATTTTGCAAGGGTGGTGGTGATGACCCGCATTGTGTTGGGACAAGATGTAAATAAGTGTGAAGAAATATCATCATATGACTTGCATAAGAGATATATGTTGGGGTGATTCGTAAACTATCATGGATATTTCTTGTGAAAAAAATGTGTTGTTGTTCCAATCCTGCTAGATATTGCTGATTAGAATGCATTGGAAATATTTATAACAATATTCCATGATGTTGTGTAACTTAGCTTTGAAATTTTCTTCCAAGCTTAGATAGGACCACGAGCCTATCGTGTTCAAATTTTTTGAAATCTTCTGCATGCTCAGTCTTCTACTTAGGTTCCACCCTCCTTTGGATCTTCTATCTCCACACATACTTAATCTCCAAACCATATTCCAGATCTGTGGTATATATTTCAGAAATAAACCTCGCTCTAAGGGTCACAACCACTCTTCTTCTATGCAAATTTTTCATAGTCTTAAGGGCATGCCTTATGAACTAAACATGCTAGGAAATTTTCCTAACTAGCACATTATACTTATGTACTTCTAATTGATGTAGAAAAAATCCTATCCACCCATAGAAAAAACCATGACTCTTGCCCCCATAAGATACTCGACCTAGCTCATATGGATCCATATATTCTAGGAATTTCTTTGACTAAATATTGATATGAAATTCAGATCTCAATGTCGACCCTCAAACTAGGGTCAATCAATATTACGCTTGTGTCTACTTCTATTCTGGCTCTAAATTAAAGCGCAAGCCCTCCTCCATTTATGTTGGTATTTATCAAAGACCTTGCGGCCTACTAACCACCACAAGACAAAATCGTATCAACCCTCTCTTCTATTTCATGTATAAAATCTAACCAACGAGATTCAATCTGATATTGTAATGTACAAAAGCAAGATATTGAATCCTTCCTACAATTTGTGGAAATAAAACACGATCGCACAATCACATATAAGTAAGAGAAAGAAATTATCAATCGCACAACACAAGATGTATCTGGGGAAATAAATTGCTCAAAACATCTCTATATTTAATGTGTATTAAGTCAAGGAATCATGATACAATACAATGCTTAATCTCTCATGAGATTCTCTAGCACTATACCAATTGTCTCCTAGTGATCTAGGAAATATCGCTCTAGTACTTAGCCAATTCTCATCATTCCTTCAGCCTACCTTGCTCACGCAATTCCTAGGGATTAGCTCCCTATTAATTTGCAAAATCAACCTTCCTTGATTGTGAAATCCATCATGGCATCCCAATGACTTTATAATTGCACATGGGAAAATTTGTATAAATACAACTGATAGTTGTGTTCCCTTTAACCTGTGTCTCAATTGGGTCTTCCTCGGAACGGACATGCATGCAACTATTAATAGTGAATTATCAGTTATCTGATTGATCACTCATTGTGAATTAAATCTAATTTAATTCAATGGACCTCTCACTAGCGCATCATTCAGTTAGAACTATTTAAACTGATTTTAACTCAATTAATTGAGTTAACTAATTCACACCTACATCCCACTAATGCATTAACTGCAACTGGACCCCCAACATATTAAAATCCCTCTACATGCCTCATCTTAGACCCTCATGATCTAGACATATGCAATAACACAATATAATACAAAAATAAATATAAACACAGAGATGCACTAGGAATAAAACTTCATTTCATTAATATCAAATACTGAAAAATGCTTACAGACAGAATGGAAAACAAACTAGCTCGGACGATGGTAGCTTATCTCTGAGAAGAGATGTGGTAGCTACATGCCTCTGAAATATGTTACAATAAGGTTGAAAGGCCTTTTTATTATTTAAAAATAAGAGAAAACCCTAACCTAAGGAGATGTAACACCAAGATTTTATGGGCCCCGTTGGGGGTAGTTGGGCAACCAACCTCCCGATGTCGTAACTTGGTCATATTATCTCCATTTGATGCACATGATACCTCATTAGAAATATATCTCCAAGGACTACAACTTCTAGTGCAATTTGTATGAAATCGCCAAACCCTTCATGCCCAAAAAACATCGTTTAGGGCCTCAAAATTGCTCCAAAAGTTAAGGACCCGAAAAACTGACAAACATAGTAAACTATGCTATATTTAAGGAAACTAAAAAACTGAAAGAGACAATGGTGAGGACCCAAGTGGAATAGGCAGGTGGCCACCAATATCCACCTCAATCACCTCAACTCAAATTTCGTGAGCTAACTCAGTCATCATGAGTTAGGTAACTAACCCAAGTTACTATGAGTTGAAATTACAATTTATTGTCCAATTTATTTAAGGGAAAAATAAATTAGACGCCTCACATTCCTCACTCCTAGTACATCAAAATTCATCACTAGTGCAGGTGCATTTTTTTTGTCCTTTCTGGTTGCCAATTTCATTGTTTCTTGTTGCAAATTTCAACACTCCCTCTGAACAAGAAAGGAATTCAATCTATCCTGATGTAGTACCTTTGGAATTATGCATGCAACACTTCTCTAGTGTTGTTTTCACCTGCAAATCTTGAAACTGAATAGCCTCCAAACAACTGAATCAATATAACTAATCTGTCATCAGAGTCTTCTAACTTCTGCTAGCTACTGCACCTGTCTATTGTATTGTCTGCGCTGTTGCTGACATTTTCATTTGTGCCCTTTGAATTGTTGCCAACTCTGATCTACACTCCAGTATCTGACATTATCATTGTGATTTTTCTCTTCTTGAAATCTGACTGCATCAATCTAACTGATCCTTCCTATTATTGTTTTACTATGGACTCCTTATAGCTAGGTTCGATCCATGAGACACACCATCTCAATGGACCTTGCCAAAAGTTCTTATCTTGGGATTATTTCTACACATCACCCCACATTTCACCTGGAGGTATGGATGCATGTGCTCCCTCTTCCCATCTAGCTCGAAATTTTCCCCTCATGGAGGTATCTGCTTCAGTGGACGCTTCCACTTGGTCTCCTCTCTGCTTCTCCAATTGTGGTTGCTCCACAACCTTCTAAGACTGCTTCTAACGCTGCATGTTGAGAGGTAATTTGTACTCCCTCTCAACAACCAAGTCTCTAACCTCTGCTTTTCTCCTTAAAGCTTTGCATGCATCTGGCACCTCAAGTGCATATATATTCTTGACTTGCGCACATTGTAATTGTCCTGCCATTACAAAATTTTCTAAAATAGAGTTTATTTTAAGTCGACGATATATCCCTCATCCGAGCTCTAAATTGATTTTCTATTTGGGTGGTTTTTCGCGAGGAATCCAAATATGCTATTTTTTTTCAAAATTTTACACGAAAATTTCAGATATTTTCTACAAACTCGCCACCAAAAAAGATCCTGCTCTGATACCATGTATAAAATATAACCAACAAGATTCAATTTGATCTTCTAATGTACTAAAACAAGATACTGAATCCTTCCTACGATTTTCAGAAACAAAACACAATTACACAATCACATATAAGTAAGAGAAATAAATCATCAATCGCACAACACAAGATGTATTTGGGGAAATAAACTACAAAAAAATGCTCTATCTGTATTGTGTATTAAGTCAATGAATCATGAAACAATACAATTCTTAATCTGTCATGAGATTCTGCAGCATTCTGCCAATCGTCTCCCACTGATCTAGGCAAACTCAATCTAGTACTTAGCCAATTCTCAACCTTCCTTCAGCTTGCCTTACTCATGCAATTCCTAGGGAACTAGCTCCCTATTAATTAGGAAAATCAGTCTTCCTTGATTGCGCAATCCATCATGTCATCCCAATGACTTTATAATTCCACATGGGAATTTTTTTATAAATACCACAGATAGTTTGTTCCCTTTAACCTCTGTCTTAATTAGGTCTTCCTCAAAAATAACATGCATGTAGCTATGAATAGTAAATTATCAGTTATCTGATTGATCACTCATTGTGAATTAAATCTAATTTAACTCACTAGCTAACCTCTCACTAGCTCATCACTTAGTTAGAACTATTTAAATTGATTTTAACTCATTTAATTGACTTAAATAATTCACACCTGCACCCCACTAATCCATCAACTGCAACTGGACTCCAAAATTATTAGATTAATACCTCTAAATGCCTCATCTTAGACCCTCAACTCAAATTTCTTGAGCTAACTCAGTCATCATGACTTAGTTAACTGACACAAGTTGTTATGAGATGAAATTACAATTTATTGTCCAATTTATTTAAGGCAAAAATAAATTAGACGCCCCACATTCCTCACTCCTTGTGCATCAAAATTCCTGACCAGTGTGGGTGCATTTTTTTTTCTCTTTTACATTTTCCAATTTCAATGTTTCTTGTTGCAAACTTCAGCATTTCAGAATTTGACGTGGCCTTCACACAAAGACACCATTAAAATCACATGCCCAGATACCCATGACCAACCTCTCTTAAGCTCAATCTACCATAAGAGAACCAACAATATGCCATCCTAATTCCTAGCTTGAACCACCATTAAGGTATGCAAAATTCTTGTGAACCCTCACATGACGATCTTGCTCTTGGAGGATGATCATGGCCTCCCTTTAGAAACCCTTACTCGACCTACTTTTGGACTACATCTCTCTTCGCCCCGTTGATCAAATGATCTCCTTCTCACTTGATGTTCTTTCCTTCATCCTAAGGCCTCCTTAAATAGTTTTTCCTAGACCTCTTAATAATCCTCTAGAACTTACAAGTTTTATCCACTTAGACCTTAGGAAATATTAATTTTCCTTTTTACTTCTCTTTTAGATTTTAAACCCCATCTTGGGTCCAAAATCATTTTCTTGATTTCTTTTCCCACAAATCCTTTTGTGACCAAACTCACACAAACCATCTCACTAGGATTGTGGAGTACCTCCCAAGCTACAAAATTCAAGAACATATTTTACTTGTAGTAACCGTAACTTGGTCAAGCTCTTGTAGTCAAGCGAGGGATTGGTTGGATTCCAAAGTTGAAAATTAAGTAAGGGTAGTTATGAGGGCATGATAGCTAGGGAGGGTGAGTGAATGCACATTAGGAATGAAAATTCATGCTAACACATGTCGGAAAATGTCAATGCATGATGAAGAGTGATAGGGAGTGTCAGGGCATATCAAGGGATAACTAGGTCAAAATGCATGGAAAGGAACGAATAAGAGTGTATTTCAAGAAGTGTCAATGAATTCAAGTGTGACAAGGATGAAGTGTGTTAGAATAAGATCATAATATGATTTACATGAGGCAAGCCTACGCTTGTTATACGGGGCTCGATATAACAATTTAGACAAAGGGAGATCACTTTGTGCTAGGCACAACATTGTTTTTCCTTTAGATATTGTTTTTATATGAGATGTGGCACACTTTGGGTACATGCTCATGTTTTAAACTATGCTACATAATTGCATATTGTACATTTTTGTGTATAATTTTTGGGGAACTCAACTTGTGTGGGCTTATATCTTGTGTGCCTTATGCATCTTATGGTTCTTGCAAACTCTAAGTTAATGTTCTACTGTTTATATGAACTGAACATGCATGTGAAATATTTCCTATGTAAGCTATGTTTCTTAGTTGTTTTATGGCCATGGTTAGATCATGTGCTCCTTGTCTTGGTAACTAGTCAAGTGGGACAAGTTGAGATTGGACATGAGTGGCATAAGATGAGTTATAGGCAGTTCTTAGGTGAACAAGGCACAATCTACTTGTAGTAAGTGCAATTGGTCAAGTTGTTGCAGTTGAAGAAAACCAATATTGTCACATGAACTACAGTAGCCAAGGAATTGATTGGGTTCCCAAGTCGTGAAAAAATGTAAAGGCTAGCTTTGAGGACATGAGTGCCAAGGCATGCTAGGGAATGCTAAGACGTGTCAGATAGTGCGAAGGCATGTCAAACATGCTAAGATGTGCCAAGTGATAAGGCATGCCAAGATGTCCAAGGGTGTGTCAATGTGTGCTAGGTGTTGTCAAAGCAAAAAAAAGGAGAAATAAGTTAAACTACAAGGAAATGAACACATAAGAGGGTTAATAACTAATCAATTTACCTTTTCCAAGAGGGGAATGCTAGGCACACCAACACTAGGCACCAATAGGTGCCAAGTGAAAATTCTTACTGTATTATAAGTGGCAATTCTTCCTTTGTTGCTTCTCATCTACTTTCCAACAATTGATCTCAAATAAATTTAATATTAAACCATGAAAAATTATACCAAGGCATGTCAACATATTCCATACATGCCAAGACTTTCCAAGTGCCAACACGTGCCAAGTGCCAATATGTGTCATAGAGTGTTATGCATGCTATGAAGTGGAATGACATGTTGAAGAGTGCTAAGTTGTGCTAGAGAGTGATAATGCAAGTTGAGGAGTGTTAAGGAGTACTAGGACAAAACATTAAGGGAGAAATAGGTCAAAATTCATGGAATTTAATGAATATGAGGAACATGTGCCATGGACTAGTGCTAGTTTTCATGCCAAGGAGGGAGTGACAAGGTATGATAAGGATTGGTAAAGAATTATAGGGAATATCAAGGCATGTCAAGATGTCTCAGAGTGTGCTTGGGAGTTCCAGGGTGTGCTAATTATATGAGCCAAATAGTTCCAAGATATGCCAATACATGCCAGGTGCTAAGGATGTGCAGGGTGCCATGGTATGCCAATATGTGTCAAGAAGTTTCAAGGAAACAAAAGGAAGAACCAATAAGAGGGTTATAATTTGGGACTTTATCTTTTTCAAAAGGGGCATGCTAACAACACTAATAATAGGTCCCAATACATGCCAAGTGGCATTGTGTGCCAAGTGCTAATCTATGTGAATGCATTCAACCAAGGTGTTCCAGGGAATGCTAGGGACTACATGCACGCCAACACATGTTAGGAGAGTTCTATGTTGTGCTAGTGCATGCCACCATGTGCTTGGGTGTCAGTGTCATGATAAGATGTTCTAGGTACAAATATGTTCCAAGACATGTGTGGTGCTAAGAAATGTTAGTGTGTGCCAAAGCATTAATTTAAGGTGTGCCTGGATTGTTGAGAAGTGTTAGGTCTTTCTCATTAATAGAATTGACAGAGCTTGATTATGTACTAAATAATATATTTCCTACACACACTCGTGGGACTTTATCTAAAGGGGATTTTCTAGATAGTAAACTAAATAGATATGAATCATGTGTTGACTCATAGGAAATCTCTATTTGACTAGTAATTACTTGAGGGAAATGATACACACTAATTACTTCTTAAAAAATTAACTGACTCTAAACACTATGGCCTTAGACATATTACAAAAAATACTCTATAATAATGGTATTAAAGCATTCTCTTTTGACAGCAAATATATTCACAAGCACATACGTCATCAAAAACTCATTGGAATGATCAATGGTGACGAACATTTTTTTATTGTCACCAAAAGTTACAAAAATAACATCAGTGAGGGTCATTGAAAGTTCGTCACTAGAAGTGTCACCAAAGAGAGAATTAGTGATGGGCCTTTAACGACCCTCACCAAAAGTGTCATTGAAAATGGCTTTGGTGATGGACCTTAAAGGACCCTCACTATATACACTTACAATGACATTTTTTTAAGGACCGTCACCATATGTGACATTGGTGACAGACCTTAAAGGTCCGCCACAAGCATGACCCTCACCAATGTCCTTTTTTCTTTTAGTGAATTGATCGATTCCATAGCTGTCGAGTTCTTGTTTCCGTGACCAGTTTAGGTTCCAATATGATTTTTCCTTCCTCATCAAGTTCTGGCAATATTGTTTAAACTGGAATATTTTCACCTATAACCTTTTTTAAGCATGAAACATGGAAAACTGGATGCACACGTGAAGAAGCAGGAAGCTCCAATTTGTATGCCATAGTACCAATCTTTTGCAACACCTTGTAAGGACCATAGTACTTTGACGATAATTTATTATCCTTCTGAGCTTGCTTGAGGAACATTTGTTTGTATGGTTGTAGTCGTAAAAATACCTAGTCTCTTACATCAAAACTTCTCTCACAATGATTTTGATCTGCCTATTGTTTCATTCGATTTTGTGCCAAATTCAGGTTATCCTTTAAGAGTTGGAGAACTTCTTGTTGATGCTCGATGTGATCTTCCACTGCTTGAACTTTTGAATTTTCTCTTAAATATGATGTGATGGATCATGGTGGATGATATCCATAAAGTTCCATAAATGGGGTCATTTTTGCTGCAGTATGAAAGGAAGTGTTATACCACCATTCAGCAAGAGGTAACCACTTGACCCATTGTGTTTCTTTATCAGATACAAAACAATGAAGATATCCTTCCAAACATTTATTTACAATCTCAGTTTGACCATCAGATTGAGGATGATAAGATGAGCTGTGATCTAATTCAGTACCCAAACAAGAAAATAACTCCATCCAAAAATTTCAAGTAAAAATGGGATCTCTTTCGCTCACAATAACTCTTGGGTTTCCATGTAGCTTTTCAATTGTGTCCATAAATGTAGTAGCAACTGTACTTTCTTTAAATAGATGAGATAATGCACAAAATTGTGCATACTTGGTAAGTCTATCAACTACCACCATTATGACACTCTTTCCTTTGGACTTAGGTAAACCTATGATAAAATCCATTGAAATCTCCTCCCAACATTGACTTGGAATGGATAAAGGTTGTAGAAGCCCGGGGTCTTAATTGTCTCAACTTTATTCTACTGGTAAACCAAACATTTCGCCACAAACTTTTGAATATCAGATTTAAGGCCATCCCAAAAAAATTCTTTCTCCACCCTGTGGTAAGTTTTTAAAAATCCTGAGTGTCCTCCTAAAGGAGAAGTGTGCAATTCCAAAAGAATATTTTGTTTTAGTTGGGAATTCTTACAAAGATATAAGCGATCTTTGTACCATAAGGAATCATTTTTCCAACTAAATGTATCGGATGTACTAGGATCTTGCTGCAACTTTTGAATGAGTGTCCATACATCTTTGTCCTTCTTCCATTCATCTCTTGCTTCGGTTATCCAATCTGGTTGGATAATAGAAATGGCACAAAGCAATGCTTCCACCTCTTCATTCTTTCTTGAGAGTGCATCTGCAACAAAATTTAGCTTCCCTTTTTTTTAATATTATTTCAAAGTCATAACTCAACATCTTTGTGACCCATTTTTGTTGCTCTTTTGAAGATAGTCTTTGTTCCAAAAAGTGTTTAAGACTATCATGATTAGTTTTTACCTTGAAGTGTCTTCCCATTAGGTAAGTTCTCCATTTCTTTAGTGCATGCGGTATTGCTAACATTTCCTTCTCATAAATAGGTTTCTGTAAATACTTTCCTTTGATTGGATGACTTTCAAAAGAAATGGGTCTTCCTTCCTACATTAAAACAACACCAATTCCATTTCCTAAGGCATCACATTCCACAATAAAGGTTTTTGTGAATTTTGGCGTAGCTAAGACTGGTGCTAGGCACATTGCCTCTTTAAGATGTTCAAAGGCCTTAGTTGCTTCAGGAGTCCATGAAAATGAATCTTTCTTCAATAATGTTGTTAGAGGTGCTACTATTCTCCCATAATTCTTAACAAAATTTCAATAATACCCTATTAACCGGAGAAATCCTCGCAACTGCTTTATGGTTGTGGAGACTTTCCATTCCTTAATGGCTTTAATTTTGTTAGGGTCTACCTTAACACCCTCATGAGATACAATATGACCCAAATATTCCATCTCTTGTATTGCAAAGAAACATTTGGATGTTTTTGCATATATTTGTTTCTCCTGCAATAGTTTGAGCACCCTATCAACATGTTCAACATGATCCTTCCAAGACATGTTGTAGATTAGTATATCATCAAAAAATACTAGCACAAATTTTCTAAGGAAGGGTTTGAAAATGGAATTCATCAACCCTTGAAATGTAGAAGGTGCATTGGTAAGGCCAAAAGGCATGACCAAAAATTCATATTGACCCTCATGAGTTCGAAATGCTGTTTTTGGAATATCTTCAGTCTTCATTCTAATTTGATGATATCCTGAACGAAGATCCAACTTGGTAAATAAATTGCTCCATGTAATTCATCCAATAATTCATCAATCACAGGAATGGGAAATTTGTCTTTAATGGTGAGCTTATTGAGCTCCCTATAATCCGGACACATTCGCCATGATCCATGCTTCTTGTGTACCAATACTACAGGAGCAGAGAAAGAACTTTGACTGGGTTGAATTATACCCGCCTCTAACATTTCTGCAATCATACGTTCAATTTCGCTCTTTTGGAAGTAAGGATATCTATAAGGACTGATGTTTGGAGGAACACTTCCTGGAATCAAATGAATAGCATGATCATGATCACGAATAGGTGGGAGTCCTTTGGGAGTTTCAAACACCTTGGAATGATTGTCCAAGACTTGTTGGAGATCTGCAGAAGTAGATGATTTTGATGTCGGAACTTCTAGTGAGCATAATTGTGAAATTACGCCTCATTGTTCTTTCTTTAGAAGCTTTGTCATGACATTAGAGCTTATTATCCTTACTGGCTTCCCTTCAATACCCCGTAATTCGACTTCCTTTCCTTCTGAAAAAAATTTCAAGAAAAGTTCTTGAAAATTAAAAGCTACCGTCCCCAAAGATTGTAACCATTGTACTCCTAGTACAACATCAGCACCTCCCATAGGAATGGAAAGCATTGGGCTATTCAATACATATTCCCCCATGGTTAGCTTGATATTATGGCATTTTCCAGAGCAATTTATAGTTCCTCCATTTGCAACCATCACTTGACATTCTGGTGCTGGGTATAGGAAACAATTTAATTCCTTGGCTACCTTACAATGAATAAAATTATGGGTGCTACCTGAATCAATCAACACTATTAGCTTTTTCTTCTTGATATGTCCTTCTATCTTGAGAGTTTGAGGAGTGGTAATTCCTACCAATGCATTACATGATATGGTCGAACTCATTTCTTCCTCTTCTAGGGCTGGTTCCTAGTGTGTATCCTCTTCTTGTTCATTTTCTTCTTCCTCTTCACAATCTATGTAAAATAATTTCTTCTCAGCACACTTATGACCTTTAGTGTATTTGCTATCACAACTGTAGCAAATCCCTTTTGCTCTTTTTTCTTCCAATTGTTGTGGTGTCAACCTCGTAGGTTGTGGAAATCTAGGCGTAGCAACACTTCCTTCTTTATAGAAGTGAGTGGTAGGCTTCCTTGTTGCCATAATTTTGCATTCAATTTTTCTTGCCAACTTGAATGCCTTATCCAATGAATCAGGTTCCAAAACGCGAACTTCATGTTTGATTTATCCTTTAAATTACCTATGAAGAGATCAATCCTGTGTTTCTCTGGAATATCAGTTAACCGTATATTCAACTTTTGGAAGTCCTCAATGTGCTCCCCCACTAAGCCCTTTTGTTTGAGATTTATTAATTGGCTAAAGAAGGTGTTGCTCTTTGTATCCTCATAATGTGCTATCATTTCCTCCGTAAAAATTGACCAAGTGACAATTTTTTTACGGGAGAAAAGCCATCGATACCATACAAATGTATTTTGTTCTAAATGTAAAGTTGTAATGCGTACCTTTTGTGTGTTTTGCACATTATGGAGATCAAAATATTGCTCCATCTGTAGTATCCATGTTACAGGATCCTTTCCATCAAAATTCCCCATATCCATTTTTGGAATATGATGGTTCTTCCCACCAAAATTAGAGTTTATGAAGTCACGATTAACATTTATTTTGTTCTCATCATGAGTTTCCTCTACTATCTTTTCACCATTAGGAAACATTTCTTGTATCAACTTTGTCAAACCTTCCATGTCTAATTTTAGATCATTCTCCATGTTTTCCATGTTATCTTTCATTTTTTCATTGATCTTAGCTTCCATGTCATCCATCTTAGATTCCATGCCATCTATCTTAGATTCCATAGCTTTCTTCAAACCATCCATATTCGCTTCCACGCCTTTCTTCAAAACATTCATTTCATTTTTTGTTGCTCTTTGCGAGAGTGAAACTTGGTGCACTTGCTCTTGTAATTTTGATAGACCATGTTGCAATTCTTCATCTTCATGAGTCATAGTAGAGCCTTATGAAGGCTTAATGGGTGTTGAATTATTTTTACGGGGCATTTTTTTTTAACCCAATATTGATATATATTCTACAATATGCCCTTGGAATCAATTCAAATTGATTCTTCAACAAGTCTTATGCAATTCATAAAAAAATACACACCTTTTTATTGCTTTTGAGGAGCTCGATATTGAAATTGGATCATCTTTGTTATTGCGGCTCTTCAATATCTAAAATTGGGCATTGAGGTAGCCTTCTGAATTATCTTTCAAATTCCATAGATCTGACTTGATTTGGATTCTCCAACGCAAAGTTATGTCCAATCTCCCACAATGACCTAATTATGGACTGGTTCAATAGAGTGAACTTGTACGACTTCCCACATGTTACTCTTTCATCTTTTATCTCTAAAATTGATGACAAAGAAACTACAGTCCATGTACTTGTGACCACTTTTTACGGCACTCCAATCTGATGCTCAGAGAGAGAGTTATGAATATTTTCCCATGATCACCTCTTTGAGATGAAATTGAGGAGCTTGAAAACGCACTACATTCCATAGATCATATCTCTGAAAATATTGCGAACCAAGCTCTAAATTTTTATGATGATTTTCCTTGGGATTTCAGCTTCGTGCCCTAAAAATTTCATATTCTTAACCTTCATAGAAAAAACGTTACAGCGAAAATTACACGATGACCTGTTTATCTTAAATTGAGGAGCCTGAAACAATACCTAAATTCCACAGATCATGTCTCCGAAAATATTGCAAACCAAGCTCTAAAATTTTTTCACGATGTTCCTTAGGATTTCTGCTTTTCACCCTAAAAATTTCAGCTTTTGAAACTTTGTAGAAAAAAAATTATAGCGAAAATGCCACGATGACTTGTTTGGAGCAGCGAAACCCTGGAATCCAAAGCTCTGATACCAAATGTTGTGAAACCAGCTCCAAAAATAGAAGAAAAGAGATATCAAAGCCTTATAAATAAGCCACTTCAAGGGGGCAACCTACAATACAATACATTAATGAACAATTCTTGGATGATACAAATTACAAAACCTCCTTTCTATATATAGGAGTCCATGGGGCCATAATGTAATCCTAGTGGGGCCACAATGTAATCCTAGCTGACCTAACAATAATAATTTAAGGGCATAATAATAACAATATGGGGGTTATGGGGTACAATAATAACAATAAGGGGGTTACACTAACAACAATAAGGGACTATACTAGTAATATAGGGACCTAAAAAAATTAAAATTTATAAGAACCAATCGGATTCAAGGTGATGATGTCAACCATGGGGTATGATAAACCATTTTTGGAGTAAAAAAGTAAAAAGATTTAAAAATAATAAAATAATAAAACTACTTTTTCAACTTGTATTTTCAATTTATCTTCTGTTGACGGGAGAATTTTTCCGGCCAACAGTAGGGGATCTCCCTGGTAGAAATTCCCAATTACACTCTGAACCGTTTGTGATAGGGATCCTGTCTGAGGTGTGGGGCTGGCTACCGCTGAATACTCCTTCTCCTGGACGCAAATGAGCCCTGCAGAGTTATAGGTGTATGGTTATCAAATGATACAAGTCTAATATCGATGATTGTCAATGAGCATAAACACTACAAATAGCAAGATATAAAAGAAAACACACAATTGAAGGAGATGTTGTTAGCAACAAATCATTAAGGTTGTGTTTGTAATATTGTTCAAACCATAGAAGAAATAGTTCTACCTAGTAAGAACAACTTATGCGTACTTGGGAATTTTCGTGAATAAGACAGATGTCAATAATAAAGTTACAAACATCTCCTATGTAAATAATATACCATCATAAACACATGCAGTAAGCCGACATGCATAACGAGTATAATAAAAAAACGCAGATTAATTAATCATAAGATATCAAACATATACGAAGAAATACTCATAGTATTGACACATTGATTCTCATCAGATCCAATAGTGGATTTAAAACAAAAGCTTGTATTCAGTCATAATGGGTTGTTCAATGCTTTACAACTCTCTTCTCTCCTTTGGAGTCCAAAAATAAAGATCCTATTACGAGTCCCCGAAGGGAGTATATATAAGACGAAATTGACTTTTGGGTGCCTTGACTCTTCATCTTCCTGTCTATTGGTATTCTTTGCGACTTGAGTGGAAAATGCGACCTGCGACCCGAATGGATAGTGAAACCTATGACCTGATTGTGGGAGATGCGACCTGCGACCCCTCCTGTAGGCTGTGCCTTGCAATCTGATCATGGGAGTGTGTGTTTGATTACGAGGTCGGGAACATTAACTTGTTGCTCCTTGAGAAAATTCTGCCATGCACAATAATCTACAGCTACTGGGGAGTTCAGAGGAGTATCTTCCCTTAATCTGTGCAGGCATTCTAAGGAGTTTGGAATCAGGGTTTCTCTCTTGATCGTTACCTGGTTAGATAAGGAAGCTAGTTTGGTGTAAATCCAAACTAGCATCACAACGAACTTAACCAAGTTCTCATGCGATGTTGGAAGATTAGGTGTAGTGGCAGCTTGTTTGATAGGCTGTAGAAATGCCTGAATTTCCTAATCTACCTGTTCCCTTGCCTTTTCTTCACCCAGTGTACCTAGAGAGGGAATATGGTGCAGCTCAACCATCGAGTCAATGCTGCTGATCAAATGCTCATATGCTGTCATCACCTTCTCTAGGTCTTTAAATAACTTTTCCTTGGATTGCACCTTTATGCGAATTTGGACCTTGTCATTCTGAGTGTGAATACAATTTTTCTTGGGAAATTTTTCCAGAGCCTGCGGGTATCTATTTTTCCATTCTATCATTTTGTCCAAGGCGGTGGAGGCCTCTTTCAGTTATTCATTTCTCTTCTTTGTTTCCGCTTGGGCTCTCAATAGAGGAGCGACTATTTGCTTTATGGTCAACATCTCCTCGTAAACCTGCCTCATGGTGGCTTCCAGTGTCACCAACTCTCTCTGGACAGTAAGTGGTACTTTGTTAATGAGAGTGTTTTTATCTTGGAGTTGCTAGATTTCTTCCCTTAGTGCTTTCTTTTCTTGCTCAGACCTAGCTTCCTTTTGTTCAGAATATTGTAATCTATTTTGTAGGGAGAGGATTTCCCTACTCATCTGGCTCACATTTTCTTCTGTGGCAACGGAAAAAGTAGTGCCGTCAGATGCTATCATCACTGGATTGGTCCTAGTATCTAGGACTATATCCTTTTCTGACGTGGCTGTGAATGGCGTGGCAGGGTTCCGTACTAGGCATCTCCTTTTTTCCTGCCTGATTTTGAAATTGAACTGATCATAAGTGAGTCTCATCAGATTGAAAACTTCCTCCTCCTGTCCTTCAGAGGTGCTTGGTTCTGAGAGTGCAAAATGTGTGTTAATTGCAGGTACTTCGATGGGCGGTAGATCTGTCTGTACCCCTGTTACTGGAGGAGGTGTCTCGGGGTCTTTTGATATTTGATCCTCTTCCTCTTTTCTCATTTGTTCTTCTTCTTCTTTCAATAGCCACTTTGCCTCTGCCTTATCCTGTTCCACCTTTTGCCTACACTCCACTTCTGCTTTTGTTTCCTCTTCTTCCTTCCTTCTTCATTCAGCTTCTGCTCTTGTTTCCTCTTCTTCCTTCCTTTTCAATTCAGCTTTTGTTTTTGTTTCCTGCTCTTCCTTCCTTTTGCGTTTGGCCTCCACCTAATCTAATTCCTTCTTGAGCTGCCATTCATCTTCTGATTTTTCTTCCTACTCTTCCTTTCTTCTCTAGACATCCTCCACCTGTTTCTTTCTCTGTTCTGCCTTCAGGTGTTTCTTACACTTATCTTCATCCTCTTTCGCCTTCTTTTTAGCTTCTCACTGAGCTTCTGCTTATTTTTCTTTCTGTTGGGCGGAAGAGCTATGGCCTATGTTAGTTTAGGGCTTCTTGGCCTGGGAAGATAAGGCACCTCCCAACTCGTGGATTCTATCCTCCAGAGTATGATAATCCTAGTCCTCTCGATCATTCAATGCTTCTGGGGCAAGTTCTCTATCCTTGTTGTACCAGTTTCGTACCACATCTTCAACTGTTCATTCGTTATGTTGGTAGCTCCATTTGAACTTGGCCCATTTGCAATGGGCAGGGACTATCCTTTCAAGATCGTATGTCTGGTAATCTAAAGGTGATAGAAAAAATCCTCTAATTTGCGCAGCTTCCGCCTCCACCTCTCTGAAATCCTTGACCGAATAAGCACCAATGGTGAGCAACAGTGTGGACCATGGCTTCTTCTTACCTTTAGTAAGGACCTTCGAGAAGCCAGAAGTCATCTAATAAAATAATTCTTGAAGTAGCATCCAATTAATGACGAATCAGGGCAAAGCATAGGGAGTCTTGAATGAACCGAAAACTTGGATGAAGGTGCCTTCTCCAAATGGAAACCAATGTGCTACCTTGACTATCATTTCCATGGCTCACCAGGACATGCATGGGGTATCCTGCCCAAATAATTTTCTGTAGAGTGTAGGGACAAAACTATGTGCAATTGGCTCTATATTCTGCTTGTATTTGGAGTCCTAGAATACCTACAACTCCTTGTGAATTGGGCATGCTCGCTGTTGATCCCAGTTGTGCACCCATCCCTCAAAGTGGCACCTGGCACAAACTACATCCAATAGATAAGAGGCCATGTAAAAATTAGACAAGTATCCCTCCTCGGGCACCAGTGCTACAAATATGGTGGTTTTGAGGGATGCTATTATCAAGTTATCCCAATTGAAACGGGTGCCATATACGGTAAAAAAATGCATCAGGGATACCCAAGAACTGCTGAAAGTGGTGGCATCAAGATGACCATACATCCTACAAAGCATGGCTGCTGCGAGCTTATAGACCTTTCTAAGGCCTGGTACTTGAAACTCCTAGTCCTTCTTGATTTTGAACTTCTTCGGTTCTTCCCACCATCCTCTTAGGGTGTCTGCTATGGAAACTACATGGGTAGTGGCTCATTCCTCTATGAATGTCTATTACCACTCTAGAAGTGTGTAGTAGTACTCTGCATCCTACCCTTTTATATTTGCAAAATCTTTCCCCTCGTGGTCCCGAATCACCCACCTCTTGGGGTCGATATTTTGTATGATTCAGTCAATGATTTCGACGCATGGGAAGATAGATGAGTGGACCCCTGTGTAGTGAATCTTTGACCTTTTAACCTTCACATATACTTCTTGATCTGGGAGGTCCTATGGGAACTCAGGTTGTGCGAACTCTTGGTATACTTGATACCAACTCATGCTTTCTCCTCTACTGAATACACATGTAGCGTCTCCGTAGATAGGGGGAGGAGACATAAGTACTTCACTCTCTGTGATTTCTATCTCTGGGCTCTTGTTTTTCCTACGAACCTCTAGGGGCCCCATGTCACTTGAGGCTGAAGATACGGAGATGCACTCTAACTCTGCTTCGAGGTTCCCTGGCATATTCATAAAATAGTCGCAGGATAAGACCGATGCCATATTAATGAATGCTCAATACTTCTTTTAATTCTACCCAGCTAAGGTCAAGAAATGGGGGAAAATACGACTTAGTGACCCATTTCCTGGGTCTCTGGGTCGTGTTGGCTTAAAAATTTAGAGGAAGGTGACCTTACGACCTAACGACTTGTGACTAGGTCACAGGGTCGCTGAGTCATGTTGGTCTAAACAAATCATGAAGATGTGACCTTGTGACCCAGCGACTTGCGACCGGGTTGCTGGGTCGCTGAGTCAAAAGGTTGCGAAGGTTTATTTTTAGCATGATATGTGACTTAGAAAATTAGCAACCAAGGTCGCTGGGGCGCGGGGGTCGCAAGGTCGCAGGGTCCGAAGTCGCGTCAGGGCTGGGCGGGTGATTTCAATGATGGCACAGCTTTTTGCTTCATTTTAGCTTAAAACAATAAATGGAGTGAGTGATAAAAATCATAAAAGAGGATGAAATGGTCATTAGAGGGAAAGATAGATAGAGGGGAGGCTGGTTGGCTTCATCTGCAAGTCTGTGTAAGCACGGCAGGGTTTGGAGGTTTAGGAAAGGCTCAGGTTGAAAGAAGATCTGAAAAGAAGAATAGTAGGTGGCTTAAAAGGGGCTAATATAAGGGGAAAGGGGCAACAAATAGAAAAAATGGAAACATTAGGAGGGTTAGGCAACTTACCTAAGAAAAACGCACTCCAGTTGGCATGTCAGAAGCGTTTTTTTGCTCTGTGTCACGTTAGTGAAATGCGACCTAAAGACCCTTCTATTTATAAATGGGTCACGCGTGCAGGCAATAAATGAGGTCGTTGGGTCATGGAAAATCCATGTTAACGAGATATGCGACCCCGTGACCCTGCGACTTTGCGACCTTGGGAGTCGTAGGGTTGCTAGGTTGCAATTTTTAAAGTTAAAATAGGTACACGACTCAGCGACTTGGCGACCTGATAGGTTGCAAGGTCGTTGGGTCGCTGATTGGAGAACATGATCTACTCCACAACTTAGCGACTTAAGGATTTCAAAAATATTTGAACTTCAGGTTTTTACTTAGCTTTTCGATGCTCGGGGGCTCAAAAGTTTAGAGGGCGAAATTTTTGGGTGGTGTTGTAGCGGCTACAAGAAATGGTGATTCACTGGTAAGGCCCAGAATCTCTATCAGTGTTTCATCCTGAGGGGTTAGGGAAGGCATAGCACACTTCTCCTGTCACCCCATGGGTCCCACTTCTTCCGTCTTCGAACCTTGCGCACTTGCTCTCCCTATCTTCCTGCCCTTGGGTGCTGGTTCACCGTGTTTTGATTCTTGAAGACCAGATGAACAAGTTTGGAGTAACCTCAGGGATTTTGGGATCCAGTATAGTTTGTTTGGTCCTCCTTGTGTTGCTCCGCTACCAGCGGACCAGATGGCCCCGGTGGAGTCACTACCTAGGAATCATGAGTGTTGCTATGCTGCCAGCGAGCCTAGTCAGTACCTCGGCGAAGTCGTTGTATCACCTCTCTGTTTAGGAAGCCTTTCTCAATCCTTTACCTTTTATTCATGTGCTTAATGCACTTATTAAAATGTTCTCGGGGCACTTATTTTCCGTGCTCAGGGCACTTATTTTATTTGGAAATTGTTGCCTGGGTAGATGAGGGATCCTGACTTATTTTACTTGCAAGAGAGGTTTCTCCTAGACTATATGAGGACTTGGGGTTTTCATGGATTTTCGTTCGTCGCCTGAGGCTGAATCCTTCCTTGTCCATCTAGTAACCATTTTAACTGAACATTTCCTTTTGCACATCAATCCCTTGGGTCGGCATACCAGGTAAGCTATCGCCTCTTGGTTCGAGGGCCTCAGTCATGTTCTCGCCATTGAGTGCCTATCACAGGTATGCTTGCCTCTTTAGCACTCTGGGGGAAGATAATACACCATCACAGATCCTAACTAAGTGTGCCACTTGGGTAGCTTCCATATCCCCTTTCAAAATTTGGATGCCAAAGAAAATAGATGGTGAATGGGGGCCTGTGGAACAAGTGATTTATTGAAAACAAGAAAGGTAAATAATTACAAAAAAAAAAAAAAACTATGATACAGGGTGTAGTGACAGCCTTGAGGGGCTGTTAGGTGAAATAGTGTTTAAGGTCATGTCCATTCACAGGGAGGACCTCAATCCTCCCTTCAAGAGTTTGTAACCTGTAAGTGTGGGAACAGACCTTCTCCCTAACCTGGAAAGGGCCTATCCATAATGCCTGGAACTTGGAGTGTTTCCCTTTATCTTCATGAGATTTATCCCATTTGAGGACAAGGTCACCTACTTCGAAAACCTTGTTTCCAACTGACTTCTTGTCAAACCATCGTTTTATCCATCCTTGGTGAATGGTGAATTTTTCCCGAGTTTTTTTCCTTTCCTCCTCAAGTTTCAGTGGTGTGTCTATTCGGGCTTGTAAACCAGGGCAAGGAGTGCCATGAGTCTCCTGTGATAATTAGAGTGCTGGGAGAGACAAGTTGGGAGGAAGGATAGCATCTTTTTCATATACGAGGAAAAAAGGTGAGGTGCCTAGGGAAGGTTTGGGTGTGACTCGATTTTCCCAGAGGGCATTGTAGAGTGCCCTTTGCCAATTTCATTGTTGGGACAGCGGAGTCATTTTGTTGATGCAGATTAGGTTCTTTTTGGTTGACTCAGCTAACCTGTTTCCTTGAGGGTAATAGTTGGCAGAAGTTTTAAGTATGATACCATTTTCTAAAGAAAAATCATATAATTTCAATGATGAGAAATATGTTGCATTATCAAAAACAAGGGAGGTTGGAACGCCAAACCTGATCATGATGCATTGGGTGATGAAGGCTATTACCTCTTGATCATTGACTTGGCGTAATGGTACCGCTTCAACCCACCTTGTGAAATAATCTGTGGCGGTAAGGATGTACCTATGTTGTTTGGAAGAGTGTGGCAGGATCTCCCAAATCATGTCCAGCCCCCATTGTTGAAATGGCTCTTCCACTACGAGAGACTGTAATGGCGCCGAAGGCCGAATATCTCTATTTGCAAACTTTTGGCATTGCTGGAATTTCTGAACATATGCATGTGCATCTTTAAATAAAGTAGGCCAATAGAAATCAGCCCGCATGATCTTGTGAACAGTGGTGTCTCCTGCATAGTGCCCCCCAATAGGGCCATCGTGAAGTTGTGCCAATATTTTATGTGCCTCATCCCATTCCAAGCAGTGTAGCAAGACATCGTTGTGATGTTTGCGGAACAACTTACCCTGCACTAGCTGGTAGGATACAACTTTCAGTCTCAACGCACGCTTCTGCTTGGTAGTTAAATCGGGGCCCATGGTGCCGTGTTTCAGATATTGCAGGAGATTTGCATACCAAGAGGATGTATCCTGTGGGGCTGTGCTATCAATTTGATACATATCGATCTCATGTTCCCAATTTTCTTCCTCATTGCCCCATGAGTCTACTACCTCTGCGGCCATGCAACACAATCCTTGACCCTTAACAGTGTGTGATGGCTTGAATTGCAGGTCATATTCCTGAATGCATGTCATCCAGTTGCCTCGTCGCTCATGCAACTCCTATTGTACGAATAGTGAGCGAACATCTGGGTGAGGCATGAAGATTGTGACATGATTCTTCAAATATATGGCCTGAAATGTTTGACTGCCTTGTATACTACATATGCTTGTTTGTCAATATTTGGGTAATTCAGCTCGGTGCCTTGCAATCCAGTTCTCATAAATGATATAGGCCGCTCATAGTGGCAGTCATATTTTTGGGTGAGGAAGAAGGCCAAAGATGAGTCTAACACAAAGGTGTACAAGATGAAGCATTTGTTGAAATCTAGACTGTAAAGAGCAGGTGCTTCCATGATGGCTCGCTTAATGTTGTCAAACGCCTCTTTCTCGGGGGGATTCCATTTAAAATTAGTGTTATTCTTAATCATGCCTTGTAATGGTTTCATGATCTGGGAAAAATTTGATATAAACATTCGGACAAAGTTGATTTTGCCAAGGAAGGATTGCATGGCTTTCTTCCCACTTGGGGGCGGTATTTGAGCGATGACTTTCACACGTTCTAGATCCACCACTATGTCGTCTAGAGTTATTATGTGTCCCAACAAGTTTCCTTCAGCAACGGCGAACACGCTTTTCTTCGGGTTCAGTGAGATCCTGTATTTCTGACACCTTTCAAAAAATTCCTTGAGGTGGTGTATGTGGTCAGATCTGTGCTTTGAAAACATGGTGACATCGTCAAGGTATACTACCACGTTTTTCTAAATAATTCCTCTGAAGGCGATGTCCATATCTCTTTGGAAGGTGGTGTCGGTGTTAATCAGCCCAAAGGGCATGCGTCTAAAATCAAATGTTCCCCACTTATTTTTGAATGTGGCTTTGAGCCGATTGGGCTTAGCCACTAGTACTTGATTATACCCTGAAAACCCATCCAACAGAGAGAACATTTCTAACCCTGATACAGCTTGAAGGATTTGCTCCATAGGAGGGACCGGATAGTTGTCTTTGTCAGAAGCTCTATTCAAATTTCTGAAGTCTACACACAAACGAATTTCCCCAGATTTCTTGTGAACAGGGACCAAGTTGGACACCTAGGTTGAATGTCTAACTTTGAATATTATATGCACATCCAAGAGCTTTTTTTGTTCTTTTTGGATCATCGGTTCTAGAGCTGGGTGTACTTTTCTCAGTTTTTGTTGGAATGGCTTCACTCCTTCCTTAATGGGTATGACGTGTTGGATGATCCATGTATCATAATTCCAAATATTGCCATACGTCTAGGCAAACACATCTTGGTATTTCTTAAATAATCTGGTGAATGATTGTTTCTCCTGAGGGGTGCACTCATTTCCTAAATTTAAAAGCTTGGGATCATTGTGTGTCCCTAGGTTAATTTTCCGGTGTACTAACGTGGAAATTTGCACCTTCGTATTTGGGGGCCCTCGGAAACAGTTCTGTAAGTCGGACAACTCTTCAAGTGACACAACCCCTTTAAGTATGGAATTTTCTTTCCGAATTTTTAGTTCCTCTTGCAAAGCCCGATCATGATCCTCTTCTTCCATAATTGCGTCTTTGAATATATCAGTGTTGAGCATGAAATCCAGTACCTGTTGGTCGTCATTGAAAACGTGTAAATTAGTAACATTGTCTGGTATGGATGGCTTGTATATAACTTCAATAGAAAATCCATCTCTAATTGGGGTGAACCTAGCGGCATTGTTGGCAAGTGTATCGGCTGCTACAGTATGCATTATAAGTATAGATTTAATACCAAAAGCGTCAAAATCTGAAATTAAACACCATATCTCTTGCTGGTAACCTTTCATATGGGGAGACAAGCAATGGATGGTGTTGTGTACCTGACGAGTGATAATCTCGGAATCGCCAATTACCTTCAAACAATGGAATTGTATATCTATGGACTTTTGGAGTCCCAGCAATAGTGCCTCATACTTGGTTGTATTATTGGTGCACTGGAACTCTAACCGGCAGGAAATTAGAAACTTGTTCTTCTGAGGGTCTAGTAAGATGAAGCCTGCGCCAACCCTGTCTTGGGTTTTGGAGCCGTCATAGTATAAGGTCCATGTTTCATCTTCTGGTTGGAAAAAGCTATCTGAGCCTATCGAGGATGTACTAGGGGCATCAACTTCTATTGAATATTGTTTCGATGGGGAGGATTTTTCAGCAACCAGAAGGAGCTCAGACTGCACTTCTCGTGAGATCGAGGATTAGTGAGTTTGATAACACCTAAATATGGATTCTAAGAAACACATGTCAAGCTCTTCTTGCATGAAACTGACTGGTTTGTTAGTTTCATCCAGGTCAGTCATAGTATGTTTCATGTATGGTTCACTCTCAACCCGGATTTGATTGTTCCTACCTTTGTATGGGAGCCAAACGTGGGACAAATCAGTGGTGAAGTACCCTTGGAGCTTACTGGACCAATCTCTACTACACAGAAGGCCATAGGCCTCAGGGATATTCATGATTACTGTTTGGTCAATTTAGTGTGTCCTAAATTGCTGCATTTAATTGTCAATCCGGGAATCGTAAGCTGATGAAGTGCGGCGCACTATATGTGCAAGATAACCTCTTTCTTAACCTTTTGTCGTTTGTGGTCTTTCTAAGGTAAAATGGAAATTCTAAAGTGAAAAGCAAGCTTGGTTATATTTATTCAAGGAAGTGATTTCCCCTATAATGATTCACCAATCTTGAAACTTTAAAAGAAAATTGAAATTACAATGACAAGACTTGAAAGAAAGTAAAAGTGTACTGCTGAAATAAAAAGTGCTGCTAATCTAATGAATCAAAACAAGAAACTAGTGAACATGAAAACTAAACTATTCTTGCTGCCAACTGAACACAAAAGAAAATACGCTTATGGAAATTCAAAATTGCAATGAAATAAATCTAAATCAGATTACATCAATTCATTTTCTGACCCTTCATCATTAGACCAGCTATGACTTGCGGAAGTAATCATAAACAACTTGTGTAACTGATATTTAATTTGTAGAAAGTAAACTAATACTAAACCATACACACATAATTAAATCCCTCGCCATCAGTCCAGCTGTGGCTTTCGGAGGCAACTGAAGATGTCATACATGATTTAATATATCTAAATTTGCAGAAAAGGAACTAATACTAAACTACACATTTCATCATGCAGCCCCTCACCATAAGTCCAGCTGTGGTTTTCGGAGGTAACTGAAGACGCTATGAGCAGCGTAATATATCTAATTTTACAGAAAGGAAACTAATACTAAACTACACATTTCATCATGCAGCCCCTCACCATCAGTCCAGCTGTGGCTTTCGGAGGTAACCGAAGACACTATGAGTAGCTTAATATATTTAAATTTAACTACCGAATCAGATAAACAAAACTGAAATGAACAAAGCAAAACTGAAGTTAAACAAATGCTATGAAAAGGAAACTAGCAGCAGAATAATGTCAGTTTCATATCATTAGCTAAAATACTATGAAAATGCCCCAGGCTGTCTACCTAAAACCTGCACAAGAAAACTGATCAGTGATTTAATAATCATAAAAACATGAAAGACAAGAATGCAATGGAAATTAATGAACAGAAATGAAGCAACTATGAAATATGAACATGTAATAGGTTATGATACAATGACTGTTTAAAGAAATGAAATGAAAAATATAAACATTAATACACAGAACCTCGGCTGAGCAGGGGCCCTCTACGCAGCTTTGGTAACGATCCTCAACACAAATTAAGTTGAAAACAGAGTTTTTCACATTAAAAAGCAATTCATTACAGACTGGTAGTATTACGGCTCAAGGCAACGTAATCACTACATAACAGAGTACACACATCAACTCAACAGCTATGATCAACTAACAACTATCAACTAACTCTACGTGCGTATGCAAACGCTCTATATAAAGCAATAAACTGTAACTGTCTCCTGAAGTTTATGATAGCAGCCAGCACGTAGACCACTAAGGCCACGGATATAGGAGTATGGCCATGTTGGAAAATGGATCTATGGAAGGTGGGCGCTTAAATTCAACTCCAGAACTTTGCACAGATGTCAATTAACCTCCGCAAGCTTGGAAACGACCGTATGGATGTTTCTATGCCACGAAACAGAGTCCAGCCGACATAGAACTCCACAGTTGACTTCCACGTGGATGGCTTTGACCGCGGCTTTCCTTGACGAATTTACTTAAACCAATAGGACACGAACCATGTCCTTGTCATTCCTAGCCTGCCCATGTGGCTCGTTTCCTTCGTTGACACCTGTAACATTGATTTCCACAAAATAGCTGCGGAAAGTTGCAGCGGCTGCGGAAAGTGACAAGTTTCCGCAGCTGTATGAACAAAATTTAAATCAAATAGAAAACACACAAACATAATTAAAAACCATGTTAGATACCCTTTTGCACATGATATTGACAATTTTGGAGGTTTAGGTGAGTGAAAAAGATATGGAAAAGTGTATGGAAAAGAGGCAAATTCGGGACTCAACAATTACTATATCGATGCACTGATGCCCTCTAGAGTCAGAAGATAATCAGATAATGACGTTGTTCAGTTCGCCCATTGCGGGGACTTGAGATCTGTCGAGTTGGATGATTCTGGCATCGGTTTTCTCAGGGCAGATGTTTAACTTTTTCACACGGACAAGGGCATAACATTTGTGGATGCACCAGAATCGACGAGGTAGTTGTGGAAATTGAATTTAAATATCTCGAAGGAGAGGAGGAAAGGTGGCATGCTTCCCCTAGAGTTGGCATTCACGGCATTCACAATGGATTGGGGACTAGCAGTAGCTTGGGCAGATGTGATGCTGATGGGTTTGGTCACTGGTAGGTTGGAAAAGGCTTTGAGGATGAGGTCTCATTGGTTGGCAATGCGAGTGAGCTCATAGAGAGAGATATTGGCCCAGGTCTTCTTCATATCCTCAAAAAAGCTATACCCAGACTTTGTGTGCGAGGTAAGCTCAGTGGTGTTTCTAGAGGAAGTTAATGAAACTTTAGCCTTAGGGCCTTCTCGGGGATTATTTGGACCATATTTTTTAGGGGTCTTGTTCTGGTTCACTGCGGTTGGGGGTAAGATTTTCTGTAAGAAATCTTTCCTTTTCTCCTCCAAATACTGCTCCGGGAGAGGACCTTTGCTTCTTAAAATGTATTTTCGAGGAGGTTTTGTTTTGGGATCATCTTCCAGGTTTATCACTGATGAGGGAAGGGAGATTTCCTCGCGGATCAATTCAAAGGAAAGGACTACAGAAATTGCGTCTTCGTCCAGGGGAGAGACATCCTTGTATCCTGAATCATTTTCTTCTTTTAAATCCCTAGGGGTTTGATCTTCTAACAACTGATTGAAAATGGAAGCCATACTATTCATCTACTGGGGACATTTTTTCTCCAAGTGCGAGGCCTAATGAAAGGAGAAGAAATTATCTCCCCCCATTTCCTCGACGTTGAGGCCAGCGCTAGAGTTGGACGGGGGTTAGTTCATGGTAGGATTATTCTTTATGAACAAAGGTTTCTGTGTTTTAGTAGCTGGGATGGAATCATTTTTATTCCTCTTCAGGTCAGAGACCTCATTGGTTAGAAATTTAAGGGATTTTGTGATACTTTCGAAATCAAAGGGGTCCTTATCTTTGTCCCCGGACTTATGACTTGAGGATTGGACTCTCTTCGTGGTTATTTTTTTATCATCCTGCCTTTCGTGTTAAATGGCCCCTATGGACAAAATGTCCCTTTCGACAGCAAGGGCTGTGGTGTAATTGGCTGCCAAGGTAGCTCTGGCCTCGTGCTTCACAATCATGCAATATCCCGTCGGAGGGCTCTAGTGTAGTAGTCGATGGTAATGGAATAATTTAAGGCCATGTTTGGAGGGAATTTATTTAGTATAGTGGCAAAATGTTGATTGAAATCCTTGACCTTCTCTTTCTTCTGACACTTTAGGGTGCTGAGTTTTGTGAGGAGCATCGAGGGGGTTTTATCTTCTGATAATTTTTGCAAGAAGGTACGATGGAAGTGTTACCATGAAGGGATAGAAGCAATTGGAAGTGACTGATACCATGCTGCAGCTTTATTTTCTAGTGTATGAGGGAAAATGCAACATGCTACATCGTCATACTGCACTCTCATCATTTGTAAAAATAGGTAGAACTTGCTAATGTGGTCTTTGGCCAAAGTACCCTTCTTGGGGTTGAACTTAGGGAGATGTTTTTCAGGGTGTCGAGGCATGTCATGGAGGAGAATTTGGATACCTAAGGGGGATTGAGCCATCCAAGCCATAGGTTTTACACGTCTGGCCCGTTGGTGGCACGGTCTATATACACATCCCCTTTCACTTTCAGATCCACTACCCATGCTAGACCCGGAGGCTTCGGCCTCATGGTGGGACTGCATGTCTTGGTTTTCTCCACGGTTTAATGAATTTCTGATGTTTCTCGAGTTGTAGAGAAAAGGAAAACCATTCTGGTTATGGCGGGGGTGGTGGTCAACATTTCGGCCTTGCCCAAGGCCTCTGTCCCCCATGCCTCTGTTACCTCAGCCTCTCCCGGCTTCTTCCCCACGTGGGTCATTGTCTTGCGTGTTATCATGAAAAGTCTGGTCGGGTTGGGGGCTGGTATTGGGTTGAGTTTCAGGGTTCTTGGGGCCATCTTCTTCCCCCTCCTGAGGGCTATCTAGGGGGCTTTGAAATTTCATTCAACTGCGCCTACATAATCTTCGATCATAAGACCCAAAAGCTACGGAAGGGAGCTGACAAGGGTTCCTTGGCGCATATGATTAGTGGCAGGAGTCCTAGGGTTTTCCAAGAAACTAGTGACCAGGGCTCGTTGTAAACCCCTTACAAGGTCGCGGGCTATAGGGTGTAGGGCCCTTAGTTGGGCCAAATTAACCTCATAAAAATGGGGTTCCTCCTCCTGGGAGTTCTCCAAGGGGGGAGGACCGGTATTGTCATGTATGGTCTCCCCTTGGGGAGTTTGTAACAGGATGTTACTTTTGTGCTGGGAGGTTGCCATCAAGCCCTCCTTCTAGCACCAATCTGTTGACAGGAAAAAATTTCTGGCCAATAGTAGGGGATCTCCCTGGTAGAAATTCCAAATTAGACTCTGAACCGTTTGTGATAGGGATCCCATTCGGGGTGTGGGGCCAGCTACCACTGAATACTCCTTCTCCTGGACACAAATGAGCCCTGCAGAGTTATAGGTGTACAATTATTGAATGATACAAGACTAATATCGATGATTGTTAATGAGCATAAACACTACAAATAGCAAGATATAAAAGAAAACACGCAACTGAAGGAGATGCTGTTAGTAGCAAATCATTAAGGTCGTGTTTGTAAGATTGTTCAAACCATATAAGAAACAGTTCTTCTTGGTAAGAACAACTTATGCGTACTTGGGCATTTTCGAGAATAAGATAGATGTCAATAATAAAGTTACAAACATCTCTCATGTAAATAACATACCATCATAAACACATGCAGTAAGCTGAAATACATAAAGAGTATAATCAGAAAACACAGATTAATTAATCATAAGATATCAGACATATACGAAGAAATACTCATAGCATTGACACATTGATTCTCATCAGATCCAATAGTGGATTTAAAACAAAAGCTTGTATTCATTCATAATGGGTTGTTCAATGCTTTACAACTCTCTTCTCTCCTTTGGAGTCCAAAAAGAAATATCTTATTACAAGTCCCCGAAGGGAGTATATATAAGATGAAATTGACCCTTGGGTGCCCTGAATCTTCGTCTTCCCGTATGTTGGTCTACTTTGTGACCTGAGTGGAAAATGCAACCTGTGAGCTGAATGGACAGTGCAACCTGCGACCTGATAATGGAAGATGTGACCTGCAACCCCTCCTATATACTGTGCCTTGCAATCTGATCATGGGAGTGTGTATGTGATTGCGAGGTCGGGAACATCAACTTGTTGCTCTTTGTGGAAATTCTGCCATGCACGATAATCTGCAACTATTGGGGAGATCAGAGGAGTATCTTCCCTTAATCTATGTAGGAATTCCAAGGCATTCAGAATTAGGGTTTCTCTCTTGATCGTTACTTGGTTAGAAAAGGAAGCCAGTTTGGTGTAAATCCAAACTGGCGTCACGACGAAATTAACCAAGTTCTCCTGCGATGCTGGAAGATCAGGTGTAGCAGTGGCTTGTTTGATAGGCTATTGAAATGCCTGAATTTTCTGATCTACCTATTCCCATGTCTTTTCTTCACCCAGTGTACCTAGAGAGGGAATATAGTGCAGCTCATCCATCGAGTCAATGCCGTTGATCAAATGCTCATAGGCAGTCATCACTTTCTCTAGGTCTTTAAATAACTTTTCATTGGATTGCACCTTTATGCGAATTTGGACCTTGTCATTCTGAGTGTGAATCCAATTTTTCTTGGGCAAAGTTTCTGGAGCCTGCGGGTATCTATTTGTCCATTCTATCATTCTATCCGACCTAACTTCCTTTTTTTCATAATCTTGTAATCTATTTTGTAGGGAGAGTATTTCCCTACTCATCCGGCTCACATTTTCTTCTGTGGCAACGGAAAAAGAAGTGTCAGCTGATGCTATCATCACTATATTGGTCGTAGTATCCAGGACTATATCCTTTTCCGACGTGGTTGTGAATGGCGTGGCAGGGTTCTGTGCTAGGTATCTCCCTTTTTCCTGCCTAATTTTGAAAGTGAACTGATCATAAGTGAGTCTTGTTAGATTGAACACTTCCTCCTCCTGTCCTTCAGAGGTGCCTGGTTCTAAGAGTGCAAAAAGCAGGTACTTCAATGGGCGGCAGCTCTGTCAATACCCCTGTTACTGGAGGAGGTGTCTCGTCATCTTTTGATCTTTGATCCTCTTCCTCGTTTCTCTTTTGTTTTTCTTCTTCTTTGAATAGTCTCTCCGCCTTTGCCTTATCATGTTCCGCATTTTGCCTGCACTCTGCTTCTACCTTTGTTTCCTCTTCTTCCTTCCTTCTTCGTTCAGATTTTGCTCTTGTTTCCTCTTCTTCCTTCCTTTTTCATTCAGCTTCTGCTTTTTCTTCCCACTCTTCCTTCCTTTTGCATTCAACCTCCACCTGATCTAATTCCTTCGTGAGTTGTCATTCAACTTCTGCTTTTGCTTCCTGTTGTTCATTTCTTCTTCGGGCATCCTCTGCCTGTTTCTTTCTCTATTCTACCTTCAGGATTTTCTTACACTTATCTTCATCCTCTTTCGCCTTCTTTTTAGCTTCTCGTTGAGCTTCTTCTTCTTTTTCTTTCTATTGGGTAGAAGAGCTATGGCCTATGTTAGTTCAGGGCTTCTTGGTCTGGGAAGATGAGGTGCCTCCCAACTCGTATATTCTCTCCTCCAGAGTATGATCATCGTAATCCTCCCGATCAATCAATGCTTCCGGGGCGAGTTCTATATCCTTGTTGTACCAGTTTCGTACCCCATCTTCAACTGGTCGTTCGGTATGTTGGTAGCTCCATTCGAAGTTGGCCTATTTGCAATGGGAAGGGCCCATCCTTTCAGGATCGTATGTCTGGTAATATAAAGGTGATAGAAAAAATCCTCTAATTTGCTTACCTTCCGCCTCCACCTCTCTAAAATCCTTGACCGAATAAGCACCAATGGTGAGTGGCAGTGTTCGCCATGGCTTCTTCTTACCTTTAGTAAGGACCTTCGAGAAGATGGAAGTCATCTAATAACATACTTCTTGAAGTAGCATCCTATCAGTGATGAATCAGGGCAAAGCATGGGGAGTCTTGAATGAACCGAAAACTCGGATGAAGGTGCCTTCTCCAAATGGGAACTAATGTGCTACCTTGACTATTATTTCCATGGATCGCCAAGACATGCATGGGGTATCCTACCCAATAATTTCCCGTAGAGTGCAAGGATGAAACTATGTGCAATTGGCTCTATATTCTACTTGTATTTGGAGTCCCAGAATACCTGCAACTCCTTGTGAATTGGGCATGCTCGTTCTTGATCCCAGTTGTGCGCCCATCCCTCAAAGTAGCACCTGGCACAAACTACATCCAATAGATAGGAGGCCATGTAAAACTCGAACGAGTATCCCTCCTCGGGCGCCAGTGCTGCAGATATGTTGGTTTTGAGGGACGCTATTAGCAAGTTGGCCCAATTGAAACGAGTGCCATATACAGTAACAAAATTCATCAAGGATATCGAAGAACCACTGAAAGTGGTGGCATCAGGACGACCATACATCCTACAAATCATGGTTTTTACGAGCTTATAGACCTTTCTGAGGCCTGCTACTTGATACTCCTAGTCCTTCTTGATTTTGAACTTCTCTAGTTCTTCCCACCATCCTCTCAGGGTGTCTGCTATGGGAACTGCATGGGTAGTGGCCCATTCCTCTGTGAACGTTTATTCCCACTCTAGAAGTGTGTAGTAGTACTCTGCATCCTGCCCTTTTATATTTGCAAAATCTTTCACCTTGTGTTCCCGAATCACCCACCTCTTGGGGTCGATCTTTTGTATGATCTAGTCAATGATTACGGCACATGGGAAGATAGATGGGTTGGCCCCTACGTAGTGAATATTTGACCTTTTAACCTACACATACTTCTTGATCTAGGAGGTCCTCTGAGAACTCAGGTTGTGCAAACTCTTGTTATACTTGATACCAACTCATGATTTCTCCTCTGCTAAATACACATGCAGTGTCTCCATAGATAGGGGGAGGAGACATAAGTACTTTGCTCTCTATGATTTCTATCTCTGGGCTCTTGTTTTTCCCATGAACTTCTGAGGGCCCCATGTCACTTGAGGCTGAAGATATGGAGACGCACTCTAACTCTGCTTCGAGGTTCCCTGGCATATTCATAAAACAATCCCAGGATAAGACCGATGCGATATTAATGAATGCTCAATACTGCTTTTAATTCTACCCATATAAGGTCAAGAAATGGGGGAAAATATGACTTAGCGACCCATTTCCTGGGTTTTCAGGTCGCGTTAGCTTAAAAATTCATAGGAAGGTGAGCTTGTGACCTGGCGACTTGTGAATAGGTTGCGGGGTCGTTGAGTCGCGCTGGTCTAAACAAATCATGAATATGTGACCTTACAACCCAGTGACTTGGGATCGGGTCACTGGGTCACTGAGTCGAAAGGTCGCGAAGGTTCATTTTTAGCGCGATATGTGACTTAGTGACTTAGCGACTGAGGTCGCTGGGTTGTGGGGGTCACAAGGACGTGGGGTCGAAAGTTGTGCTAGGGCTGGGCGGATGATTTCGATGGCGGCGCGGCCTTTTGCTTCATTTTAGCTTAAAACAATAAAAGGAGTGAGTGAGAAAAATCATAAATGAGGATGAAGTGGTCATTAGAGGGAAAGACAGATAGAGGGGTGGCTGGTTGGCTTCATCTACAAGTCTGTGTAAGCATGGCAGGGTTTGGAGATTTAGGAAAGGCTCAGGTTGAAAGAAGATCTAAAAGAGGAATAGTAGGTGGCTTAAAAGGGGCTAAGATAAGGGGAAAGGGGCAACAAATAGAAAAAATGGAAACATCAGGAGGATTAGGCAACTTACCCGAGAAAAAGGTGCTCCAGTTGGCCTATCAAAAGCATTTTTTTTCTCTGCGTTGCGTGAGTGAAATGTGACCTAGCGACCCTTCTATTTATAAATGGGTCACACATGTGGGAAATAAATGAGGTCGTTGTGTCACGGAAAATCCATCTTGATGAGATGTGCGACCCCGCGACCCTACGACCTTGCGACCTTGGGAGTCGCAGGGTTGCAGGGTCGCTAGGTCACAATTTTTAAAGTCGAAAGAGGTACGTGACTCAGAAACTTGGTGACCTAATAGGTTGCAAGGTCACTGGGTGGCTGAATGGAGAAGATGATCTACTCCACGACTTAGCGACTTAAGGCTTTTGAAAATATTTGAACTTCAGGTTTTGACTTAGCTTTTCGATGCTCAGGGGCTCAAAAATTTAGAGGGTGAAATTTTTGGGGGTGTTCTAGCAGCTACAACATCTCCCTAAGGTCTTACTAAAATTTCAAGCAGGATTACTCATTGGATGCACAACTTAATTCCTCATCCAGGGAGTACCCATGTTGCATACTTTAGATGGACCCTACTACACGAAAAATGAGAAATACATGAAAAAACGTGATTGCAACCACATTTTTCATATATTTCTCATTTTTCATGTAGTAAGGTCCATCGAAAGTATGTAACATGGGTACTTCTTGGATGAGGAATCAAATTCTGCATCCAACGATTGTTTTCCGTCGAAATTTGAGTAAACCCATAGGGAGATAAGTTGAAAATACAAGTTGAAAAAATAGTTTTTTTTCTTTTTGCTTTTTTTTTCTCTCTAAAATTTGATGATGTAATCTAATATTTTTTTATTATTTCCACTATTATTTTATAATTTCCTTATGAAGCCCATTTTAGACCTCAAAATTCCCCTAATGGGACTAGGAAAGATTCTAAATATTATTCTTATTTAAGCACATAATACACCAAGAAAAAGAGAAGCACCAACAAGGTGCTAGATTAATGAAGGGATCTCTTTCGCTCTATTCAAACACGTGATATCCATAAATTTTTGTGATAATATGCCTTGCTTTGTAATTTAAGTACATAATCATTTAATTCCTCTATGTGAAGGAGGTAAAGGTTTTTTATATTGGTAGGTATAAAAAATGGAGCTCAAAGTTAATAAAAATATATAAATGGGTATAAAGAATGTTGATGAAAAAATGGATACCTACAATATCTAGTTAAAGTAGGGTTTCTTTAAATTAGAAAGGTGTATTGGGTTTATATTGGTATGGTGTTAAATAATGTGATTTTTAGAGGTATTTTTCAATATGTAGTCAAACTAAGGGTATTGGTTAATATGCCACAAATGAAAGTGATATGTTAGAGGTTTATTAAGTGAAGGCCCCTTGGCCAAGGTATTCTTTGTCTTGTATTTCTTCCTATTTATTTAGTCTCTGGGTGGAGGCTATCTCTCTAGGAATGCATAAGTAAAAATTTTATTTTCAATAAATGTATATTTACTTAGGATAATATTTCCTTTTCATTTGCATGCCTTAGTCACTTAATACAATGTGTAAAGTGAAACAACCCTTTTTTAAACACCTAGTCTTGTAATATGTATGTTGGAATGAGAAGAATGAGTAAATTGAAAAAAATTATTTGATGTAAATATTCGTATTTATTTAATATAGTAATAATGTTGAAGAAGGGAGTATAATTTTATTTTCAATAAATGTATATTTACTTAGGATAATATTTCCTTTTCATTTGCATGCCTTAGTCACTTAATACAATGTGTAAAGTGAAACAACCCTTTTTTAAACACCTAGTCTTGTAATATGTATGTTGGAATGAGAAGAATGAGTAAATTGAAAAAAATTATTTGATGTAAATATTCGTATTTATTTAATATAGTAATAATGTTGAAGAAGGGAGTATCCAACATAGATCCTAACACATGTGAGAGGAAAGTTGTTAGGGGGATTTGGGGTAGTTTCCTATCATACACTTAATTAGTTGTCCTGATTGTTGATTTGGTATTTTAAGTACCAAATTACTAATAATTATGAGGAATGGTGGGATTGGTATGAAATTACTCTAGTAGCATGGGATATGTACCATTTTGGACACATTTCTTGACCATGCAACCAATAAAGGCACTAAATTTATCATGAATGGGTAACACTCATGGGGGTGCAAGAAAATAAAAGAACATAGATAGCGAGAACAAACAAAGAAGAGACAAAGATAATAAAAAATAGACAAAGAGAAAAACTAGGCAAAAATGATAGTGATAATAGATAGATTAAAGATAACGATACAAGAGATAGATAGGGAGCAAGAGAGAGGAGAGATCAACCCAAGAATGAAAGAGAAGTGTGTGAAAGTTAACAAAAGAAAACACATTGGAATGACAGAGAGAACCATATGAGGGTGATGAGACTGTGATTATAAGAAAAATGAAAAAAAACGTCCTTCTGACTAACAACAATATTATCTGGAATTGAAATTTTAATTGATTTAGTTAATGAAATTAGTGAGGAAGCCTTCAATATAATTCAAAGGAATAGGAATGATTCTAAATAGTATTTCCTTATTTAAGCACATAAGACACCAATAAAGGGAGAAGCACCCACAAGGTGCTAGATTAATGGAGGAATATTTTATGTGCTATGAAAACCCATGATAGCCATAACTTATTGTGATAATATTCCTTGGTTAGTAATTGAAGGACATAATATTGATTCATGTATGTGAAGGAGAGGTGCCTTCATGTATTCTACCATGATTTGAAGTTCATAGAACCTTCAGAGAAGCTTTCCCTTAAGGCATTGAATTTGGCTTGAGGGTTAACAACTTTGAAAAATAGGTAGTGTAGTTGCACCTATGGTTGGGTGGATTGTAGATCTATCTTCTTCACTTTCCATTAAGCTTGAGTGAATCACAAAGGTGTATCTATTTCTCTTCTAAGTAAATGAAATTATTGTTCAAGGTTTCATGATTCTTGCCATGCAAGTTACTATGTATGTTTGTAATGATATGTTCGTAGTTACTATGCTATTGTATTGAATATGTATAATAGATAATCTAAATGAATAATAAAATTATATTCAGTTTACAACTATCAATTATTTATGAGATAATGCTATATAGAGAGATTTTCTATGAAACAAGTTACTTGTGATGAATATGTGTTGTTAGGTAGTAAGGGAAATGTATGAGTTTACTTAAGCTTTGATGCCCTTCATGTATACTATAATGTGAATGGCCTTTACTAGGCTAGTTATGGGATACAATAGTTTTTACTATATCTTTGTTTTTAATGAGAAGACTTGATATTACATTATTGATGGGAGATCTTTTTTCCTTTATAGGTATTCTAAAAATTTGACCTCTCCATTTGTAATAGTGTCATGTTGGTATAATTTATTACAAATGAGTGAGGGTATCTCATCTTTGTTGGTTGAATTTGAGAAGATTTGGGAATTTTCAAGTTTATGTATTTATAACATGGAGATGTCTTGTTGACGACAATACTTGGGATGATTTAATAAGTTTCATAATATTTATAATCATTTAAAAGTATTTGGGTAATATTTATACCATACATGAGTCTATTTTAGTACTTTGAAACTCATGGGTAGTGTAACAGAAGTTTTAGAATTTGAGGGTTGATTAATAGAAGTTTTGGAAATTTGGGGTTTGGAGGATATGACCCTATCCCTTGTTCACATGGTCTAGGGGTGGGGGTGGGGGCAACATGACCAAGAGAGAAGATGAAAGGAGAATAAGACCAAAAGGATGTAACATTATCCTATCAGGGTATCTGGCCATAAAATATCAATAACAAATTGAATAACCTCTAACACATACCCCTACTACTGAAAAATCCTCAACATTTATCGACTAATAAAGATAACCAAACAAATAATTTCTCATTGATTGGTATACATCAATAAGAATGGGTGAGTAGTTGTGAGTAGATTTTTTGTTTTTCCTAGTGGGTTAGTGACGTAGTAGACATAATATTAGTTGACAAAAAAATAGAGTTACTGAACTTAATGGTCCATCATTGGATTGAGAGAATTTTTTTAAGCCTCTTTTAATCTAATATCGGCAGTACAATATCTAATGACCTAGCAACCCAGATATCAAGACTTTCTATGATCAAGTATTGATTGTTGAAATATAGGATTTTCAAGGATAAAGTCTTAGGAGGTTTTCACTTCATGCTCTTTCCTTTGAGATATCAGGTTATCATATGATCAAGTAATAGGAATTTGGGACACCAACTATTGGGTCTATTTCCTGGTACTAACAAAAACTGGAAATGTTTGAATGTGGCATGATGTAGTATGATGATGAAATGTGGGGAAAGGAGTACCATGTGTCTATGACATGAAATTTGTATAGATGGTAACATGGCATTTAGAGGGAAAATTTTCAAATGTGGATAAGTTTCTATCTAGACCTCGAATTTAAATGAAATTGGTATCCTTGGAAAGATATTGTCAAGTAGAAAATAATGGTGATCTAAAAAATGTGGTACAATATGGTTGAATAAAGATGAATTCAAAACGCCGATACCCATAAATTAACCTTGGAGTTCATTTCTAGGTAATATGTATCCTTAATCAATAATTAAGGGAATGTATATGTGATAGAGTCGCATCAAAGCTAAGGTTCAACACCTGGACAAAATGGACTCAAGAGAGAAAGAATGAGTGGGGTCTTGTTAATATTAAATGGTTGTTGTAGAAAATTTGTTGGGTTAATATTTACTTGGTTTACCGAAACCATATCCAAGTTCTAAAAATAGAACATCAACTTCAGGCCAACATAGGTCAACAAATGTGTAACCAGGGAAACTATAAATGTTGATTTTTTTTCCTTTCTTAAACTAACATCCATGTGTTGTTTTATTGTATAATAAGACTTGCTAGTAGTATAAAATAAAGGGGATTTCCAAAAATATGTTACAATACAACTTATATAGGACATCACATAATAGAGAAGAGGATTTAGATGAGAGAAAGGTCATGGAGGCCTCTCCTAATTGGTTTGGGGACACTTGGAAGTTTGAGGGATAAAATGAAAATATATTGATACTTAGGATATGAAATTGCTAAGAGGGGGGTGGGGGGGGCGGTGGGGTGAATCACTAATTTAACATTCTTTACTTTTGCTTGTTTTAACTTTATTCTTCAATAATAGTTCATGTTCATGTTTTTTTGAATTAATTTTGCAGTGTCATGAAGAGAAATTTTCAAATTACTTATCGGGATTTCAATGGCATTAACATAACATTTATATTCAACACACAAAGACACAAGATATGAGTGGAAACCCTAAAGGGAGAAAACCACAAATATTAGGCTAAAAATGATGTGAAGGTAAGTTGCTACTCCTTATTACAACATATTTTTTTATAGGCTAAAACCTACAAGAGGATACTACCTCCAAGGAAGCTCCAACTCCCACAAATTTTCTATAGGCTACAACCCACATGAGGCTCCTACCTGAAAAGGGAACAACATGTTCCTCTTCGAATTGAAACATATAAGAGAACAGAAGTTTCTCAATCAAAGCATCAAGTTTTAGATGCTAGTTACCTCATAAACCATTTTTCCGTCAACTGCAATTCTGAATTGTTTCTCCTCTTCCATTTTCTCTTCCTCTTATGCTGCTGCTCATCAATGTCCTTGTTCAAAAACCTTCTCACTTTTCTCCAGAAAGGAACTACCCTTTTTGCTTCATCTTGCACATTTTGTAAGCAAGCCTTTTTGGCTGTTTGTATTCCTTGCAAAATATGAAGTGAAGCATTGTCTCTTGGGCTTCCAAGAACTGCTCACTTACTTTGTTTTCAGTTATGAAGATATTACTAATAGAAAAATATATTTTAACATCTCAATCAGAAATGATGATAAGTGACAAATCAAACTTGTATTGTCTACATTTTCTGTTTAATGAAATATATGTATTTCAACTTTGTCTTAATACATTATGTCCTTCTTGACAACATTGAGCCTTCATATTGATTAGCATAGCCTTTTCACTTCACATCGCTTTCAACCTTTTGTAAAATATCATTCAACATACATTAACATTATTTTGATTAATGACATCAATGACAATATTTCCAAAAATATCCCTCTTTGGCATTGATGGAAACACATTTTTCCTCCCCCTTCAATTTCGACAAGTGTCTTCCTTCTTCTCATTTCCTCCCCCTTTGACATCAATGGAGAGGGGTTCACAATTTTTTTGTAGAAAAAAGAAAATCCTGAGTATGATGTCATCATTGCATTAGTGATTTATAACTCACAATAACTTTTTATGTATAAACACTATTCACATTTCCACTTATTTAATTGATACTTATCTATATGACAGAGAAATATTTCTTCAAATGTATTAAGATTAGAGAAGCGTTATAGAACAATGTTGAGAGAACACTTGCTAAAATATTGTTAGTAGAACACTTTATAAGAAAAAGCATGGTAAAAAAAAGAGATGGAATGTATTCATGACCAAACTGGTTGACTGACATCCAACCTTTAAATTTGTGTTGATTGTTTAACCCCTACAATTTATGGTCTTCATCTGCAATACACATCAAGTACTCCATATACACAACTTCAACAAGAGATAAGGCAAGAATAATTTGAGCAAAAAGCTGTTGACTCTAATATGTATCCTTAATTTTGAAGACAACTCAAATTTCACTCAGAAAAATTATGTAACACTAATGCAACCATCCACATATCTATCCTTTTATTTCCCATAGAAAGAAAATATAGTATTTCAACAAAGCTAATATGTCAAGATGATCATTCGTGTGTGATATGTGAAGATGGAAACAACTTTTCTGAAACACTGCCATATTATCAATGGTAATATATCAAGATAATTATTTGAGGGTTGTACAATGAAACTATTATTCAACATATAAATAGACAAGGTAGCATAAATATAAGTTTGGCACACGCAATAAGAGCATCCAATAAAGTATCAAAGCTTGTGTTTTTTGACTTCACCAAAGATGCAATTTTTTTTTTTTTGCAAAGCCTGGAGAGCTTGACCCTACAACAATGGACTCCTGAATAGAACAAGAGCTTGTGGAAGAACCCTATCACGTACTACAACACCAACATTTCGGCTACGATTTTGATAAGCCATCATTATACAACAAAGCTCTAATGCTAAAGCAATCATATGGAGGTCTACCTCACTGATAAGTGAGGGAAGTTCATTGATAATAGCCTCAAATGTAGATGAGGTGATTTTATCACCATAAGCAACAACTAAACAATTCAGAGTCCCCAGTGAACCTTTCATTAATGCACAATTGGCCTTACACAAAAATGTTGTTAGTTATGCAAAAACATGCTCCAATACAAATGAAAAATCATTTTAAATAGGAGAGCTAGCAATAACAACAAATTCCTTCACTATTGTAAGGCATGTTATCTCATTGCCCATGCGATCAACAAGAAGAGGTAAACACATGGGTAGTTCTCCCCGAATTTTATTGCCAAATTTTGAAATGACCAACCACATGCAAGAAATTGCACACTCGTTAACCTTCTGGTCCTGATATTGATTGGCCAATCATGTTAATATAACATTATAAATGGGGTGAAAATATGGCTTAAAATAGAAAATATGTGGCATCTCAAAGTTTGGTCGAATTTCCCTAACCAGCTCTCCACACACCCTCAGTGCCTCTGCAGTAACCCTGTAATATCAATCGCTGACAGTAGAAATCACTGATCCAGAAAGGGCCCTCATGTAGGGATGGAAAATAGAGGGTGAATGTGAAGCCATCACAAGCCTTGTGAATATGAGAGCTTCAATCTTAAAATTTGAGTTTGAGGAGTTTTCATTAATTTATTTCTCAATTCTAGGCACCAATGAACCTACATGATCATATAGGTAGTCAAGTAGCACAACCACAAGCTCCTTCAAGACTGAAAATGCCCCAACCTTAGTCTTCACTAATTTTTCCCGGAGCTATCTATTCAGAGATTTTACTAGTTTATGAACTTCTTGCCTCAACATCCATAGTGGGCCTGAATTTAGTGTATCTCCTTATCCTTTCCTCACATTCCCAGTCTTGCATAAAAACTCAATAAAGGGAGTAAAAACATCCATCTTAACATTTTCTTCTCACTCTTTAAACCTCCAAATCAACATTGGACAAACCTCTGTATACAATTTCAAAATAATTTCTGGAAAAGAAGTTATCAATGCAGATAAGCACTTTGCTTCTGCCCTATGAACCTTCCTGCATATCTTCATCAACACTATCATCATCACTATAAAATATGGGCTTGGACAAACAATCGGTGAAAATCATAAAAGAGGAATCATGCCATATTTGACCATTCGTCTCTCCAACGGATCACTTGAATATAGCACGATGAAATACAATAAGTAGAAGTGAAAAACCAGGAATTATTAGAAGAAGAGAAGCTCTTTGAGTCTGGATCACTGATTCATTTCATGATGGAAAATGGATACTGGTATGATGATGAGGATGTGGCACTTGGTTTAGCTTAGAGCTAGAACAAGATTACCATGCTGGCAAAGAGTTTTATCCAATGCAGAGGGTACACATGTATGCCAAATAGATCAAGACGCATGTGGATGGCCAAGATGGGGCAGCACCAGGGCAAGGATGCAATGTTGGTTTGGTGGCTAAGGGTGGTGTCCAGGCCGAGGCTCACAATTATTCAGTCTGCTTCAAAATCATGGATGTCAAGAATCAAAGACACCTATGTCGATATGATCACTCATTTAGGATGATCCATAACGATAAACAGGTGGCCGCCATAAAAAAAAGAAAGATTCTCCAAGAATTTAATACCAAGGTGTTTGTTGAGATGTACAAGTCTCTAGGCATATAGGTATGTCCAGAGTCTCAGCTACAACTTTCCTCCTTCCATTGATTAGAAGCCATGGTTATTTCTTTCTATATTGCTATAGTTTTTTTTTTTTTTTTGAAGTTTGTTGGACTGATAAAATTTTGAATACACAATGAGTACTTTTCACAGTATTCTGTATCATTGTGTTATTAGTCTTTACTTTCTGGTGTTTTGTCTCTGTTAATATATGTGCTGCAAGCCCAAATTTTATGGCCTCTGATGGTGACGGTTAATTAGGCACTCTCTTCACCAAACTATCACTATAATATCTTCATCATCACTATATTCATTGACACTCTCTTTGTCCTCCTCCTCTCCATACCTATCTTCTGTATCCTCTTCCATGTTACCTGTGAAGTTTCGATCATAACCAAATATTCTAATGCAAGTTCCAAAATAGAATCATTGTAGACAGCTACATCTCTGGCACAACGTAGCACAAAACTCTCCAATTACTACAAGCTATATTCTTGGAGTTCTTCATCTGCTTCTGTTGCATTCTGACAATAAATAATGATTAATAGAATTGTTTCATTCAAATGGGGTCCAAACCTATATCCAACATCATGAATTATTTCCCTAATCATCTATATGTTTGTCCAGACCATATCTTGGCTACCAGTGTTTTATCAAAAAATTAGACCCAATAGGCTGCTAATCAAATCAATCTCATGTAACTATTTCATACCAATATTTTGATTGAGACTTAGCCTCCTCTACCTGAGAGGGCTCTCTCAAGGGTTAATGATTTTTATAGAAATATAGATGGCTAACTATATGTGGGGTAATAAGTAGATAAATGATTGATATTGGTTGAAAATCACATTAGCAAGTGCACATTGGGCTTATGGAGTCAAAATAGCTTCAAAAAAACCAAACAATCTACTTAGCATGGAAATTGAGGCATATTAGAGTTCTAGTTAAGAGATACACATGTGAAACTGTAAAACACACAGTCAATTTTCCTATATAGGAATTCAAAGCATCATAGATGAATTTTTAGTAATATATACAAAAACCACCACAATAAGATAGTAAAAAGATGCAAAGTAGAACAAAAACACATTAGAAATATTTCTGAATCTCAAGTTGGCTAAGTAGAAATATCTGTATTAAGCTGAAAACCAGTCACTTACAATAAACATAGCCTGTTGCTAAAAATGTCCAACCTTTAGCGTATTCGACTTCTTGATCTTTTATATATCATTTAAAACATAATATAACCTTATCCTGAGCTAGATACATCAAACTCCTGACTCTTGACACCTTGCTTAACAATATGACAAGGTATTTATTACAAAAAGATAGCTACAAATCTAATAAATAGTCCTATTACAAATAGGAATCAAAATCCTTATCTCTATTGATAACAACCTTATTTAACTAAATTACATCATTTTCCAAGTGTATTTACATATGGTTGAATCCATATGACAAGCTTCAACACTTTATGACCATAACACTGATCTCCATCAAAGTAGGAAATTGTCCCCTGTTTTCTAGGCATGGGATCCTTTGTTTTCTTGAGACACTCTGACCATCATGAACCCATCACTTTGAGGCTTTTTTGTTGTTAGAAACTAAAGTTACACCTTCCTAAAAAAATCCCTAAGTCCCAGTTGTCCAAAACCATCATCAAACTGTTCAAAATGAGTTGAAATAAAATGTGCTAAAAAAACAACACAATTTTGTAGCGCTTTTCATATTGCAGCTCCCTTACCCTTTCTTCTCCAAAATTTCGATTTCTTTCCTCTAGGATTATCTTCAATAAAATTTATTACATCCTCCCCAGCAACGTTAGGTCATAATTCACACTTTTTCCCTTTGAAAATTTATGAGAAAGAGTCAAAAAAGCTGCTATAGCAGTTTCGTAGTGCTTTTCACTCTTTTTACACTGTTTGCACTACGAAACTACTGAGTGAGCAGGTTTGTCCAATTTTTTTCAAAATTAAAACCAAAAGTGTACCAAAACTTAAAATAACACTAGTTTCATAAAATCAAAAAGTCACATGAACTGAAAAGCACAGTTTTCATGAGGTTCCTTCTTAATTTTCAATTGATTTAGCTTTTGAATTTTTAATGATTGTCATTCTGCACCTTTGTTATTTAACTCATCCTGAGTCAATTTCATCTGCTGCTCCAAGTCCTCCACTTGATCTCTAAGTCTTTTATTACTGGCTCTCAAGTGAGTATTGATTACTCTGACAAATTTAGCTTCCTTGATGGCTGGAATTGTCCATGTGAAAAATTGTTCTGCACTGCTTGAGGTTTCAGAAATAGAACCAGTTTGACCCTCCCACAATGCCTTCATTATTTTGAATTCTGGTTTTTCAATACTATGCTTCCTAGCCCTCTTTATCATCATAGTAATTTCTTGGTTTGCTAATCTCAATTTCTCCTCAAGATGTTGACACTGTGTCATTTCTTCTTTTCCCTTCATTGTTCTGCTGGCTGCATGCTCTACTGTTGGTGATGATAGGTCAACCAATTCTTCAGGGAATTTAGATATTTCAATAGTTTCTTGTACTTCCTTGCTACCTTCCTTGAGTTTCCTAGCATGCCTAGTTAAAGTTTTCCTTGTTTAAAAGATAAAGGCTGCATTTTCACCCTCAAATTCAAGCTTCTTTGCAGACTTAACCTTTCTCTGTTTGTGTTCATCTACTCCAATGAAGTCAGCTTACACAATGGGTGCCTCCTCTATGTAAATAGCATGTAGGATGTCATCTAAATTTCCCTTAATTGCTAGGCTATCCTCTGAGAATGAAAAAACAATCTTTCCTTTTGATGCCACTGCTTGGCTTCTTATCACTCTTGTGATGTCCTGCTTGCTGACATCCTTTCTCTATTTTTCCTCTTTGACATTCTTTGACCTATGTTTTGTAGGTGATGGATTTGGTGAAATAATAACTTGTGTCTGCTCTGTCCTTTTCTCAACTTGTTTCCTTGGTTTCATTTTTACAAATTCCTTTGGTTTTGCAACCACAGGCTAACTAGACTCTACTACTGGTGGTGAAGGAGTTACTTTAGTTTTAGGGTTTCTAGCTGGGGTTAGGGTTTCCAGCTCAAAACCATTCATAAACAAAAAGGAAGACCAATCCCTGCCTATCTTCTGAAGCTCATTCAAAATCAATAACTTCATAAAACCATGATGAAATAAAGATTTTTCATACCCATCAGATTTGGCTTGTGCTTTATTAGCCATTTTGGAAAGACTCCTATGCAAATAAAAGGGAAAATCGAGTGAGATCTTACCAGTGAAATGAAGAAGCACCTTGAAATGATATGTGTAGACCTTATGGTATCTTCCTTCACATGTACAGTATCTCTGAATGTTAAACAAAAAATTTACATAGGTGTATTTAATGCAGCTTCTAGGCATTGCATTATTGAGGTCCATATCTGCATACTCAGGTTTCATGAATTCCTTGTATGGCTCCATGTCAAATTTAAAACCTTTGAACCAAGTTTCTTGGTCCCTTGGTATTTATGTTACAGAAGAAATAATATTTGGTGTAATTGGAACATTTAGCATCCCAACCTTGGTAGTTGTTCCATTGAAGTGCAAAGAAAATTCTTTAGACACTTGTGTGTGGAAACCCTGCAACTTTTCACAAAATCAGAGACAACCTACTCTATTGAATGCCTCCATCATTGTTTGGTCTTCAATTATGGCCTTCATATTTTCAGGCTGATATCTTAAGCAGTGTCCCCCTCTGTGGGCTTTCTTTTCCTTTGCCATGCTTCTCAGAAAAACCTGTGAACTTCAATTGAATATATGAAACAACCTCGCTTGAATATATAGAACAACCAAAGGTTTGGCTTGACTACTTTAGAGCTTATACACTCGAATGAAGGCAAATGAAATGAGAATGACCAAATTAGGCAAAATTTTGAATTTGGAATGTCATCTCATAACTGAATGATGCCTCATTCATACCCTATCATGACAATGATAACTGTAGGACATGTAAGTACATTGAATCTCATCACTAACTGACTCATCGTACCACTAACCTATCAATTCCCAATGGATTCTAACAAATTTTAGCTCAATTGACAAGATGGTTAAGAAACTGCGCTTTCGTATCGTCCACAGTGTATTTTTCCCAGTTTGTGCTATGAAACTATTAGCTCTTTCATAGTGCAAATCAACTTTTTTGAACTAACGGCGCTATGAAAACGTGGATTCTTGGCTAATTGCACAATTTTTACCTGAAACCTTATGGAATGACTCCTAAATGGAAAATATGAGCATTTGACCATGAATGGACCTTTAAAATACTTTATTTGTACTTAATTATGACCTTTGAACTTGTGAAAATCTAACCTAGCCTTAACCAAATCCTCAAATGACTTCTAAACCTATTTTGAGATCATGATAAAAAAACAGAGTTAACCCAATAATGTTTTGAAAATTTTTGGGTGATAACACAGTGCATCCACGAGAACCAGTTCCATGATCATATTGTAGAAGCCTTCACTGAACACGAGATCTTTGATCCTTTCAAGCCACAACCAGACAATAGAACAATGGATTTCTCCGTAATGGTGGTTGTAATATGTTGGATAGGAAGAGGATTCAATCACACAAATAGCACAAGTATTTCACACACAAAACAATGAGCTTTGGCTCTTCAATTAATCTTCAATCACTCTAAATCACAATGAATACAATGAACCCGTTGAAGGGTATTTAGCCTAATTAACATGCACACATTCTCACATAACTCAACTTGATCATCACTCACTTAACTAACTCTCTAAATCACTCACCAAATTTATCCATCACTCAACTCAACTAATTCACTTAACTGATTGTCTAACTCTACATGTGGGAGGTAATTACATATTTTAACACTCCCCCTTAATTATGACCACTAAACTAAAACATAACTCATGACAACTCAAACATGCCTGCTGGTCTATGTCTCAGCTAAACTTACAACACCCAAGTTTCTTTTGTGAAACTCAAACAAATCTCTTGCTAATGGCTTTTTAAATATATCAGCCAATTGATCACTAGATTTATAAGGCTTCAAGTGAACTTCTCCATTGCTCACAAGTTCTCTAATAAAATGATATCTAGTATCAATATGCTTGCTATTTTGATGAAACACACTATTCTTGGATAGTGCAATCGATGATGTGTTGTCACAGTATATTGTTGTTGATCCTTGTTGTTGCTACTTGAGTCCATCCAATACTCTTCTTAACCATACTACTTGGCATGCTGTTGAAGTTGCTGCTACATATTCTGCATTTGCTGATGATAGTGTCACAATGAACTTATTCTTACATGCCCATGCTATCACTCTTGAACCAAGATGAAACACATAACTAGATGTGCTCTTTCGATCATCCAAACTTCCTACAAAATCACTATCTATGAATCCAATCAATTCTTTCTTTTCTATACTTGCATACATGATGCCATAATCTCTAGTTCCTACTATGTATCTCAGAATTATTTTTCCAACAGTCCAATGTGTGTCTTTTGGAGTCTCCATAAATTTGGAAATCAAACTTACTTGTTGCATAATATCTGGTCTTATAGCTATGAGATACATGACGCTGCCAAAAAATATTTTGAATAGAGTTGGATTGACATTTGCTCCATCATCCTTACTTAACTTTGTACCTGTTGCAACTGGTGTAGGTACAAGTTTGCAATTATCTGTCCTGAGTCATTTCAGAAAATCTCTAGCATACTTACTTTGGCAAATAAAAATTCCCTTTTCATATTGCTCAACTTCAATGCCAAGAAAATATTTCATGAGACCAAGATCTGTCATCTCAAATTATTTCATCATGGCTGCTTTAAATTCATCTAACTCAAGATCACCTGTAAAAATCATATCATCGACATATAGGCAAACAATCAAAATCTATCCATGCTCATTTACCTTTGTGTATGAGGTAGGATCAATGTTGCTTCTACAAAATCCATTCTTAATCATGTAGTTGTCAATTATGATATACCATGCTCTAGGTGCTTGCTTAAGTCCATAGAGTGCTTTCTTCAATCTGTAAAATTTATCTTCTTTACCTTCAACTTCATATCCTAGAGGCTGTTGCACATAAATTTATTCTTCTAAAATTCCATTCAAGAAGGCTAATTTGACATCCATCTGATATACTTTCCACTTGTTCTGAGTTGTTGTCGCTAGAAATTCTCTTATAGTATCCAATTTGGCTACCGGAGAAAATATTTCCCCAAAGTCTATTCCCGGTTGCTGCGAGAATCCTTTTGCCACAAGTCTTGCTTTAAATATGTCAATCTCACCTTTCTCATTCACCTTTTTAATGTACACCCAATTCACACCAATGAGATTTTTATCATTTGGTAAATCAACCAAATCCCATGTATCATTCTTTTCAATTGAATTCATCTCTTCATCCATGGCTTGCACCCAATTTTCATCTCTGATTGCTTCTTCAAATGAAGAAGGTTGGAATGCCAACAATGCAAAATTTGAACTAACATCCAAATCATCATAAATATCTTTCGGACTTCTCATATTTTTCTTACCATTGCTTGATTCATTACTTGATTGGCTTCTTGGAAAATTCTGGTCTATTGATCTGCTTGAAGATCCACGCCACTCTGAAAATCTTGGAGTCCTTGCCTATGTGACTTTGTTTGGTGTCTACTCTCTTGATTCTTGCTGCTGATTTTCTGCTACATCATCCTCTTCCATCAATGGTGCTTGTGCATTGGTTAGTGTGTCTACAGTCCCATTCCATGACTCTTGTTCTTTGAACACAACATCTCTGCTAATGATTGTCTTCTTGGTGACAGGGTTATACAATTTGTAAGCTTTTGACTGCTCACTATAACCAGTAAATATGCATTTTTCACTTTGATCATATAATTTTCCTCTTATTTTCCTAGGCACATGTGCATAGGCTACACATCCAAAAACTCTAAAATGAGACACACTGCATGACATACCTGACCATGCTTCTTCTGGAAATATGTTCATCACACTCTTTATAGGAGATCTATTTATTACGTAAAAAACACATGCAACTTCTTCTACCCAATACTCATTAGACAAGTGTCTTTCTTTCAACATGCTCCTTGTCATGTTCATGATTATTCAGTTCTTTCTCTCTTCTATACCATTCTATTGTGGTGTGTATCTGGTTATAAATTGTCTTCTGATTCCATGTTTTTTGTAGTACTCATGGAATGCTTTCGAATCATATTCTCCACCACGATTTGATCTCAATATCTTGATTTATCGATCACTTTGGTTCTCCACTAAGGCTTTCAACTTTACAAAACTTTGAGACTTTTGCTTCAAGAAGTAAACCCAAGTCTTCCTAGTATAGTCATCAATAAAAGTGAGGAAGTAGCAACTTCCACCAATCGACTGTGTCATCATAGTTCCACACAGGTTGGTATGCACCAACTCAAGTGGTTTCTTTGCTCTGTATGAAACTCCTTTCGAAAAAATTTCATGGTGTTTCTTTGCCAACATGCAACACTCACAAGTTCTAGCAGGTTCTTTGATGGGAGGTAAACCTTTGACCATCTGTTTCTGCTGCAACAATCTTAAACTGGAAAAATGCAAGTGTCCAAACGAAAAGTGCCATAACCAATAATCATTAGAACATGCAGCTATAAAATAACTAACCTGATCATTTTAGTTCATAATTAGACGAAAGAGTTTGTTCCTCGTCATCTGCACCTTTGCAATCAGTTGCTTTCTTTGGGATTTGTCATAAATAACACACTGTTGCCCCTGAAAGATAACTTTGTATCCTTTCTACGTCAATTGGCCAACACTTATCAAATTACGTTTGAGTTGAGGGACATAATATACCTCTGATATGGTCTTTGGCTCCTCCTGCTTGGTCACAATGTTGACCACTCCTTTTCCATCTACATCCACAGTCTTGTCAGTCCCCGAGTTTACCTCTGTCTTCACAGATGCATCCAAATTTGCAACCAAATTCCTGTTGCCTGTCATGTGCTTACTGCAACCACTATCTAATAGCCAAACCTTATCAGACAGTTCATGCATGGCATTGCATGTTAGGAACATGGAATCAGTATTCTCTATCCTAACATTAGCTCACTGATTTCCTTGATCAACTATCTTCTTCCTACAATCACGAGCATAATGACCAAATTTATTGCAATAATAACATTTCACCTTTGATTTGTCAAACCTTTGATCATTGTGAAAGATTCTACTATTGATGTTTCCACTTTAATGCTCATGCTCTTCTCGACCATCTCTCTGACCACCATAGGTGCTGCCTCATTCTCTACCTCTTGATCGACCTCTGCCTCGACCTCTTGAAATATAGACTTTAATTTTGAAGGCAGTTTCTAAAGTGGAATCCTTAATTCTATATATCCTCACCTCATGCGATAGAAGGGATCCCATCAACTCACCAACTGTCAAATTTTTCAAATCCTTTGCTTCTTCTATGGCTGATACCACAACATCAAACTTGGTAGACAAATATCGAAGAACGTTCTCAATCACTATTCGATCTTTAATATCTTCACCTTATATTTTTAACTGATTGGCGATAGACATGACCCTATTCATGAAGGAATAAATTTCCTTTGTCTCCTTCATCTACAGACTTTCAAAATCTCTCCTAGTATTCTGCAATTTAACAATACTGACTTTGGCCATACCTTGATATCTTGTCGCCAAATTTTCCCATCCTTCCTTTTTTGAATAAGTTATCATTATCTTCTGGAACACTACTTGGTCCACTCCCTGCTAGATAAGAAGCAACACTTGTGCATTCTTCCTCTTGTCTTTCTTCCATTACTCCCTGTTTGCATTACTGAGGGCTCATTCTTCTACATCGTTCAGAGATTCTGCAAACCCAAACTTGACATGATCCCATACATCATGTGCTTTTAGCATAGTCTCCATTTTAATAGGCCACACATCATAATCTTTCCCAGTGAAAGAAGGAAGTTGTGGCTGAAAACTTGATGTGGCCATCTTGCTTCAAAAACAAATTCTCTGATAAAAACCCTAAATTTCTCTTTTTTTTTAATGAGGACTTTGAAAAGCTGCTTAAAAAAATCCCTTTTATTTTATTTATATAATAAATCCTTATTTTTATAAAATATTTATATATATATATATATATATATATGTATGTATGTATGTATGTATGTATGTATGTATGTATGTATGTATGTATGTATATATATATATATATATATATATATGTGTGTATGTATATATATCTATATATATATATATATATATATATATATAACTTTTATAATAACCTTCTCCTTTTTAAAAAAATATTTTAAGAACCTTTTAAAAAAAAATATTATAAAAATACTTCTTTATAAAACCCTTTTATAAAGCTCTTTTATAAATGCTCCTCTTTTCAATCTTTAAAAGTATTTGTATATCCAAAGAGGCCTTTTACAAATTCTCCTTTTATCAAGCCCTTTTTTTGTTTAAATTTTTTTATACCACCCACGTGACTTTCAAAATTAAATAATGTATGTACCTTTTCAAAAGGCTCACGTCACGTGACTTTTTTTGGCTTTTTATCTGATTCCGATTGCCACACACGATCAATACACAAAACCACGAAATAAACCAGTTTTTCAGTCAAATGTAAGTTCAACGAAATCTCAACAAGTTTTCAAAGGAGAAGTTGTGGACCTCTTCTTTTGATACCTTCTACTCTTAACCTTCTTCTCTGGCTCTGCTTGCCCACGGATCTTCTAATCCTTCCTTAGCTCCAATAACAATCTGTTGCATAGGCAGAGGATTCAATCCCACAGATAACACAAGTATTTCACACACAAAACAATGAGTTGTGGCTCTTCAATTAATCTTCAATCACTCTAAATCACAACGAATACAATGAACCCACTGAAGGGTATTTAACCTAATTGAAATGTGCACATTCTCACATAACTCAACTTGATCATCACTCACTTAACTGAATCTCTAACTCACTCACCAAATTTATTTATAACTCAACTAAACTAATTCACTTAACTGATTGTCTAACTTTTAATGCGGGAGGTAATTACATATTTTAACATAATAGTAGTCAGTCTTACCTTTTGCTTCCATTGCGCGGACTGTGCAATTGAAATTACTGCATTTTTGTGGTGCCATCCAGTCCTCTCTCTGTATTGCACTCCACTAACACATGTATGGAACGTTGAGATAGGTTTGGTTTCTGTTACATGTTCACTGCACTGCAATACATTGACCTCCAATAATCTGTGACACTTTTCAAAGAATTATGGCACTAAAGTATCTGGAGAGGCGACATAATGTCATTAATTCCTCCTATTCTAGCATCATCTGACCATAACGCCTGACCATGATCTGTATAATATTTATTTTCGACATCATATGACCATAAGGCATGACTGCGATGTGAAGAATATCTATTTTCTTCCAGCTTTGACCTGGTAGTTCTGATGGCGGCATAAATTTCTGACTCTAATCATAACGTTTCCTGTAGTACTACCTTCTACACATTTCCCTCGATTTTTTATATCGTGTTTACACTTTATGCCTTCCACTCACATGAAGCTTGTATTTTGCATGTATCTCCTTGCCAGTGCATTATATCTCAAAGGATTACAGATTCAAAGGCTGCATCATTCTTGGTTATTTGATCACCATGATACATCTCTCTCTTCTGTAAAGACACATTCAGATCATGCCTAAGGGGAAGGTGTCGAGATGCGTGTGAGCCCTCGGTCCATTTATTGCAATCTATTTTCTGGGCAGACATGGTCCATAAACTTCATCATACTGTTTCTCGTTCCACATATTTCATAAATATTGGCCTGGTGTGGTTTCAAAGGGAATTATTAGCGGCACTCTTATGGGTGATGGAGATTCCTTTGTTGTTATTTAGACCAATACTTATTTTAAATTTCGAACCCATTTTCATTTAGTTGCAGAGAAGATGCGATTTTTTTTTTGAATGGCAATGGAGGAAATGGAGACAGTGGAAAGTCTCCATCATCACCGTCATCTTCATCCTCATCATCCTCTACTTCATCTTTAGTACATCAGCCATACAAGTCAAAGAACATGGGTAAAATTCCTTTTCTAAAACTTGATGTTAAGTTTGGATTGCCGATGTTTGATGGTGAAGTTAATGTAGAAAAGCTAAATAATTGGATTAGGCTAGCAAAGAGAAGGAAAAATTATTTCACAAACACTGTTCTAAAACTAGCTATGATGAAGATCATTGTTGGAAACTTCATCCAGAGTTGAAACCAGAAAGTTTTAAAGCCAGAGAGAAAGCTAAGGAGAAAGGAAAAATTGTTGCAATAGTTGAACAAGACATAGGGTTAGATTCAGGAGATGAAACAAAAATCATAGCTATGGGACTAAATAACTTGAAGGGAAAAGAGATTGAAATTAAACCCAGTTCTATTATATCTAACTATCACATACAAGCTCCAAATGAAGAAGAGAGAATTGAAATGTTTCATGTGAGGGTCATTTCCAAACATACCAAGGTTGACACATTGTTTGACAGTGGGTCACAAGAAAATTTAATCTCTGAAGACTTAGTCAAGAAACTTAATCTTGAGACCATTCCACATCCAAAACCATATCCACTTTGTTGGATTTGTAAGGATGAAAATTTACAGGTTTCAAAGAAGTGCATGTTGCGCTTTGCAATAATTGCACATTTCATTGATACAATTGAATTAGATGTTGTTCCACTTGATATAATAGGTATGGTGTTAGGAAGTCCTTACTTGTATGAGAGGAAAGAAATATTCCATCACCATGAGAAAAAATACCATTTATTCAAAGATGGCAAGGAGTATATTGTGAGAGCTCATCGAAAAAACCTAGACACTTATTTAGTTAATGCAAGGCAGATGAAGAGGCTCGTCAATGCAAGCCAAAATTTGACATTGATGATGATTAAAAAAAGAGAAGTTTTACATAATCCTTTTCAAACAAATGCTAATGTAAGTAATGAGTTGTTTCAGTTTGAAAGTAGGTTATCTTTGAAAGAAGATGACAAGCAGCTGCAACAGTCGACATTGGCGTTGAACGGTGCTAAAAAAAAAGTGTCAGTGCAAGAAGTTGCAAAGGTCAAAGAGAGGGAAAAGAAACTTGACAAAGAAGGCACAAGATTTAGAAATGTTCATTACTGGTTTTAGAAAGGCATGGTACAATGGAAAAGAAACTTGGTCAGGAATCGACACAAGTTCAAGGCAAATTCAGCAAAAAATCACCATAAGGACAAAACGCAAGGTGAGAGTAATTCCAAGATTCCTTTGATTATGGAGCAATGTAGAAATAAGATGTTTACTACAAATTTAGGTTGTTGTTCTACAATTTCAGTAAATGTGCAGCATGAAAATGTCAAAGTCAACAATGTTTGGTTGATGGAATCAAGGGAAAATTTTTCGTTTCATGAAAAGCTCCAATTAATGAAATGAGGGAAATTTCAGTGGATAAATATTGGAAGAGTGGGGACATAGTATCCTCATCTTCATGTTAGTAATCCAGAGAGATTTTGGGGTCCAAAAGATTCCCATTGGGGAGGTGTGATCAAGAGATTATGTGTTATGCTCAAAAATAAAAGTGCTCGAAATAGGTCCAAACCTCAGCTGTCGGAAAGGTCTCATCGTTGCGATTCTGATGTTGTGAATGGTTTGAAAAACTGATGTCGTATGAGGAAGATATCGTATTCTATCCATTTTCCCAAACAAAAAAAAAATTGTGACTACATGCCCAGTCAGCATGTAGGTACAGTCAACAAGCATATTCTGGAATATTTCATTTTGACCAATCAGATCTTGACAAGTGGAAATCAGAAATTTGATAGTTGGTTGAATTTTTATTTTTCGGGCCAATGAAACACTGCCACGTGGCAGGCTCGGATGCCACCATGTGGCCCCTGAACGAAGTGTTAAAATTTATTTGGAGCCAATGGGAATCGACCACCCGACCTGCTATCCACCAAGCTACAAAACCTCCTTCTATATATAGGAGTCCATGGGGTCACAATATAATCCTAGCTGACCTAACAATAATAATTTAAGGGCACAATAATAACAATATGGGGGTTACAAGGGTACAACAATAACAATAAGGGGGTTATACTAACAACAATAAGGGACTACACTAGTAATATAGGGACCTAACACTAGGTTCCATAACTAAATACAAAATATTTTAAGAGATTTTCAAGAGAATCTTTTCATCCCGCCATAGGGCTTCACATATGTGTTACACAGCATTTTTTCACCATCCCTGCAATCCCTTGCCCCGCATATTGGAGGGTATTTCCTGTGACCTATGAGGAATGTCATACTCTAAAAACACTTTCTTTGAATCCTTCTGCATAAGGACATCATTTATCCTGCTAAATATTTCCTCAGAAAGCCCATAAAAACCTATGTTTTGGCATTGGCGTGAGTAGCCAGTTCACCCCTCATGCCAATGTGGAGGATGTACACTAGAGGCCGCGCCAGCTAGCACTTTGTCTCTTTTTTGTGCCCGTGGTAGCCTTTTTGGGAATTTTTTTTAACAAATTAGAGGTGGAAGTTTCCTTTAACCACCTTAGGGATGACTCATTGGAAATGGTTAAACTTGATAAGCCACGGATCTCTCCCTTTAGGTAATGGTTTTAACTCCCATGGAAAATTCTTTAAAGATAGGACTTCCCTCCATGATTATAGGGATCCTAACCTCTCCTCCTCCCTCTATATAAACAAGCCTTCTCCCTTTACAAAAGCTAACTAAACATATAGCCAAGAAGCTGAACTTGGAGAAGAGATACTATAGCTGAGTAATCGCTATAGAGAAGGTAGAGCCAAGGAGAATTCAGTAGAGAGAGCCTTGTCTGAATTCCCAACGAGCTTTGTGAGACATGCTCCGTTGGAACCCTGTTGGAAGAGACCACAACGTCGAAGCCTGGTTGTACTCTTCCTTCCTTTAATTAATATACTCGACTATGGTATTGGTTCCATCTGTGTGTTATGTTTATTTAATGCATTTGATTTGGTCTTCTTTGACAGACTGATAGTTATGGATGTGAATAGTATGTTGTATATCGTCTTTGTTTCTTGTGTATGTGCAGGTATCCGAGCGTGAGAACGGGCAGATCGTGATCTGTCAAACCAGGAGCGAGAGGCAGCAACTCTTTCGACGACAACAACAACGCAGGATATACGGTAAGTTATCTATCGAACACGTGTCCATTCATTCAACAGAACGATGTCACTATACGTTCGTTCAGGTTGCAATCATCTCCCAAAGCCACAGGGATCGCCTCTGTCCAGAAAGGGGATTTACCTCACCAAAAAATTGGCGACTCCACTGGGGAATTTCCTTTGATTTTGTCACTCTTGCGTCCCTAGTCATTCAGCTGGATTTACGTGGTTGACCACGTTTTTCCATGTTGAGCAAAGAATTACTATATTTTATTTTTGCTTGAAGTGGTGAGTCCGGTCTTAGTTGGGAGAGAAATTATTTTAAGGTTTGTTCCTATTCAGCATTAAGAATTTTCTTTTATTTTTTCCGATAGTCACACCGATCACAACGCTATTTTCAATTAGAAACTCCACACCACCAAAATACCATTATGCAAGTTTTCGTTGAGCAATTCACGCCAGTTGGCGCTAGTTTCATCCACAAAAGTCGTGCCAATTTCAGGGTGTGTGAAAAATTGAGGTTTTTTCCCTAATTCCTCCACCAGTGTGTCTTTCCCTTCTGGTCTTTTTCTCTGTATGACTTACACGTTCTCTCCTTTACTTTTTCGCTTGTGAGCATAGATTACATTGCTCATTGTTCAGCTAAAAAGTCTTCTTTCTATGATTGCTTGATGTAAAAGGGAATGAATGCCTTGTTTTTAGCTCATGCTTTGGAAGTCATTTTTGTGCTTGACCTCATATGTCTTGTAGCCTTTTGAGGAATTTCATTACAAATTGTTTAAAACAACGATTGCATTTTTAGTGTTGGTTTGCATCCCTTTTTAATTCATCCTTCCATTAAGGAAATTTGCGTTCATTTAGTTTTCGTCTCAGAGTTTTCTTTTCGTTAAAGTGCATTAGATCACATTGCATTGAAAAGTCTTCTTTGAGATCCATCATTGAACTTAGATTACACTGTTTGATGGTTGAAAACTAAAGGTTGTATTGAGCGCATTCTCTTTCATTAAAAGCATGCATTAAGTAGATTCTTATTTCATCAAAAAATGCATTTAGTTAATTCTTATTCTTTCAAACGAAAAAGGAAATTGTGCATAGATTACAATTGCATAGTTTTCAAAAAAGAGGATTTTTCGTAGATCACATTGCATAATTTGCATCATTGAATGTTTTAGATTACTTTTGGATAGTGAAAGTCATCTAGTTTGGAAAAGTTTCATTTGCAGTATTGTTGTTTGTTGCATCATTGTTTGAGACTCTTCCCTTAACTAGATAGCATTCATCGAATTGAAAGATTTCTTTCCTGATATAGCTGCATATAGGAGATTGTTAGATGACATGCGGTAGGGCCTTGAAATTGAGACATAATTCGAGATCAACTTTAAAATTTATACAATCAACCTAACGAAGCATTAAAACCTAACGAAACATTTTAGTGGTCTAGGCTAGAGACGTGTACCATTGGAAAAACCCCTAGGTGTGACAACAAATTATTTTTTAATTAGCAATCGTTGTTCCCATCCCAGATCTAGCTTCTCAAATTGACCCTTCCATGTTTACTTCTTAATCATCTCGTGGCGTGAAAAAAATATTCCTGTCATATTACCGATATTTTCACAGAAAATTTTATGCCAATCTCGTCATGGCCCATTCACTTTTCAAATGTTTTACCATATGTGAATCCCCATGGCAGGATGAAAAAATTCTCTTGCAAATCTCTTAAAATATTTTTTATTCAGTTATGGAACCTAATGTTAGGTCCCTATATTACTAGTGTAGTCCCTTATTGTTGTTAGTATAACCCCCTTATTGTTATTGTTGTACCCTTGTAACCCCCATATTGTTATTGTTGTGCCCTTACATTATTATTGTTAGGTTGGCTAGGATTATATTGTGACCCCATGGACTCCTATATATAGAAGGAGGTTTTGTAGCTTGGCAGATAGTAGGTCAGGTGGTTGATTCTCGTCGGCTCCAAATAAATTTTAACACTCCATTCTAGGGCCACGTGGCGGCCTCTGGGCCCGCCACGTGGTAGTGTTTCATTGGCCAAAAAAATAAAAAGTCAACCAATTATCAAATCTTTGATTGCCACTTGTTAAGACCTGATTGGTCAAAACAGAGTATTTTGGAATATTCCTGCTGATTGTACCTGCATGCTGACTGGGCATCCAGTCACAAAAATTTTGTTGTTTGGGAAAATGGACAGAATGCAATATCTTCCTCATATGACTTCGGTTTTTCGAACCGTTTGTGTCGCTGGAATTGCAACGATGAGACCTTTCCGACCGCTCAGGTTTGGACCTATTTTGAGCACTTTCATTTTTTAGCATAACACATGATCTCCTGATCACACCTCCCCACTGGGAAGATTTTGAACCCCAAAAGCTCTCTGGATTACTAAACATGAATATGAGGAGACTGTGTCCCCACTCTTCCAATCTTTATCCACTAAAATTTCCCTAATTTCATTAATTGGAGCTTTTCATGAAATGACAAATTTTTCCTTGATTCCGTCAACAAAACATTGTTGACTTTGACACTATCATGCTGCACATTTACTGAACTTGCAAAACAAAAACCTAACTTTTTAGTAAACATATTGTTTCTACATTTCTCTATAATCAAAGGAATCTTGGAATTACTCTCACCTTGTGTTTTGTCCTTATGGTGATTTTTTGTTGAATTTGCCTTGAACTTGTGTCGATTCTTGACCAAGTTTCTTGGCCATTGTACCATGCCTTTTTGAAACTAATAATGAACATTTCTGAATCTTGTGCCTCCTTTTTCAAGTTGCTTTGCCCTCTCTTTGACCTTTGCGTTCAACACCAATGTCGACTGCTGCAACTACTTGTCATCTTCTTTCAAAGAAAACCTACTTTCAAACTAAAACAAATCATTACTTACATCATCATTTGTTTGAAAAAGATTATGTAAAACTTCTCTTTTTTTAATCATCATCAATGTCAAGTTTCGTCTTGCATTGACGAGCCTCTTCATCTGCCCTGCATTAACTAAAGAAGTGTCTAGTTTTTTGCAATGAGCTCTCACAATATACTCCTTGCCATATTTGAATAAATGGTATTTGTTCTCATGGCAATGGAAAATTTTCTTATTTTCATACAAGTAAGGACTTCCCAACACCATACTTGTTATATCAAGCAGAACAACATCTAATTCAACTGTGTCAATGAAATGTACAGTTATTGCAAAGCGCAACATGCACTTCTTTGAAACTCGTAAATTTGCATCCTTACAAATCCAACCAAGTGGATATGGTTTTGGATGTGGAATGGTCTCAAGATTAATTTTCTTGACTAAGTCTTTAGAGATACCTTGGTATGTTTGAAATGACCTTCACATGAAACATTTCAATTCTCTCTTCTTCATTTAGAGCTTGTATGTGACAGTTATATATACTAGAACTGGTTTTAGTTTCAATCTCTTTCCCCTTCAAGTTATTTAGTCCCATATCTATGATTTTTTTTTCATCTCCTGAATCTAACCCTATGTCTTGTTCAACTATTGCCACATTTTTTTCCTTTCTCCTTGGCTTTCTCTCTAGCTTTAAAACTTTCTGGTTTCAAATCTAGATGAAGTTTCCAACAATGATCTTCATCATGGCTAGTTTTAGAACAGTGTTTGCAAAAGAATTTTCCATTCTCTTTTCTGACAATGTTTGAATTTATCTTTTTCTTCCAATTACCCTTAAACTCATTTTCCCCATTCTCATCTAAGTTTTGTTTTCTCCTTGTCTCTAAATGTGTGACTTGTACACGAACTTCATCTAGGCTTGTAGAGTTAAACATGAGGATAGTATGTCTTAGGTAGGTATGTATGCCTCCTATACACTTGAACTAAGTGTCTTGTGATGTTTCCTCCCCCTTTCAATATCATCATGCAAGCTCCCTAATTCTCAATAATGCGACGACAACGCTAGTCGGTCGAGGATTGACCAAGGCCATATTAGCCACATGTATGTTTTCAATTTTTAAGGAGTTGTTTTTAGTGTGACTTTTTGGAGTTTCAGATGCCTAATTTTTAAGGAGTTGTTTTTAGTGTGACTTTTTGGAGTTTCAGATGTCGAAATCTGGTGAAAAAAATTGAGGCAAAATCTTGATTTCTGTTATTCAAATTAGTTTTTTTACTACATATATGGATTTAGCACCCTAAAAAACCCTTTGAAGACTTGGATTGTGCAAAATTACTCATAAAACTTCAATTTTCAATAAATTCCTGCCAAAATTTAGAGAAATCAAACAAGAAAAACTACCTTAAAAACCTTCCAAAAAATCACACTATAAACTACTCAAATTCTTAATAAAGCAGCAGTTGATGAATGATGGTTTTCATAAACCATATTGACAAAAGGGGATGAAGCATCCCTCAAGCTTCCTCATATATCAACCATGCCATCTTCCTCAAGTAAGTAGTACTCTATAATTCTTAATAAAGCGGTAGTTTGATAAATGATGGTTTTCATAAACCATACCAACAAAATGGTATGAAGCATCCATCCTTTCTAGGAAATAACAAATTTTAACTAGGAAATAACAAATTTGTTCCATCCTTTCTTAAGAATTAATTGAATATAATTGGAAATTGATGCAAGTCTAGAAGCTTTTCATCCTTCATATTACTTATTTATGTTTTTGCATTTTGTATCCTTGTTCTTAATGCACAAGATCCTAATTTATAAAAGGAGAATGAGATAGGAGGTATTGCACTTAATTTTAAGATTATAATCTATACATTTCTTTTGGATATGATTAAGTTTTATGTAGGCTTCTAAACAAATGATGCAACTCTAAACTTCAAAGTTATATAAGGAAATTGTAATAATATGGTTACCAAATAATACTTTATTCTCCTTAGTTTAACAATAATTCAATTCTTCAACTTCTTTCTCAATATTGAAATAGGATTTTAACCCTCCACTAACTCTTTTCTCAAAACTATAATTCTACTTGAGCTTATGATTTTAGTCAACTTCAAGATACTTGTATGAATGCAATTCATTTAAGATTTTACTACCATATTTAAAATTAGGGCAAGTTAATTTCTTGGATTTGGTGACCACAATCTTATACTTGTGAATATCATATATATATATATATATATATATATATATATATTATCATAAAAGGATAGTATCATCCATGTAAAGAAGAAAATTAATGACCAATACATGAAGTACAAATAAAAATTCATTTACATATAAAAAAAAGCAAAAATAAAAGGAATTAATAAAATTGGTCCCAACCAATTTAATTAGTTACATTCCATACAAATCACATTTAAAATGACCTGAACATTAAAGAGCTAGGAAAGGTGGGTGGATATAAAAAAAGATACAAAAATTCCAAAACAAATTCTAAAAATAATGAAAACAAGAAAAAATTACTCTTCTCGTTATTAATTGATAACTCCAACAATATTTTCCACCAAAAATAGATAAATTGATTGTACCAAATAGATGGAGAGGGTTCAAGGTAATCTACCATTCATATAGTTAATCAAATACTCTCCAATATACACTAGAAAATTCAATATATATGCATGAAGACAATAATGGGGGGGATTGTAAAGGTTGTAGGAATGGATTATCTTTGTTTGCATGCTTCTATAGTGGTTGAAATTTGAGGAGACTAAGATCAAAATTTGATCCACAATTTCCAATTTTCAAACTGACATTTTGAGTCAAAAGAAGCCCACAAGGCCACCATCGGGACAAAATTATCAAGAAAAGGATGGAAGAGAACCATGTATAAATACAATGGAAGGTTGGGAGGATATGGTTATATATAGGATGTTGGTCCAAAACCCTTATAACTGAGGTAACATGGAAAAGAAAACAAAAAATGACACAAGAATATAGATATAGTATCAAAATGGAGAATATATATATATATATATATATATATATATATATATATATATATATATATATATATATATATATATATATATATATATATATATATATATATATATATATATTAAAAACATTAATATATATTAATTATATAAGTTAATAATAAGAACAATTAATATCTATAGTAAAAAAAACAATTAGTATTAATGTTATTTAATAGTAAGTATTATCTTACTATTAATAATATAATAAAAAACATTGTTACCGATGAAATAGGTAACTACACTGGTACCTACTTTTTGAATTAGCAAGAAAAACACCTGATTTTGAAAAGTGGTGATGCAGAATCAATTTTATTTATTTGAGCATGTTTTTGGCACTTTAATTTTTATTTTTATTTATTTATATTTATTTTATTTATATTTATTTTTATTTATTTTTATTTATTTTTATTTATTTTTATTTTCTTTTATTTTCTTTTTTTTTTCTTTTTCTGTAATGCTTTTTATGTCGATTTTGAATAGTGGTGGCCTATCATCACCAACGTTTTTTTAGACAATTGATTTTGACACTATACATTTTCTAATGTCTTCTTCTGTGAGATGTTTATTTTTAAGTGCATTTATGTACTTGTGTTTTAAAAGGAAAAAGATAATTTTTTTTAAAATAAAAATTTGTAATGATATCTTCAGTTTTTCACATAGATAAAAAATGAAAAAAGGGTCAATATTATAAAGTTTATATTTTCTACAAGTTTATGTATTGCTAATTAATTTTTCAATGCACATCAAATAATTGTCACTAAAAACCAATATTTTGAACAATAGACAAAAAAATACGAATTTTCAATACAAATAGAATGCAAAAAATACACTTTTAGACACTTTTTGTTAAAAAAGACATGTTAAATAAACTAATTTTTGGGAAAAATTTAACAAAAAAAACTTAAGAAAATAGCATTTTTATTGAATTTTATGTCAAAAAATAATAGTAGTCACATGCTTTTTGAAAAAAATAAGGATTCTTCTCATAAAATATCAAAGTCTAAACATTACAAGTAAAAGTGACTAATCCCTCTCCACAGTTGATAGATCTCGGGTTAAAATGAATCTATACTAGTAAATATTGAAACTATTTTATCATCGAGAATACTATTTTTATATTTCCTAATAAATCCATGAAAAACACACACACACACACACATATATTACTCATATTTTAAATATGTAAAATTATATACTTAAATTTAAGAATATAGCTCTATTCAATTCAAGAAAAAATTAGTTTTACATCTTTCATAGATTTTATTTAATTAAAAAGGTAAATAATAATAATAATAATAATTTAATTTTAAGACCATGGTGAGTTTGAAACCAAAATTTTTGTATGAGAAACTTATTAGTGGGAAAGCCCCTTTATATTTGAACCTTTATCTTCTTAGGAAAGAACACATATTCTTAACTATTGGCCACTATTTTATTATCTATAACAGTGTAATATACTTGATAAATGTTCTTATATTTATGATTATACTATAATAAATAAATATTAAATAACAATAGTCATATGAAAATTATTATATAATGTAATTATTAATATGTTTTAATGATTAGCTATAGATATTAGATATTTTTATTTTAAATTTATAAAAAAAAATGGATATCAGATTTTTTTATTTTAAATTATAAAAAAAAAAATGGATATCAGAATTTTTTTTTTAATGGCTTTTTTTTTTCAAATTTGTAAAAGTTATTTATGATTATAAGGTAAATGTTTAATGTGTTCAATGTTCAACTTAGAATTGATCTTTTTTAAACAAAAAAAATATTTTCTAAAAAAATGTTCACCATAATTAAAAACAAATATGTGTGTGTGTGTGTGTGTGTGTGTGTGTGTGTGTGTGTGTGTGTGTGATGATGATGATAATGAATAGTGCCAAATGCTTTTCTAAAGTCCACAAAGCAACAAAATATATTGGCTTTACTATTGTGACATTCCTCCGCAATGATTCTAAGAGTGACCAGATGGTCAATAGTCGAGTGATGTCTCCTAAAACCAGCTTGTCCTTTAGCTTTTTTTCCCTCGCTTTCAATCCAAAGGCTAAGCTTCTTCTCCAAAATGAGCCCATAAAGCTTGGCCTGGATATGGCTAAAAATAATGGTCATGTAGTTAGATAGAACATTCTTGTCCCCATTTTTAAATATAGGTACAATAAGGCCTTGCGTCCAAAGCCAAGGGAAGCCATGCATTACAACCAAATTGAGAAGCTTGTGGAGAAAAGGAATGAGGATAGGTCTTCTCATTTTAAGGATCTTAGCTTGGTATCCTTCAATATCTTTAGCTTTCCCATTAGCGAGCTTATTAATAATAGACTCAAATTCATCAAGAGAGAATACATCCTCCTTAATTGGAGTGATTAAGGTGGTGCGCATAGTGTCTGAAGAGTCATACAAATTATTAAGATAGTTTTCCTAGTTTTCTAAGGGGATATAATGGTTATATTTGGTTTTACGAACAAGAACATTCCGCCAATTTTTTTTTGGCACGACTTTAGAAAGGTGGAGAAGTGATCTGAAAGGAGTGTATTAGTTCTACTGTGCTAAGTGTCATTTCAGTAATATAAACATGTACAATTTGTCTCCATATGTTTGCTTAAGGAATGAGAGTTTTAACCATGAAATATAGATGATTTAGTGAACTTTAAGCATGAAAATAAGCCTTAAAAACACCGAACATCAGCGCATAATGGAGAAAAAATTCACACATAAGTTTTACACAATAGGCATGATGAAACAGTTCACCCCTCCTGGGCTACATCTGCTAGTCCAGCTCCCAATGGCATGTCCCTCCTTGTCATTATGCTTAAAATTATAAATTACATGTGTTTATAGGCCTCTAATAGCTTTTTTCTCTGCATCAATGTCTCCATAACACTAAAATTAGTCTAGGTAGACTCTTGTTACACCAAAATTGGTTGAAAATTGACCTCCACATACATTTTTCCCAATGACGGCTAGAAAAGCTCCACTAGATGTGGAGACAGGCACTTAACTACAGTTATATTTAATAAAACCCCAAAAATAGGGCGCCACTACTAACTCCACCAGTCGAAGCCGTTTAGATTTAATTTTTAAGGTTTTGGGCACATGTGACATATCAACCCTAACCCTATGGTTACGGTTTGTTAACTGTTAGTCTGCATGTACAAACATAAATGGAATCCGAAGTTTATGAATAATACAACTGTTGGAGTTATATGATACCATGTGAACAACAAGATGTGGGATCTGTTAAGTTTGCGGAACCGTTGCGGAGAGGGGCTTAAGCCCATAGTTCTAGTGCTTGGGCACATAGAGGGTGGGGCTGGCCCTTCGGGGCTGGCCTCCCAAGCCCCCAATCTGAAAACCACATCATATTAAATATAAAATCAATGCAGATATGGTTAAGAACTTCTCATAGCATGGACGGTAGCATGCGGTCTTGGCGGATAGCAAATCTAGTGGTCGATTCCCGTCAGCTCCAAATAAATTTTAACACTCCATTCCGAAGCCACATGGCTGCCTCCAGCGCTGCCACATGGCAGTGTTTCATTAGCCTAAAAAATAAAAAGTAAACTAGCTATCAAATCTTTCATTGCCACATGTCAAGACCTGATTGGTCAAAACATAATATTCCAGAATATGCCTACAGACTGTACCTGCATGCTGACTGGGCATCCAGTCACAAAATTTTGTTTGTTTGGGAAAACGGACAAAATGTGATATCTTCCTCATACGACATCAGTTTTTCAAACCATTCATGGTGCTGGAATCGCAATGACAAGACCTTTCCTGTCACTCAAGTTCTGACCAATTTTGGGCACTTTCATTTTTTAGCATAACACATGATCTCCTCATCACACCTCCCCTGTGGGAAGCTTTTGGACCCCAAAATCTCTCTGGATTACTAAACATGAAGATGAGGAGACTGTGTCCCCACTCTTCCAATATTTATCCACTGAAATTTCCCTAATTTCATTAATTAGATATTTTCATGAAATGACAAATTTTTCCTTGATTCCGTCAACCAACCATTGCTAACTTTGACACTATCATGTTGCACATTTACTGAACTTTCAGAACAACAACCTAACTTTGTAGTAAACATCTTGTTTCTACATTGTTCTATAATCAAATGAATCTTCGAATTACTCTCACCTTGTGTTATGTCCTTATGGTGATTTTTTGCTAAATTTAACTTGAACTTGTGTCGATTCCTGACCAAGTTTCTTCACCATTGAACCATGCCTTTCTGAAACTAGTAATTAACATTTCTTAATCATGTGCCTTCTTTGTCAAGTTTCGTTTCCCTCTCTTTGCCCTTTGCAACTTCTTGGATTGACACTTTGTTTTTAGCACTGTTCAACACCAATGTCGACTGCTACAACTGCTTGTCATCTTCTTTCAAAGACAACCTACTTTCAAACGGAAACAAATCATTACATACATCAGCATTTTTTTGCAAAGGATTATGTAAAACTTCTCTTTGTTTAATCATCATCAATGTCAAGTTTTGGGTTGCATTGATGTTAACTTTTGGCTTGCATTGATGAGCCTCTCACAATATACTCCTTGCCATCTTTGAATAAATGGTATTTGGTCTCAAACTAGATTTAATTTCAATCTCTTTCCCCTTCAAGGTCTTTAGTCCCATAGCTATTATTTTTGTTTCATCTCCTAAATTTGACGCTAGGTCTTGTTCAACTATTGCAATAGTTTTGCCTTTCTCCTTGGCTTTCTCTTTGGCTTTAAAAATTTCTGGTTTCAAATCTGGATGAAGTTTCCAAAAATGGTTTTCATCATTGCTATTTTTATAACATTGTTTGCAAAATAATTTTCTCTTCTCTTTTCTGACATTTGCATTTCTCTTTTTCTTCCAATTACCTTTAAACTCATTTTCCCCATGCTCATCTAAGTTTTGTTTTCCCCTTGCCTCTAAATGTGTGGCTTGTACACAAACTTCATCTAGGATCGTAGGGTTAAACATGAGGATATTATGTCTTAGGTAGGTATGTAAGCCTCCTATATACTTGAGAAAAGTGTCTCGGCTCCAAAAATCTACTCCTAATAAAAGTGCTCTTCTCCTAAATTCTTGAGTATAAACTTGTACATTTTTTCCTTTCAATTGTTTAAAAATTTTCCAGTCCATTGTGGCTTTTTTCATGTGAGATAATGGATAAAATTGTTGTTTTAATGCAGAAACGAAATTAGTCCATGATATAATAATCACCATGCTTCTTGATCTCCTCCTTTGTCTTGGCTTCCCACCAAAAAAGTGTTGCACCTTCCATTCTCAATGAAGCTATTTCGATTTTGGTATCATCATCATGAAAATTTTGGATTCTAAAATAGACCTCTAATTGCCTAATCCAATTATCTAGCTTCTCTGCATTAACTTCACCATTAAACATTGGCAATTCAAACTTAACATCAAGTTTTAAAAACGGAATTTTACCCATGTTCTTTGACTTGTATGGTTGATGTAGTGAAGGTGAAGTAGAGGATGATGAGGATGAAGATGAGGGTGATGATTGTGACTTTCCATTGTCTCCATTTCCTCCATTTCCCTTATTTGATGTATCTTCATCATTGTGGCCTCCTTATGATCCTTGTCCTTCCTTGTGAAGTTTGGACCTTTCTTCTTCTAGTTTATCATTGCTTTCTTGATAAAGGACTCTTACCATTTCAGTTAAGTCAATAAATGCTTTTCTGTACACTCTTTCTTCCTCTTTGGGATCCATCTCTTCATGGATTTCTCCTTCTCCTGGAGGCATTCTTGATGCTGCTTCTGCTTCTTTTGGAGGTGAGGTAGGTGGTGCATAATGTGGTAATATTTCTCTCCTTTTTTGTTGCTCACTTTGAGAACCTCTTGCTTCCACCAATTTTCCTTCTCCTCTCTTAAGCTTGAGCCTAGTAAGCATCAAAACCCTTGCAAACAGTTAACAAATATTTGCACATAAAAACACCAGAGATTAGTTCTGTTATGCTAAGTGTCCTTTCAGTAATATAAAGATGTACAATTTGTCTCCATATATTTTCTTAAGCAATGAGAGTTTTAACCATGAAATATAGATTATTTATTGAACTTTAAGCATGAGAATATGCCTTAAAAACACTAAAAAATAGTGCATAATAGAGAAAAACATTCACACATAATTTTTATATAGTAGGCATGATGAAGCAGTTCACCCCTCCTGGGCGACATCTGCTGGTCCAACTCCCAATGGCATGTCCCTCCTTATCATTATGCTCAAAATTGTAAATTACATGTCCCTCCCAATGGCTATTTTATCTACACCAATGGCTCTAGAATGCTCAAATTAGTCTAGGTAGACTCTTGTTTCACCAAAATTGGTTGAAAATTGACCTCCCCATGCATTTTTCCCAATGAGAACTAGAAAAGCTCCACTAAATGTGGAGACATGCACTTAACTTCAGTTATATTTAATAAAAACCCCAAAAATAAGGCGCCGCTACTAACTCCGCCAGTCGAAACCATTTAGATTCAATTTTTAAGGTTTTTGGCACATGTGACATGTTGGCCCTAACCCTACGGTTTCGGTTTGTTAACCATTAGTCCACATGTACAAACATAAATGGAATCACAAGCTTATGGTTAATACAACCACTAGAGTTATATGATACCATGTGAACAACAAGATGTGGGATCTGTTAAGTTTGTGAAACCACGGAGGGGAGGGGCTTAAGCCCATAGTTCTAGCGCTTGGGCGCTTTGGTGAGTTATAATTAAAAAAAGTATAAAATATCAATAATCTTATTCTCACTATGTTAGTCCTATTTATTATTGGCATTACAACTAAGAGGATGTGGTAAAAATATTTCATTGAGTGTGGAAAATATACAATTTTGATACTTCACAAAAATATTTCAATATAGGATTTAGATAAATTATTTAAATCCATAAAGAGAATAAATAATTGAAATTAAAAAAAAAAAACCAATTATTTCTTAATAAGAATAATAAAAGAGACATATGCAATTTTTCCAATTCTTAATATAAAATTAATACATGACATTTAAAAAACATTAGTAAAAATATAAATTAAATATTTCAATAAAAAATGGTTAAAATTATTTTAATTAGTCTTACTATTCTACATTTTGGCTCCTTTGGGTATATCTTTTAGTCATTTGAAATGTACTAAAAATTTGTTGGATTTGTAAGTTTAAGTTGTGTTCTCTACATAATCCAAGTGCTCAACTAGCTTTTCAAGGAATTTAATATATCTATACATTAAAAAATGTAATTTAAACAGTGAAAAAATTATGCTACCCTCTAAAAGAAATTAACGCATAAGGGATTTAATCTCTCTCCACAGTTGATAGATCTCGGGTTAAAATGAATCTATACTAGTGAATATTGAAACTATTTTATCATCGAGAATACTATCTTTATATTTCCTAACAAATCCATGAAAAAATGGAATTTAAACAGTGAAAAAATTATGCTTCCCTCTAAAAGAAATTAACGCATAAGGGATTTAATCCCTCTCCACAGTTGATAGATCTCCGGTTAAAATGAATCTATACTAGTGAATATTGAAACTATTTTATCATCGAGAATACTATTTTTATATTTCCTAACAAATCCATGAAAAACATGCACACACACACACACATATATATTACTCATATTTTAAATATGTAAAATTATACACTTAAATTTAAGAATCTAGCTCTATTCAATTCAAGAAAAAATTATTTTTACATGTTTCATAGATTTTATTTAGTTAAAATGGTAAATAATAATAATAATAATTTAATTTTAAGACCATGGCGAGTTTGAAACCAAAATTGTTGTATGAGACACTTATTAGTGGGGAAACCCCTTTATATTTGAACCTTTATCTTCTTAGGAAAGAACACATAACTACTGGCCACTCATTTATTATCTATAAAAGTGTAATATACTTGATAAATCTTATTATATTTATGATTATACTAATTCTGGACCCATGCCAAACTAGAGGTAGGCTCACACAACTCAGAAAGACCTTGTTCCTTTACTGGTCTATGAAAAGTATTATCGGCAAAGCTTTAGAAAAAAATTCAATGATCTTAGTGGCTTTAGCTTGGGACTTCCCCAATTATCAGTTTGAATTTGATAAAATTAAGTTTGAGCTAAGAAAATAGGATGGACACCTCGACCGATTTGAGCATCACATCACATGCATAGCCAAGACATTCAAGAAAGCTAGCACTTCGGCTTAGGACCCAGCACCTATGGAGTTAGCCTCGGTCCCAGATGAGGTTGGGTAATTCATGACTGGTTAATTATGTTTTTTTCTTAATAAATACATGTAGATAGTTTTTAAATTTCAAATTTTCAGTAGATATGATAGTCAAGTTGGTAAAGACTGTGTAAGTGTGAATATTCAAGCCATGTTTTCTTGGTAGACTTAAGACAATATCTTTTTGGATAGCATACTATGCCATCAGGTGGCGAACGGACTCGATTTCCCATCCTAGGCGAGTTGAGGCCACCAAACTGATAAATCAGGATTTATGTTGATTATAAAATGAATGAAAATGGAGTAATACCAAGCTTATAAAAAAAAAAATTTATTAGATATAGAACAATTATTACATGATATTTATTTATTACATTATGATAATTATCGAATAATATATGGTAGGTATACTATAGAAAATTTCCTCAAATTTTAGAAGATTATGTAAAAATTTTGAGATTTTTTGAAATAGCTACAAAGAATTAAAAATTAAAAATTGTTTATTATGATAGACATTCCTCATATTAATATTATATCCTAAAATTTTAAGGGTTTCCTAGATTTTCGAAAGTTTATCCACATAAAAATTGTTTGAGGAGGTTGTTCGAAATTGATTTTTGAGAAGCATATTTAAAATAGATTTTGTGTCACCTCTTATTGCTAAATTTGGAGAGGGTTCCTAGATTTCACATAAAATTTGAGGAACCTTACATTATAGTAAACTATTTTGATTTGAGGAGGTTGCTCAAAATTGATTGTATGAAACCTCCATTGAAGGTTACTGTTAAGAAATTTAGTTAGTTAAATTCCGTTATATTTAATTTTTAATCTATGATCATAAACTTATAAACACCAATAATCTATGTGTGGAACTATTACATAAATGATTCCCAATCTATGAAAGTCCTTTTACAATCTAATGGTCTAAGGCATGCATCAACAATAAAATTAACTATTAGACTGAAAATTAAAGGGATAGAAAAATGTGTTGGATCAATGACCTTATTTTTTCAAAACAACTTTGTGGACTGCAATCATATACCTTTGTTTGGCATAAAATGATTATATGATTCCTTAAGAAGCACTTTCATTCTTCAACCTTCTGTGCCTAACTTTTTTAGGGGGGAATCAACACTTTACACTTAAAAGAAAAAATTCAATCAGGAAGAAAGTGAAATGCTACATGTTTGTGTGATCACTAGGATTACATTTACAAAAACATTTTATGATCTTTGATCACAATACTTTGTTTTGCTTAAGCATCATATAGTTTTGCAATTCCTTAAAAATCACTTTCATTCATGAACCTTTAGTTCCTAACGTCTATAGGGAATCCACACTTTTGCAATAAATAACATATGAAATTTCAAGAACTAAAATTAAATAGGATTAAAATATTAATCTACAGATGTATAACAATACAAATTTATCTAATGAGATAATCCAACTATAAAATAAATGAATTCACAATGCAAACCAGGTAGGGGCCTTACCTACTAACTTGCATTACAAAAGAAAAATACAGTCTAAGTACTTCTATGAAAGAAAACTTAGAATCGCTTCATTTATATTAAAAGAGGAATGCTCAAGCTCACATTACAATTGTAAAGACAATCTCCATAGACTTAGCATGGATACACATATGCCTTTTCATTGAACTACAATATACATCGACATATGGCCTTCATATTGAACCATTTGAACAATTTTTCAATACACAATTTGACTGCTTTCTTGACCAATCCTTTAATATTATAAACATATACCTTTGAAATTTACTTATTATAGATTTTATATAGTATAGGGAGGGTATATTGAACTATGAATATCTCTTGAGTACACAATTACTTCTTAATTGTTTACATCCCAAAAATAGAGCAGGGTGTAATTCCATTAGAAAATATAGCTCTCACTAATGTGGGTAATTTCTTGTATTTTGGCATAGGATATTTTCATGATAAGGCATGCCTGAAAATATCCATGCCATTTTCCAAAACCTTGAACTTGATTAATTATCCAAATTTGGTTGTCTTGCATGCATTTCCACCATGTGTTTGACCGAAGCATTAATTGTGAGTTGGTGCCTTCCTTGTTTAAAATAGGAGAAATCCAACCAACATTAATCCATATTAACCCACCTAAAAATGAAAACCATGTGGAAAATTTCACCCTCGAGGTGCATAGATATGAAAAATAATTATTGTGGTTACTAAATCTTTACTAGGGTTATAGGATTCGATAATCATACTAGAAAAGACAAGCTATAGCTCAAATAACTCAATTAAAAATAAGGGAAGAAAACTGAATTTAACATCACACCTTATCGGCATGTGTGGCCATAATGCAAGTAATTATGGAAAAATAGGAATGATCATTGGCCACAAGACGGAGTATAAAGGGAAAAACTCACACTTTTGATAGTATTAAAGGCCTCAAAATGAAAATCCGATGTCTTCCCCACAACTGAGACTTTGCAAGTGCTCATCAATCTTAGGTGAATAGCCAAAATTAGGTATATGTGTATGTATATATACATATAGATATATCAATATTATGTCCATATATATTTACTAATATATGCAAAAGTATATATACTAGTATATATACTCCAAAATAATATTATATATATATATCATATAGTATATATCAACATATTGTGTGTGTATATATACTCACATATTATGTTTATATATATAATAGTATACATACCAACATTCATGTAGTGGTAATATATATTAAATACATATTATATTGGTATACTAATGGTGGTCGTCATTGGGTAAGCACAATACATAGATAGATTAAGAGATTAATACTTTAGTTTAGGGCTTTTTTGTAGTAAAACAACCCCTATTTTGTACTTAATCTATACGAAATTGGTGTCGCCCTTTTAAGTTTGCATGTATATATATATATATATATATATATATATATATATATATATATATATATATATATATATATATATATATATATATATATATATATTTCTCTCTGTGTAAAATCACAATGGCTTTCCACCTAATACATGTTTCATGGACAAATCACTTATAAAGTTTTCAAAAAAATAAAAAATGCGTAAGTTTTTAATTGTGTCATTGATAAAAAATTATTATTGTCTCTCCAAACATGAATATCTCATAATACTCTCTCTTTTATTGGAATGATTTTGGAAAAACCCCTAGGTGTGACAACAAATTATTTTTTAATTAGCGATCATTGTTCCCATCCCAGATCTCGCTTCTCAAATTGACCCTTCCACGTTTACTTCTTAATCATCTCGTGGCGGGAAAAAAATATTCCCACCATATTATCGATATTTTCTCAGAAAATTTTATGCCAATATCGTCGTGGCCCATTCACTTTTCAAGTTTTTTACCATATGTGAAGCCCCATGGCAGGATGAAAAAATTCTCTTGCAAATCTCTTAAAATATTTTGTATTTAGTTCTGGGACCTAGTGTTAGGTCCCTATATTACTAGTGTAGTCCCTTATTGTTCTTAGTATAACCCCCTTATTGTTATTGTTGTACCCTTGTAACCCCCATATTGTTAGTATTGTGCCCATACATTATTATTGCTAGGTTGGCTAGGATTATATTGTGACCCCATGGACTCCTATATATAGAAGGAGGTTTTGTAGCTTGGTGGATAGCAGGTCAAGTGGTCGATTCTCGCCAGCTCCAAATAGATTTTAACACTCCGTTCCGGAGCCACGTGCCGACCTCCGGGCCTACCACATGGCAGTGTTTCATTGGCCCGAAAAATAAAAATTCAAACATTTATTAAATCTCTAATTGCCACTTGTCAAGACCTCATTGGTCAAAATGGAATATTCTGGAATATGTCTGCTGACTGTACCCGCATGCTGACTGGGCATACAGTAAAAAAAAAATTGTTGTTCGGGAAAACAGACAGAATGCAATATATTCCTCATACAACTTCAGTTTTTCAAACTGTTTGCGGTGCCAAAATCACAACGACGAGACATTTTCGGCCGCTCAAGTTTGGACCTATTTTGAGCACCTTCATTTTTTAGCATAACACGTGATCTCCTGATCACACCTCCCCATTGGGAAGCCTTTGAACCCAAAAATCTCTCTGGATTACTAAACATGAAGATGAGGAGACTGTGTCCCCACTCTTCCAATCTTTATCTACTGAAATTTCCCTAATTTCATTAATTGGAGCTTTTCTTGAAAAGAAATTTTTTTCCTTAATTCTGTCAACAAACCATTATTGACTTTGACACTGTGATGCTGCACATTTACTGAATTTGCAGAACAACAACCTAACTTTGCAGTAAACATATTGTTTCTACATTTTTCTATAATCAAATGAATCTTGGTATTACTCTCACCTTGTGTTTTGTCCTTATGGAAATTTTTTGTTGAATTTGCCTTGAACTTGTGTCGATTTCTGACCAATTTTCTTCACTATTGTACCATGCCTTTCTGAAACTATTAATGAACATTTTTGAATCTTGTGCCTTCTTTGTCAAGTTTCTTTGCCCTCTCTTTGACCTTTGCAACTTCTTGCACTGACACTTTTTTTCAGCACCCTTTTAAACACCAATGTCGACTGCTGCAACTACTTGTTATCTTCTTTCAAATACAACCTACTTTCAGACTGAAACAAATAATTACTTACATCAACATTTGTTTGAAAAGGATTATGTAAAACTTCTCTTTGTTTAATCATTATCAATGTCAAGTTTTGGCTTGCATTGACGAGCCTCTTCATCTGCCCTATATTAACTAAAGAAGTGTCTAGTTTTTTGCGATGAGCTCTCACAATATACGCCTTGCCATCTTTGAATAAATGGTATTTGCTCTCATGGCAATGGAAAATTTCTTTCTTGTCATACAAGTAAGTACTTCCCAACACCATACCTGTTATATCAAGTGGAACAACATCTAATTCAACTATGTCAATGAAATGTGCAGTTATTGCAAAGCGTAACATGCACTTCTTTGAACCCTATAAATTTGCATCCTTACAAATCCAACCAAGTGGATATGGTTTTGGATGTGGAATGGTCTCAAGATTAAGTTTCTTGACTAAGTCTTCAGAGATTAAATTTTCTTGTGACCCACTGTCAAACAATATGTCAACCTTGGTATGTTTGGAAATTACCCTCACATGAAACATTTCAATTCTCTCTTCTTCATTTGGAGCTTGTATGTGATAGTTAGATATACTAGAACTGGGTTTAATTTCAATATCTTTCCCCTTCAAGTTATTTAGTCCCATATCTATGATTTTTGTTTCATATCCTGAATCTGACCCTATGTCTTGTTCAACTATTGCAACAATTTTTCCTTTCTCCTTGGCTTTCTCGCTGGCTTTAAAACTTTCCAGTTTCAACTCTGGATGAAGTTTCCAACAATGATCTTCATCATAGCTAGTTTTAGAACAGTGTTTGAAAAATAATTTTCCCTTCACTTTTATGACATTTGCATTTCTATTTTTCTTCCAGTTACCTTTAAACTCATTTTCCCCATTCTCATCTAAGTTTTGTTCTCCCATTGGCTCTAAATGTGTGGCTTGTACACAAACTTCATCTAGGATTGTAGGGTTAAACATGAGGATAGTATGTCTTAGGTAGGTATGTAATCCTCCTATATACTTGAGAAAAGTGTCTTGGCTCTACAAATCTACTCCTAATAAAAGAAATCTTCTCCTAAATTCTTGAGTATACACTTATACATTTTGTCCTTTCAATTGTTTAAAAATTTTCTAGTCCATTATGGCTTTCTGCATGTGAGCTAATGGATAAAACTATTGTTTTATTACAGAAATGAAATCAGACTATGATATAATAATCTTACCATGCTTCTTGATCTCCTCCTTTCTCTTGGCTTCCCACCAAACAAGTGTTGCACCTTTCATTCTCAATGAAGCTAGTTGGATTTTGGTATCATCATCATGAAAATTTTGGATTCTCAAATAGACCTCTAATTTCCTAATCCAATTATCTAGCTTTTCTGCATTAACTTCACCATTAAACATTGGCAATTCAAACTTAACATCAAGTTTTAGAAAAGTAATTTTACCCATGTTCTTTGGATTGTATGGCTGATGTACTAAAGATGAAGTAAAGGATGATGAGGATGAAGATGAGGGTGATGATAGAGACTTTCCACTGTCTCCATTTCCTCCATTTCCCTTCAAAAAAAAAAAATTCATCTTCTCTGCAACTAAATGAAAATGGGTTCAAATTTAAAATAAGTATTGGTCAAAATAACAGCAAAGGAATCTCCATCACCCACAAGATTTCTGCTCATAATTCCCTTTGAAACCACACCAGACCAATATTTATGAAATATGTGGAACCAGAAATAGTATGATGAAGTCTATGGACCATGTCTGCCCAGAAAATAGATTGTGATAAATGTACCGATGGCTCACATGCATCTCGACACCGTCCCTTGGGCATGATCTAAATGCATCTTGACAGAAGAGAGAGACGTAGCATGGTGATCAGATAACCAAGAATGATCCAGCCTTCAAATCTGTAGTCCTTTGAGATATAATGCGTTGGCAAGGAGATACATGCAAAATACAAGCTTCATGTGAGTGGAAGGCATAAAGTGTAAACATGATATTCAAAATTGGGGACAAATGTGTAGAAGGCAGTACTGCAGGAAAAATTATGATTAGAGTCAGAAATTTATGCCCCCACCAGAACTACCAGGTCAAAGCTAGAAGAAAATAGATATTTTCCACATCGCAGTCATGCCTTATGGTCATATGATGTTGAAAATGGTTATTCTGCAGATCATGGTGAGGTGTTATGGTCAGATGATGCTAGAATATGAGGAATTAATTACATTATGTCACCTCTCCAGATACTTCAGTGCCATAATTCTCTGAAAAGTGTCACAGATTATTGGAGGTCGATGTATTGCAGAGCAGTGAACATGTAACGGAAACCCAACCTATCTCAACGTTCCATACATGCGTCAGTGGAGTGCAATATGGAGAGAAGACTGGATGGCACCAGAGAAATGCAGTAATTTCAATTGCACAGTCCGTGCAATGGAAGAGAAAGGTAAGACTGGCTACTATTATGTTAAAATATGTAATTACCTCCTGCATGTAGAGTTAGAGAATCAGTTAAGTGAATTAGTTTAGTTGAGTTATAGATAAATTTGGTGAGTGAGTTAGAGATTCAGTTAAGTGAGTGATGATCAAGTTGAGTTATATGAGAATGTGTGCATGTCAATTAGGTTAAATACCCTTCAGTGGGTTCATTGTATTCGTTGTGATTTAGAGTGATTGAAGATTAATTGAAGAGCCACAACTCATTGTTTTGTGTGTGAAATACTTGTGTTATATATGCAATTGAATCCTCTGCCTATCCAACAGATTTGTATTGGAGCTGAGGAAGGATTAGATGATCCGTGGTGAACAGAGCCAGAGAAGAAGGCCAAGAGCAGATGGTATCAAAAGCAGAGGTCCACAACTTCTCCTTTGAAAACCTGCAGAGATTTCGTTGAACTTACATTTGATTGAAAAACTAGTTTATTTTGCGGTTTTGTGTATTCATCATGTGCGGTAATCGGAGTCAACTAAAAACTAGTTTATTTCGCGGTTTTGTGTATTCATCATGTGCGGTAATCGGAGTCAAATAAAAAGCCAACAAAAGGCACATGACGTGAGCTTTTTGAAAAGGTACATACGTTATTTAATTTTGAAAGTCATGTCGGTGGTATAAAAAAATTTAAACAAAAAAAGGACTTTATAAAAGGAGCATTTGTAAAAGGCCTCTTTAGATATATGAATAATTTTAAAGATTGAAAAGAGGAGCATTTATAAAAGAGCTTTATAAAAGGGTTTTATAAAGAAGTATTTTTATAATATTTTTTTTAAAAGGTTCTTAAAATATTATATATATATATATATATGTGTGTGTGTGTGTGTGTGTGTGTATATATATTTCTTTTATAAAAATAAGGATTTATTATATAAATAAAATAAAATGGATTTTTTTAAGGAGCTTTGCAAAGTCCAAATAAAAAATAAAATAAAATAAAAAAATTAAGGTTTTTATGAGAGAAATTTTTTTTGAAGCAAGATGGCCACATCAATTTTTCAGCCACAACTTCCTTCTTTCACTCAGAAATATTATGATGTGTAGCCTATTAAAAAGGAGACTATGCTAAAAGCGCATGATGTATGGGATCATGTCAATTTTGGGTTTGCAGAACCTCAGAATGATGCAGAAGAACAAGCCGTCAATATTGCAGATAGGGAGCAATGAAAGAAAGACAATCGGAAAAATGCACAAGCATTTCTTCTTATCCAGTAGGGAGTGGACCGAGCAGTGTTCCAAAAGATAATGATTACTTCTTCAGCAAAGGAAGCATGGGAAAATTTGGCGACAACATATCAAGGTATGGCCAAAGTAAATATTGTTAAATTGCATAATACTAGGAGATATTTTGAAAGTCTATGGATGAAGGAGACAGAGGACATTGATTCCTTCATGAATAGGGTCATGTTTGTCATCAATCAGTTAAAAATCTAAGTTGAAGATATTAAAGATCGAACAGTGATTGAAAATTTTCTTCGATCTTTGTCTACCAAGTTTGATGTTGTGGTATCAGCCATAGAACAAGCGAAGGATTTGAAAAATATGACAGTTTGTGAGTTGATGGGATCCCTTCTCTCACATGAAGTGAGGATATACAAAAATAAGGATTCCACTTTAGAAAATTCCTTCAAAAGTCAAGTCTATATTTTAAGAGGTTGAGGCAGAGGTCGATCGAGAGGCAGAGGATGAGGCAGCACCTATGGTGGTCAAAGAGATGGTCGAGAAGAGCATGAGCATCAAAGTGGAAGCAACAGTAGCAAAAGCTTTCACAACAATCAAAGGTTTGAAAAATCAAAGGTGAAATGTTATTATTGCAATAAATTTGGTCATTATGCTCGAGATTGTAGGAAGAAAATAGTTGATCAAGGAAATCAGCGAGCTAATGTTAGTACAGAGAATACTGACTCCATGCTCCTAATATGCAATGCCATGCATGAACCGTCTGATAAGTTTTGGCTATTAGACAGTGGTTACAGTAAGCACATGACAGGCAACAATAATTTGGTTGTAAATTTGGATGCATCTGTGAAGACAGAGGTAAACTTGGGGACTGACAAGACTGTGGATGTAGATGGAAAAGGAGTGGTCAACATTATGACCAAGCGGGGGGAGCCAAAGACCATATCAGAGGTATATTATGTCCCTCGACTCAAACGCAATTTGATAAGTGTTGGTCAATTGACGCAAAAAGGATACAAAGCTATATTTCAGGGGAAACGGCATGTTATTTACGACAAATCCCCAAGCAAGAAACTGATTGCAAAGGTGCAGATGATGAGGAACAGAATCGTTCCTCTAATTATGAACTACAATTATCAGGTTAGTTCTTTTACAGCTGCATGTTCTAATGATTATTAGTTATGGCACTTTTGGTTTTGACACTTTAATTTTTCCAGTTTAAGATTTTTGCAGAAGAAACAGATGGTTAGAGGTTTACCTCCCATCAAAGAACCTGCTAGCACTTGTGAGTGTTGCATCTTGGCAAAGAAAAACCATGAAATTTTTTTCGAAAGGAGTTTCATACAGAGCAAAGAAACCACTTGATTTGGTGCATACCAACCTGTGTGAACCTATGAGGACACATTCGATTGGTGGAAGTTGTTACTTCCTCACTTTAATTGCTGACTGTAGCAGGAATACTTGGGTTTACTTCTTGAAGTATAAGTCTCAAACTTTTTTAAATTTCAAAGCCTTAGTGGAGAACCAAAGTGATCGACAGATCAAGGTATTGAGATCATATCGTGGTGGAGAATATAATTCAAAAGCATTCAATGAGTATTGCAAACAACATGGAATCAGAAGATAATTTATAACCAGATACACACCACAGTAGAAAGGTATAGCAGAGAGAAAGAACCGAATAATAATGAACATGACAAGGAGCATGATGAAATAAAGACACTTGTCTAATGAGTATTGGGCAAAAGCAGTTGCATGTGTTGTTTATGTAATAAAGAGATCTCCTATAAAGAGTGTGATGAACAGATTTCCAGAAGAAGCATGGTCAGGTATGTCATGCAGTGTATCTCATTTTAGAGTTTTTGGATGTGTAGCCTATGCACATGTGCCTAAGAAAATAAGAGGCAAATTATATGATCAAAGTGAAAAATGCATATTTATTGGTTACAGTGAGCAGTCAAAAGCTTACAAATTGTATAACCCTGTCACCAAGAAGACAATCATTAGCAAAGATGTTGTGTTCAAAGAACAAGAGTCATGGAATATAACTGTAGGCACACTAACCAATGCACGAGCACCAATGCTAGAAGAGGATGATGTAGCAGAAAATGAGTAGCAAGAATCAAGAGAGAAAACACCAAATAGAGTCACACAAGCAAGGACTCCAAGATTTTCAAAGCAGCGTGGATCTTCAAGCAGATCAACAGACCAGAATTCTCCAAGTAGACAATCAGGTAATGAATCAAGCAATGGGAAGAAAAATATGATAAGTCTGAAAGATATTTATGATTATTTTGATGTTAGTTCAAATTTTTCATTGTTGGCATTCCAACCTTCTTCATTTGAAGAAGAAATTAGAGATGAAAATTGGTTGCAAGCCATGGATGAAGAGATGAATTCAATTGAAAAGAATGATACATGGGATTTGGTTGATTTACCAAATGATAAAAATCTCATTGGTTTGAAGTGGGTGTACAATACAAAGGTGAATGAGAAAGGTGAGATTGACATATTTAAAGCAAGACTTGTAGAAAAAGGATTCTCGCAGCAACCAGGAATAGACTTTGGGGAAACATTTTCTCCACTAGCCAAATTGGATACTGTAATAGAAGTTCTAGCAACAGCAACTCATAACAAGTGGAAATTATATCAGATGGATGTCAAATCAGCCTTCTTGAATGGAATTTTAGAAGAATAAATTTATGTGCAACAGCCTCTAGGATATGAAGTTGAAGGTAAAGAAGATAAATTTTAAAGATTGAGGAAAGTGCTCTATGGACTTAAGCAAGCACCTAGAGCATGGTATAGCATAATTGACAGCTACATGATTAAGAATGGATTTTGTAGAAGCATCATTGATCCTACCTTATACACAAAGGTAAATGAGCATGGACAGATTTTAATTGTTTTACTATATGTTGATGATATGCTTTTTACAGGTGATCTTGAGTTAGATGAATTTAAAGCAGCCACGATGAAAGAATTTGAGATGATGGATCTTGGTCTCATGAAATATTTTCTTGGAATTGAAGTTGAGCAATCTGAAAAGGGAATTTTTATTTGCAAAAATAAGTATGCTAGAGATTTTTTGAAATGATTCGAGATGGATAATTGCAAACCTATACCTACACCAGTTGCAACAGGTACAGAGTTAAGTAAGGATGATGAAGGAGCAAATGTCAATCCAACTCTATTCAAAAGATTGGTTGGCAGCCTCATGTATCTCATAGCTACAAGACCAGATATTATGCAAGGAGTAAGTTTGATTTCCATATTTATGGAGACTCCAAAAGACACGCATTGGACTGTTGGAAAAATAATTCTGGTATACATAGTAGGAACTAGAGATTATGGCATCATGTATGCAAGTACAGAAAAGAAAGAATTGATTATATTCACATATAGTGATTTTGCAGGAAGTTTGGATGATCGTAAGAGCACATCCAGTTATGTGTTTCATCTTGGTTCAGGAGTAATAGAATGGGCATCTAAAAGGAAGCTCATTGTGACACTATCATCAGCAAAAGAAGAATATGTAGCAGCAACTTCGGCAGCATGTCAAGAAAGATGGTTAAGAAGAGTATTGGATGGACTCAAGCAGAAACAGCAAGGATTAACAATGATATACTGTGACAACACATAATCGATTGCACTATCCAATAATAGTGTGTTTTATCAAAAGAGAAAGAATATTGATACTAGATATCATTTTATTAGAGAACTTGTGAGGAATGGAGAAGTTCACTTGAAGCCTTGTAAATCTAGTGATCAATTGGTTGATATAATTACAAAGCCATTAGCAGTAGATTTTTTTGAGTTTCACAAAAGAAACTTGGGTGTTGTAAGTCTAGCTAAGACATAGACCAGCAGACATGTTTAAGTTGTCATGAGTTATGTTTTAGTTTAGTAGTCGTAATTAAGGGGGAGTGTTAAAATATGTAATTACCTCCCGCATGCAGAGTTAGACAATCAGTTAAGTGAATTAGTTGATTTGGGTGATAGATAAATTTGGTGAGTAATTTAGAGAGTCACTTAAGTGAGTGATGATCAAGTTGAGTTATGTGAGAGTGTGTGCATGTCTATTAGGCTAAATACCCTTCAGCGGGTTCATTGTATTCATTGTGATTTAGAGTAATTGAAGATTAATTGAAGAGCCACGGCTCATTTTTTTATATGTGAAATACTTGTGCTATTTGTGTGATTGAATCCTATGCCTATCCAACATATTACACCCACTATTACGGAAAAATCCATTTTTTTATTTTCTGGTTGTGGTTTGAAAGGATCAAAGATCTCGTATTTGGTGAAGGCTTATACAATACGATCATGGAACTAGTTCTCGTGGATGCACTATGTTATCACCCAAAAATTTTCAAAACATTATTGGGTTAACTCTGTTTTTTATCATGATTTCAAAATAGGTTCAGAATTCATTTTAGGATTTGGTTAAGGGTAGGTTAGATTTTCACAAGTTCAAAGGTCATCATTAAGTACAAATAAAGTATTTTAAAGGTCCATTCATGGTCAAATACTCATATTTTCCATTTAGGAGTCATTCCATAAGGTTTCGGGTCAAAGTTGTGCAATTAGCCAAGAATCCAAGTTTTCATAGTGTCGTTAGTTCAAAAAAATTTATTTGCGCTATGAAAGAGCTAATAGTATCGCAGCGCGGTTTCTTAACCATCTTGTCAATTGAGCTGAAATTTGTTAGAATCCATTGGGAAATGATAGGTTATAGGTATGATGAGCCAATTAGTGATGAGATTCAATGTACTTACCCATCCTACAATAATCATTGTCATCATAGGGTATGAATGAGGCATCATTCAGTTATGAGATGACATTCCAAATTCAAAATCTTGCCTAATTTGGTCATTCTCGTTTCATTTGCCTTCATTTGAGTGTCTGAGCTCTAAAGTAGTCAAGCCAAACCTTTGGTTGTTCTATACAAAGGTTATCTTCATCCTAATCAAGTGAGGTTGTTTCATACATTCAAGTGAAGCTGACAGGTTTTTCTGAGAAGTATGGCAGAGGAAAAGAAAGTCCACATAGGGGGACACTGCTTAAGATATGAGCCTAAAAATATGAAGGCCATAATTGAAGACCAAACAGTGATGGAGGCATTAGCAGAGTATGTTTTCTCCAATTTTGTGAAAAGTTGCAGGGTTTCCACAAACAGGTGTCTAAATAATTTTCTTTGCACTTCAATGGAACAACTACCAAGGTTGGGATGCTAAATGTGCCAATTACACCAGAGATTATTGCTTCCATAATAGAAATACCAAGGGGGCAAGAAACTTGGTTCAAATTTTTTAAATTTGACATGGAGCCATACAAGGAATTCATGAAACCTGAGTATGAAAATATGGACCTCAATAATGCAATACCTAAAAGCTGCATTAAAGACACCTAAGCAAAGTTGTTGTTTAACATTCAAAGATACTTTACATGTGAATGAAGATACCATAAGGTATACACATATCATTTCAAGACGCTTGTGCATTTCACTGGTAAGATCTCAATCAATTTTCCCTTTTATCTGCATAGGAGTCTTGCCAAAATGGCTGATAAAGTACAAGCCAAATCTGATGGTTTTGAAACATCTTTATTTCATTATGGCTTGATGAAGTTATTTGTTTTGAATGAGCTTTAGAAGATAGGCAGGGATTGGTCTTCCTTTTTTTTTATGAATGGTTTTGAGCTAGAAACCCTAACCCCAGCTAGAAACCCTAAAACTAAAGGAACTCCCTCACCACCAGTACCAGAGTCTGGTCAGCTTGTGGTTGCAAAACCAAAGGAATTTGCAAAATTGAAACCAAGGAAAAAAATTGAGAAAAGGACAGAGAAGACACAAGTGCTTATTTCACCAACTCCATCACCTACAAAACAGAGGTCAAAGAATGTCAAAGAGGCAAAACAAAAAAAGGATGTCAGCAAGCAAGAAAGCACAAGAGTGACAAGAAGCCAAGTAGTGGCATCAAAAAGAAAGACAGTTGTTTCATTCTCAAAGGATAGCCCAGCAATTAAGGGAAATTTAGATAACATCCTGCATGCTATTGACATAGAGGAGACACCCATTGTGCAAGCTGACTTCATTGGAGTAGATGAACACAAACATAGAAATGTTAAGTCTGCAAAGAAGCTTCAATTTGAGGGTGAAAATGCAGCCTTTATCTTTGAAGCAAGGAAACCTTTAACTAGGCATGCTAAGAAACTCAAGGAAGGCAGCAAGGAAGTAAAAGAACCTATTGAAACAAATAAAGCCCCTGAATAATTGGTTGACCTCTCATCACCAGCAGTAGCGCATGCAGCCAGCAGAACAATGAAGGGAAAAGAAGAAATGATAGAGTGTCAACATCTTGAGGAGAAATTGAGATTATCAAACCAAGAAATTTATATGATGTGAAAGAGGGCTAGGAAGCATAGTATTGAAAAAGTAGAATTCAAAAGAATGAAGGCATTGTGGGAGGGTCAAACTGGTTCTATTTCTGAAACCCCAAGCAGTGTAGAACATTTTTTCACATGGACAGTTCCAGCCATCAAGGAAGCTAAATTTGTGAGAGTAATCAATACTCACTTGAGAGCCAGTAATAAAAGACTTAGAGATCAAGTGGAGGACTTGGATCAGTAGTTGAAATTGATTAAGGATGAGTTAAAGAACAAAGGTGCAAAATTACAATCATTAAAAAGTCAAAAGCTAATTCAAGTGGAAATTAAGAAGAAACCTCATGAAAACTGTATTTTTCAGTTCATGTGAAATTTTGATTTGATGAAACCAGTGTAATTTTAAGTTTTGGTACATTTTTTGTTTTCATTTTGAAAAAATTTGGACAAAACTGCTCACTCAGCAATTTCATAGCGCAAACAGTGTAAAAAGAGTGAAAAGCGTTATGAAACTGTTGTAGCATCCTTTTTCACTCTTTCTCATAAATTTTTGAAGGGAAAAAGTGTGAATTATGACCTGAAGTTGCTAGGGAGGATGTAATAAATTTTATTGAAGATAATCCTGTAGGAAAGAAATCAAAATTTTGGAGAAAAAAGGGTAAAGGAGCTGCGCTACGAAACTGTGTTGTTTTCGTAGCACATTTTATTTCAGCTCATTTTGAACAGTTTGATGATGGTTTTGGATAGCTGGGACTTGGGGATGTTTTTGGGAAGGTGTTACTTCAGTTTATAACAACAAAAAAACCTCGAAGTGATGGGTTCATGATGGTCAAAGTGTCTCAAGAAAACAAAGGATCCTATGCCTAGAAAATAGGGGACAGTTTCCTACTTTGATGGAGATCAGTGTTATGGTCATAAAGTGTTGAAGCTTATCATATGGATTCGACCATATGTAAATACACTTGGAAAATGATGTAATTTATTTTAGATAAGCTTTTTATGAGTAGAGATAAGAAGCTTGAATCCTATTTGTAATAGGATTGTTTATTAGATTTGCAGTTGTCTTTTTGTAATAAATAACTTGTCAAATTGTTAGGCAAGGTGTCAAGAGTCAGGAGTTCAATGTATCTAGCTCAGGATAAGGTTATATTATGTTGTAAATGATATATAAAATATCAAGAAGTAGAATATGCTAAAGGTTGGACATTTTTAGCAACAGACTGTGTTTATTGTAAGTGACTGGTTTTTAGCTTAATACAAAGATTTCTACTTAGCCAACTTGAGATTGAGAGATATTTCTAGTGTGTTTTTGTTCTATTTTACATATTTTTACTATTCTATTGTAGTGGTTTTTGAATCTGTTACTCAAAATTCATCTATGATGCTTTGACTTCCTATATAGGCAAACTGACTATGAGTTTTACAATTTCACATGTGTACCTCTTAACTAGAACTCTAATATGCCTCAATTTCCATGCTAAATAGATTGTTTGGCTTTTCTGAAGCTATTTTCAGTCCATAAGCCCAATGTGCACTTGTTGATGTGATTTGTAACCAATATCAATCATTTATCTACTTATTACCCCACATAGAGTTAACCATGTATATTTATATAAAAAAACATTAACCCTTGAGAGAGCCCTCTCAGGTAGAGGAGGTTAAGTCTCAATCAAAAGATTCGTTTGAAATAGTTACATGAGATTGATTTGATTAGCATCCTATCAGGTCTAATTTTGTGATAACACACTGATATCCAAGATATGGTCTGGACAAACATACATATGATTGGGGAACTCATTCATGGTGTTGGATATAGGTTTGTGTATTCAAAATTTTATCAGTCCAACAAACTTCCAAAAAAAAAACCTATAGCAATATAGAAATAAATAACCATGGCTTCAGATCAACAGAAGGAGGAAATTTGTAGCTGAGACTCCAGACATACCTATATGCCTAGAGACTTGTAGATCTCAACAAACACCTTGGTATTAAATTCTTGGAGAAACTTCTTTATTTATGGCGACCACCTGATCATCATTATGGATCATCCTAAACAAGTGATCATATCAACATAGGTGTCTCTGATTCTTGACATCCATGATTTTGCAACGGACTGAATAATTATGAGCCTTGGCTTGGGCACCACCCTTAGCCACCAAACCAGCGTTGCGCCCTTGCCCTGGTGCTGCCCCATCTTGGCCATCCACATGCATCTTGATCTACTTAGCATACTTGTGTACCCTCTGCTTTGGGTAAAACTCTTTGCTAGCATGGTAATCTTGTTCCAGCTCTAAGCTAAACCAGGTGCCACGTCATCATCATCATACCAATATCCATTTTCCATCATGCAATGAATCAGTGATCCAGACTCAAAGAGCTTCTCTTCTTCTAATAATTCCTGGTTGTTCTCTTCCACTTATTGTATTGCATCGCACTATATTCAGGTGTTCTGTTGGAGAGCTGAATGGTCAAATATGGCATGATTCCTCTTTTATGATTTTCACCGATCGTCCGTCCAAGCCTGTATTTTATAGTGATGATGATAGTGTTGATGAAGATATGCAGGAAGGTTCGTACGGCAGTAGCAAAGTGCTTGTCTGCAGCGATAACTTCTTTTCCAAAAATTATTTTGAAATTGTATACATAGGTGTGTCCAATGTTGATTTTGAGGTTTAAAGAATGAGAATAAAATGTTAATATGGATGTTTTTACTCCCTTTATTGTGTTTTTATGCCAGACTGGGAATGTGAGGAAAGGATCAGGAGATACACTAAATTCAGGCCCATTGTGGATGTTGAGGCAAGAATTTCATAAACTAGTAAAATCTCTAAATAGATAGCTCTGGGAAAAATCAGCGAAGACTAAGGTTGGGGCATTTTCAGTCTTGAAGGAGCTTGTGGTTGTGCTACCTGACTACCTATATGATCATGTAGGTTCATTGGTGCTTGGAATTGAGAAATAACTTAATGAAAACTCCTCAAACTCAAATTTTAAGATTGAAGCTCTCATATTCACAAGGCTTGTGATGGCTTCACATTCACCCTCTATTTTCCATCCCTACATCAGGGCCCTTTCTGGACCAGTGATTTATACTGTCAGCGATCGATATTACAAGGTTATTGCAGAGGCACTGAGGGTGTGTGGAGAGCTGGTTAGGGAAATTCGACCAAACTTTGAGATGCCACATATTTTCAATTTTAAGCCATATTTTCACCCCATTTACAATGTTATATTAACATGATTGGCCAATCAAGATTAGGACCAGAAGGTTAACGAGTGTGAAATTTCTTGCATGGGGTTGGTCATTTCAACATTTTGTGATAAACTTCGGGGATAACTACCCATGTGTTTACCTCTTCTTGTTGATCGCATGGGAAATGAGATAACGCGCCTTACAATAATTAAGGCATTTGTTGTTATTCCTATCTCTCCTCTTTGAAATGATTTTTCATGTGTATTGGAGCATGTTTTTGCATAACTAACAACGTTTTTGTGTAAGGCCAATCGTGCATTAATGCAAGCTTCACTAGGGACTCTGAATTGTTTAGTTGTTACTTATGGTGATAAAATCACCTCATCTACTTTTGAGGCTATTATCAAAGAACTTCCCTCACTTATCAGTGAGGCAGACCTCCATATGACTGCTTTAGCATTGGAGCGTTGTTGTACAATGATGGCTTATCAAAATCATAGCCCAAATCTTGGTGTTGTAGTACGTGACACGGTTCTTCCACAAGGTCTTGTTCGATTTAGGAGTCCATTGTTGCAGGGTCAAGATATCGAGGCTTTGCAAAAAAAAAATTGCATCTTTGGTGAAGTCAAAAAACACAAGCTTTGATGCTTTATTGGATGCTCTTATTGCATGTACCAAACGTATATTTATGCTACCTTGGCTATTTGTATGTTGAAGAATAGTTTCATTGTACAACCCTCAATAATTATCTTGATATATTAATATTGATAATATGGCAGTGTTTCAGAAAATTTGTTTCCATCTTCGCATATCACGCAATAATAATCATCTTGACATATTGGCTTTGTTGAAATACTATATTTTCTTGCTATGGGAAATAAAAGGAAAGATATGTGGATGGTTGTATTAGTGTTACAGAATTTTTCTGAGTGAAATTTGAGTTGTCTTCAAAATTAAGGATACATATAAGAGTCAACACCTTTTTGCTCAAATTATTCTCGCCTTATCGCTTGTTGAAGTTGTGTATATGGAGTACTTGATGTGTATTGCAGATGAAGACCATAAATTTTAGGGGTTAAACAATTGACACAACTTTAAAGGCTGGATGTCAGTCAACTAGTTTGGTCATGAATACATTCCATCTCTTTTTTTTACCATGTTTTTTCTTATAAAGTGTTCTAGTAACAATATTTTAGCAAGTGTTCTCTCAACATTTTTCTATAATGCTTCTCTAATATTAATACATTTTGAATAAATATTTCTTTGTCATATAGATAAGTATCAATTAAATCAGTGGAAATGTGAATATTGTTTATACATAACAAGGTATTTTGAGTTATAAAACACTAATGCAATGATGACATCATACTCAGGATTTTCTTTTTGCTACAAAAAAATTGTGAACCCCTCTCCATTGATGTCAAAGGGGGAGGAAATGAGAAGAAGGAAGACACTTGTCAAAATTAAAGGGGGGGGGACAAATGTGTTTCCATCAATTCCAAAGAGGGAGATTTTTGGAAATATTGGAATTGATGTCATTAACTGAAATAATGTTAATGTATGTTGAATGATATTTTACAAAAGGTTGAAAGTGATGTGAAGTGAAAAGGCTATGCTAATAAATATGAAGGCTCAATGTTGTCAAGAAGGACATAATGTTACAATATATTCTTCTATTACTAATATTTTCATAACTGAAAATAAAGTAAGTGAGTAGTTCTTGGAAGCCCAAGAGACATGCTTCACTTCATATTTCGCAAGGAATACAAACAGCCAAAAAGTCTTGCTTACAAAATGTGCAAGATGAAGAAGAAAGGGTAGTTCCTTTTTGGAGAAAAGTGAGAAGTTTTTTGAACAATGACAATGATGAGCAGCAACATAAGAGGAAGAGAAAATGGAAGAGGAGAAACAATTCAACAATGCAGTTGACAGAAAAATGGTATATGAGGTAACTAGCATCTAAAACTTGATGCTTTTATTGAAAAACTTATGTTCTCTTATATGTTGCAATTCAAACAGGAACATGTTGTTCCCTATTGAGGTAGGAGCCTCTTGTGGGTTGTAGCCTGCAGAAAATTTGTGGGACTTAGAGCTTCCTTGGAGGTAGTAGCCTCTTGTAGGTTTTAGCCTATCAAAAAATATGTTGTAATAAGGAGTAGCAGCTTACCTTCACATCTCTTTCAGCCTAATATTCGTGGTTTTCTCCCTTCAGGGTTTCCACTCATATCTTATGTCTTTTTGTGTTGAATATGAATGCTATGTTAATGCCATTGAAATCCCGATAAGTAATTTGAAAATTTCTCTTCATGACACTGCAAAATTAATTCAATAGAACATGATCATGAAATATTGTTGAATAATAAATTTAAAACAAGAAAAATTAAATAATTTTAAATTAGTGATTCACCCCGCCTCCCCCCCCCCCCCAAGCAATTTCCAATCCTAAGTATCAATATCTCCTCATTTTATCCCTCAAACTTCTAAGTGTCTCCAAACCAATTAGGAGAGGCCTCCATTACCTTTCTCTCATCTAAATCCTCTTCTCTATTATGTGATGTCCTATATAAGTTGTATTGTAACATATTTTTGAACATCCCCTTTATTTTATACTACTAGCAAGTCTTATTATACAACAAAACAATAGATGGATGGTAGATTAAGAAAGAAAAAAAAATCAACATTTTTATTTTCCCTGGCTACACATTTTTTGACCTATGTTGGCCTGAAGTTGATGTTCTATTTTTGCTTCACATCAAACTCGGATATGGTTTAGGTAAACCAAGTAAATATTAACCCAACAAATTTTCTACAACAAACATTTAATATTAACAAGACCCCATTCATTCTTTCTCTCTTGAGTCCATTTTTTCCAGGTGTTGAACCTTAGCTTTGATGCGACTCTATCACATATATAGTCCCTTAATGATTGATTAAGGATACATATTACCTAGAAATTAAATCCAAGGTTAATTTATGGATATGGGTGTTTTGAATTCATCTTTATTCAACCATATTGTACCACATTTTTTAGATCACCATTATTTTCTACCTGACAATATCTTTCCAAGGATATCAATTTCATCCAAATCCGAGGTCTAGATAGAAACTTATCCACATTTGAAAATTTTCCCTCTAAGTGCCATGTTACCATCTATACAATTGTCATGTCGTAGACACATGGTACTCCTTTCCCCACATTTCATCATCATACTACATAATGCCACATTATAACACTTCTATTTTTTGTTAGTACCAAGAAACAGACCCAATATTTGGTGTCCCAAATTCCTATTACTTGATAATATGATAACCTGATATCTCAAAGGAAATAGAATGAAGTGAAAACCTCCTAAAACTTGATCCTTGAAAATCCTATATTTCAACAACCAATACTTGATCATAGAAAGTCTTGATATCTGGGTTGCTAGGTCATTAGATATTGTACTATCGATACTAGATTAAAAGAGGTTTAAAAAAATTCTCTCAATCCAATGATGGACCATTAAGTTCAGTAACTCTATTTTTTTGTCAACTAATATTATTTCTACTACGTCACTAACCCACTAGGAAAAACAAAAAATCTACTCGCAACTACTCACCCATTCTTATTGATGTATACCAATCAATGAGAAATTATTTGTTTGGTTACCTTTATTTGTCAAGAAATGTTGAGGATTTTTCAGTATTTTGGGTATGTGTTGGAGGTTATTCAATGTGTTATTGATATTTGATGTCCAAATATCCTAATAGGATAATGTTACATCCTTTCGGTCTTATGCTCCTTTCATATTCCCTCTTGGACATGTTCCCCCCCTACCACCCCTAGACCATGTGAACAAGGGATAGGGTCATATCCTCCAAACCCCAATTTCCAAAACTTCTATTAATCAACCCTCAAATTCTAAAACTTTTGTTACAATACCCATGAGTTTAAAAGTACTAAAATAGACTCATGTATGGTATAAATACTACCCAAATAATTTTAAATGAATACAAATATTATGAAACCTATTAAATCATCCCAAGCATTGTCGTCAACAAGACATCTCCATGTTATAAATACATAAACTTGAAAATTCCCAAATATTCTCAAATTCAACCAACTAAGATGAGATACCCTCACTCCTTTGTAAGAAAATATACCAACATGACACTATTACAAATGGAGAGGCCAAATTTTTATAATACCTATAAACGAAAAAATATCTCCCATCAATAATGTAATATCAAGTCTTCTCACTAAAAACAAGGATATAGTCAAAACTATTGTATCCCACAACTAGCCTAGTAAAGGCCATTCACATTATAGTATACATGAAGGGCATCAAAGTTTAAGTAAACTCATACATTTCCCTTACTACCTAACAGCACATATTCATCACAAGTAACTTGTTTCATAGAAGACCTCTCTATATAGCATTATTTCATAAATAATTAATAGTCGTAAACCGAATATAATTTTACTATTCATTTAGCTTATCAATTATACATATTCAATACAATAGTGTAATAACTACGAACATATCATTACAAACATACATAGTAACTCGCATGGCAAGAATCATGAAACCTTGAACAACAATTTCATTTAATTAGAAGATAAATTAGATACACCTATGTGATTCACTCAAGCTTAATGTAAAGTGAAGAAGATAGATCTATAGTCCACCCAACCATAGGTGAAACTACACTACCTATTTCTCAAAGTTGTTAACCCTCAAGCCAAATCCAGTGCCTTAAGGGAAAGCTTCTCTCAAGGCTCTATGAACTTCAAATCATGGTAGAATACATGAAGGCACCTCTCCTTCACATACATGAATCAATATTATGTCCTTCAATTACTAAGCAAGGCATATTATCACAATAAGTTATGGCTATCATGGGTTTGCATAGTGCATAAAATATCCCTCCATTACTCTAGCACCTTGTGGGTGCTTCTCTCTTTATTGGTGTCTTATGTGCTTAAATAATAAATACTATCTAGAATCATTCCTATTCCTTTGAATTAGATTGAAGGCTTCCTCACTAATTTCATTAACTAAATAAATTAAAATTTCAATTCCACACAATATTGTTGTTAGTCAGAACGACGTTTTTTTTCATTTTTCTTATCATCACAGTCTCATCACACTCATATGGTTCTCTTTGTCATTCCAATGTGTTTTATTTTTTTAACTTTCACACACTTCTCTTTCATTCTTGGGTTGATCTCTCCTCTCTCTTTCTCCCTATCTATTTCTTGTATCGCTATCTTTAATCTATCTATTATCACTATCATTTTTTCCTTGTTTTTCTCTTTATATATTTTTTATTATCTTTGTCTCTTCTTTGTTTTCTCTCACTATCTATGTTCTGTTATTTTCTTGCACCCCCATGAGTGTTATCGATTCATGATAAATTAAGTGCCTTTATTGGTTGCATGGTCAAGAAATGTGTCCAAATGGTACATATGCCATGCTACTAGAGTAATTTAATACAAATCCCACCATTCCTCTTGTAATTATTAGTAATTTGGTACTTAAAATTTCAAATCAACAATCAAGCCAACTAATTAAGTGTATGATAGGAAACTACCCCAAATCCCCCTAACAACTTTCCTCTCACATGTGTTAGGATCTATGTTGGATACTCCCTTCTTCAACATTATTACTATATTAAATAAATATGAATATTTACATCAAATAAAAATTTTCAATTTACTCATTCTTCTCATTCCAACATACATATTACAAGACTAGGTGTTTAAAAGAGGGTTGTTTCACTTTACACATTGTATTAAGTGACTAAGGCATGCAAATGAAAGGGAAATATTATCCTAAGTAAATATACATTTAGTGAAAATAAAATTGTTACTTATGCATTGCTAGAGAGATAAACTCCACCCAGAGACCAAATAAATAGGAAGAAATACAAGACAAAGAATACCTTGGCCAAGGGGCCTTCACTTAATGAACCTCTAACATATCACTTTCATTTCTGGCATATTAACCAATACCCTTAGTTTGACTACATATTGAAAAATACCTCTAAAAATCACACTATTTAACACCATACCAATATAAACCCAATACACCTTCCTAATTTAAAGAAACCCTACTTTCACTAGATATTGTAGGTATCCATTTTTTCATCAACATTTTTTATACCCATTTATATATTTTTATTAACTTTGAGCTCCATTTTTTATACCTACCAATATAAAAAACCTTTACCTCCTTCACATATAGGAATTAATCATTATGTACTTAAATTACAAAGCAAGGCATATTATCATAAAAATTTATGGATATCATGGGTTTTCATAGCACGAAAGAGATCCCTTCATTAATCTAGCACCTTGTCGGTGCTTCTCTTTTTCTTGGTGTATTATGTGCTTAAATAAGAATACTATTTAGAATCTTTCCTAGTCCCATTAGGGGAATTTTGAGGTCTAAAATGGGCTTCCTAAGGAAATTATAAAATAATAGTGGAAATAATAGAATAAGATTAGATTACATCATCAAATTTTAGAGAGAAAAAAAAAGAAAAAAAAAACTATTTTTTCAACTTGTATTTTCAACTTATCTCCCTATGGGTTTACTCAAAGTTTTAGTAAAAACAATTGTTGGATGCATAATTTGATTCCTCATACAAGTAGTACCCATGTTACATTCTTTCGATGCACCTTACTATATGAAAAATGATAAATATATGAAAAAGGTGGTTGCAATCATGTTTTTTCATGTATTTCTCATTTTTCGTGTAGTAGGGTCCATCTAAACTATGCAACATGGGTACTCATTGGATGAGGAATTAAATTTTGCATCCAATGAGTACTCATGCTAGAAATTTTAGTAAAACCTTGGGGAGATAAATTGAAAATAAGAGTTGAAAATGTAGTTTTATTATTTTATTATTTTTTAATCTTTTTACTTTTTACTCCAAAAATGGTGAATCGTCCCCCATGGTTGACATCATCATCTTGAATCCGATTGGCTCTTATAAATTTCATTTTTGTTGTACATTTTTCTTAGGAGACCCATTTTAGACCTCAAATTTCTCCTAATGTTTGAATTATATTGAAAGCTTCCTCACTAATTTCGTTAACCAGTTAAATTAAAGTTTTAGTTCCACACAAGATTGTTGTTAGTCAAAAGGACCTTTTTTTTATTTTTCTTATAATCATAGTCTCGCCACCCTCATATGGTTCTCTCTATCATTACCATGTGTTTTATTTTGTAAACTTTAACACACTTCTCTTCAATTCTTGGTCCTATATCTCCCCTCTCTTCCTCTCTATCTATCACTTGTCTCTCTATCTTTAATCTATCTATTATCACTATAATTTTTTCTTGATTTTTCTCTTTGTGTATTTTTTATTATCTTTGTTTATTCTTTGTTTGTTCTCACTATCTATTTTTTTCAATTCTCTTGCACCCCCGTTAGTGTTACCCATTCATGATAAATTGAGTGCCTTTATTGGTTGGATGGTCAAAAAAAATGTCCAAAAGGGTACATAGCCCATGCTAATAGAGTAATTCCATACCACTCCCACCATTCCTACCATAATTATTAGTAATTTGGTACTTAAAATACCAAATAAAAAATCAGGACAATTAATATAAGGTAAGATAGGAAACTCCCCCAAATCCCCCCCTAGCAACTTTCCTCTCTCATGTGTTAGGATCTATGTTGGATACTCCCTTCCTTAACATTATTAATATATTAAATAAATATGAATATTTACATCAAATAAAATTTTTCAAAATATTCATTCTCCTCATTCCAACATACATATTACAAAGCTAGGTGTTAAAAAAAGGGTTGTTGCACTTTACACATTGTATTAATTGACTAAGGCATGTGAATGAAAGGGAAATATCAGCCTAAGTAAATATACATTTAGAGAAAAGAACATTGTTATGTATGCATTCATAGAGATATAACCTCCACTTAGAGACTAAATAAATAGGAATAAATACAAGACAAAGAATACCTTAGCCAATGGGCCTTAACTTGATGAACCTTTAACATATCACTTGAATTTGTGGAATCCTAAAAAATACCCTTAGTTTGACTACATACTGAAAAATACCTCTAAGAATCACATTATTTAACCCCATACCAATATAAACCCAATACAGTTTCTTGATTTAAAGAACTCCTAATTTCACTATATATTGTAGGTATCCATTTTTTCATCAACATTTTTTATACCCATTTATATTTTTTTATTAAATTTGAGCTCCATTATTTATACCTACCAATATAAAAATCCTTTACATCTTATATATCCACTAATATATTTTATCATTTTTTCTTCAATATGTATTCCCCAATATGAATGCACGTGCTATAGTATTTCTCTCTCACTGAAGCTCTCATGACATTGGCCTACCTAGGATATTGGATGCCAACATAGGTTAGTGGCATGTGTGTGTGTGTGTGTTTGTGTGTGTGTGTGTGTGTGTGTGTGTGTGTGTGTCTGTCTCTGTGTGTGTGTGTGTGTGTGTGTGTGTGTGTGTGTGTGTGTGTGTACGTATATATGTATGTAGGTATGTGTGTGTGTGTGTGTGTGTGTGTGTGTGTGTAACCAATTGATGGAAATGGTAATTTGGAAGTTAAGGGCATAGGTTTAGAAACGTTAATATGTGAAGTATGTTCCTAGATTGACAAGAAAAAATAGAGTGTATGCCCTAATATACAAGGAAAAAAAATTTTCCTAAAGATAAACTAAAAATTCAGTAATACATCTCAAGCAGTAACAATACAAAAAACCTCACCTCTATTAGTTTAGAGTGTAAAACAACCTATTTTTAATAATTCTTAAGATTAAAAGATCCAAACAAACTCCATTTCATATTAGTATTCTCAAATGGGTTTCTACGGTAAAATGTTTTGTTATTACTATATATGTGGTTTATTTATCCAACACTAATTTTCCTCAGTGAAGTTATAGTTTGTAAGTATTATATAATCAATAATTAATGCACAATGAAATATATAAAAAGAATGAACTATTCAAAATTATATAAAATTTAATTGGGTTTGTGTTGGTGAAGTAACTCATCCATAAGCTAAGTGATTATGGATCAAATGTTACAAATATTGTATAATTGAGCTCCAGTGTTTAGCTGAGAATGAATTCCTAAGATAAATTGATTTCATCCTCTACTTTCTTAGTATCACAAACAATATAGATTATTTATTTCCAAGGTGTATCTTCCCTTGTCTAGCACCTAGTTTCATTATGAAGCTTGCTACAGTTTGTTCTTGGTTTATGAATGTTAGTATATTTTGTATGTTGGAAGTAGAAGAAATATTGTTTTTCTCTTCTAGCTCACACTTAATTATGTCTCTGTAGTATATTATATTTTTCTTATTCTCCTTTTTCTTGCCACCAAAACTTATCTTTTAATCTTTTTTTTATAGTATTTTAGATATTGTCAAATATTTTAAAAATGCCCATCTCTTGAATCCTTTATAGTTTTAACTCGGAAATAACAAATTTGTTCCATCCTTTCTTAAGAATCAATTGAATATTATTGGAAATTGATGCAAGTCTAGAAGCCTTTCATCCTTCATATTACTTATTTATGTTTTTGCATTTTGTATCCTTGTTCTTAATGCACAAGATCCCAATCTATAAAAGGAGAATGAGATAAGATTTATTGCACTTAATTTTAAGACTATAAACTATACATTTCTTTTGGATATGATTAAGTTTCATGTAGGTTTCTAAACAAATGATGCAACTCCAAACTTCAAAGCCATATAAGGCAATTGTAATAATATGGTTACCAAATAATACTTTATTCTCCTTAGTTTAACAATAATTCAATTCTTCAACTTCTTTCTCAATATTGAAATAGGATTTTAACCCTCCACTAACTCTTTTCTCAAAACTATAATTCTACTTGAGCTTATGATGTTAGTCAACTTCAAGATACTTGTATGAATGGAGTTCATTTAAGCTTTTATTACCATATTTAAAATTAGGGCAAGTTAATTTCTTGGATTTGGTGATCACAATCTTATACTTGTGAATATATATTACAAGACACTTTTTTAAAAGGATATTATTATAAAAGGATAGTATCATCCATGTAAAGAAGAAAAGTAATGACCAGTACATGAAGCACAACTACAAAGTCATTTATATATAAAAAAAAGGAAAAATAAAAGGAATTAATAAAATTGGTCCCAACCAATTTAATTAGTTCCATTCCATACAAATCACATTTAAAATGACGTGAACATTAAAGAGCTAGGAAAGGTGGGTGGATATAAAAAAAAGATACAAAAATTCCAAAACAAATTCTAAAAATAATGAAAACAAGAAAAAAATACTCTTCTCATTATAAATTGATAACTCCAACAATATTTTCCACCAAAAATAGATAAATTGATTGTACCAAATATATGGAGAGGGTTCAAGGTAATCTACCTTTCATATAGTTAATCAAAGACTCTCCAATATATACAAGAAAATTCAATATATATGCATGAAGTCAATAATGGGGGGGATTGTAAAGGTTGTAGGAATGGATTATCTTTGTTTGCATGCTTCTATGGTGGTTGAAATTTTAGGAGACTAAGATCAAAATTTGATCCACAATTTCCAATTTTCAAACTGACATTTTGAGTCCAAAGAAGCCCACAAGGCCACCATCGGGACAAAATTATCAAGAAAAAGATGGAAGAGAACCATGTATAAATACAATGTAAGGTTGGGAGGATAAGGTTACATACAGGATGTTGGTCCAAAACCCTTATAACTGAGGTAACATGGAAAAGAAAACAAAAAATGAAACAAGAATATAGATATACTATGAAAATGGAGAATATATATATATATATATATATATATATATATATATATATATATTAAAAACATTACTATATATTAATTATATAAGTTAATAATAAGAACAATTAATATCTATAGTAAAAAAAACAATTAGTATTAATGTTATTTAATAGTAAGTATTATCTTACTATTAATAATACAATAAAAATGGAAATGGTGGATCAAGCTTTCTTTTTACTCCCGCGAAATGGATTATTTAATTCATCATGATAGGATGTTCAAACATTGACGAATATACCAAAGTAAAATGATGATTTATGTAGTCCATTTGAGGACATGCTCATTTTGTATATAAAACTAAAGGCCTCTAATAAAGCTTGATAATTTAAATTAAAAATTAGGGGAACTTTAAGGTACAAAATGGACCTCAAAGAGAAAAATATATTATGAAAATCAATTTTAAAATAACTAATAGGATACAAGGTGATGATGTCGAACATAAAGGTAACTATATTTTGAGGGAAATGAAGAGAAATACATTTTAAAATCATAATTTTTACTTTTATCCTTATAGGTTTATTCAAATTTCAACTATATGATTTAGTTACATGAATTCCACATCCAATGAATTGCTATAGTTGAAATCTGTGTAAACCTATAAGGAGATAAATTGAAAATAGTGTTAAAAATTTAGTTTTCTTTCTTTCCCATTTGGATTTTATAACTTGTGTTTTATTATTTTAATTTATCAGGTGTTTTATTAATTTTCTTAGGAAATCCATTTTAGACTTTGAATTTTCCCCGCTATACAACCAATAGAAGAAGTGGGTATCCAAACCTAGAAGGAAGGGGTTGAAAGGATCTATTAAAATTTAAGAATCCAATTAACCCTAAATGAGGATAATGAAAAAAATAAGGGAAATGTTGCATGGTAGCAAGTGACCTCTGTATCAAAGAATGCTAGTAAAGATAGGATAACTAGTACAGGTGTAATGGGAATCTCAACTAGGCGTTAAGGAGAAGTGGATAAAAAATAAGGGGATCTTGGAAAAGGTCTAGTAAGTACATTATGTTTGTTTGGAGGGCCACTTATTTTTTTTATCAATTTTATAGTAATAAGATAAAATTTCAAATAACACCGAAATAAAGAAAGTTAAAGAGGTAAATATGAAGTAGGTTAGTTGTGTCATGTTTTTTCTTAAGTTAGCGGTCTAGCCCAATTATACTAATGATAAATTTAAGAATGAAAGAAGGGATAATATAAATGAACCTTTTCCCTAATGGTTGTGTAAATTAGAAAGTAGTGGGGGCATTATAGACAGTGCTCGCCGCCACCAAGGATGCACTTAGAATTTAAGGAGGGATGATGTGGCATGCTATCACATGCATGGGCATGTAGTGTTCTAGCTGGCATTCATTTTATTAAATGGATTCGATGGGCATTGGGAAATTTTTTGCTGAGTGGAGAGAAGTCGAGGGATGGTCCTTGGCCTCCTCGTGCAACTTATCTCGTATAGTTTAGTGTGTAGGAATATTTGTGTTGTGGGTTGTAGTTGGATTTGAAGGTTTGATAGGTGGTCTTGTTGATCATTGTAAACAAAGGTTAAATGTTTTTGGCCCCCTAAATTCTTGGTCTTATACATGGCCACTATGATATTACTTTCCAAAACCACTTTCAAGGGCATCAATTTTAATGTGTGTCGTGATTTCTCGGGTTTTTTCTCTGTTATACTTGGTCTCATTCTTTTGGTGGTTCATCATGTCTTTATCAATGATTCTAGGGCATAATTCCCTATTTTTAAACTTTCAATTCTAGTATGTGGCTATATTTTTGGGTGGTTTGTCAATTTTTTATTGGGTATTACTAATTTGGGGTACTTGTTCAAGGCTCAAGATGGGGAATGTAAGTCTGGTTTGAGTGAATTATGGGGTCTTTCGAGTGTTTCATATTTCCTCTAGTTGGATAGGCTTATGTTGATAGAGCATGGTGTCTAGCCATATATTTATGGGTTTTGAGGTCTTATGTTTTTTACATTTTTCCTCTCTTATCTAACGGTCAATGGTGAAAGGGTCCTGGTCAATGAATTTGTATCATCATTCTCAATTTTTGGGTTGACAATAGAGTCTATGGAAAGTGTTTGGATATTTTGTGATGATATTATTTTTTGATACCCTAGTGTTGTAGGGGGTGGCTCTCGTCCATTCTCTTATTTTTTTGTAGGTCTCGAGGTACTCATAATAGCTACAGTAAGTGTGACACCTGAGGCTTAGTTATTTCATCGAGATAGATAATCATGTGTAGGTGGGGGGAGGGGGGCGTGCAGACCTCAGCAAGGGAAATGAGTCACTAGGATCTTTTCTTATGACTTCATTGTCACCTATTTCAATGTTATTTCATTCGACACTTGGAGGGAAATTTGCAAGCTTGAGACCTAAGCAGGGGATGAAAGATAATCTCTCTCATATTTTGAGCTCATGGAGGATATGTCGACTTTGTTTCCCAATCCTATGCATAATAGGGATAGGCAGAAGTAATACTTAAACTTCATCATTCTTAATTAGTAAATGAGGAACCTCTTAGGCCTAATCTTGATGGATAAGCAAGTTGATAAGTATAATTTCTTTTCAACCATAAAGGACATAAAGAGGATGCTAGGAAATCATATGTTTTTCTTGGACAAGATCGATTCTTTCTTGGCACATGTGGAAAGCCATATTTATTGTGAATCAGATGGGGGGGACCTGATGGATCCTCCTACTTTTAGTGTAAGGGCTCTAGTGGGAAGGAGAAGTTGTATGGTGGGTTTCCCGGTGGTTCTTGGCCCATTATACAGGGTAATTTTCATTTATTTTGGTCTCCTCAACGTATGTGTGCCTATGAAGTTTCTTTCGGACTCCTTCCCATCTTCGAAATATCTAGTTGTGGCACTATAGTTTTAAGTATGGTATTTGTGCATTGGTCATGGAAATTTCGTATGGTTTTATGATTGAATTTTGGGTAGATCCTCTATTGTTTGAAATTCATTGGCGAAATTGGTATTTGGGTAATTTGGTTATTATATTTGTATGGGACTATTGGGTAATGAAATGGGCTAGCTAAGGCCTTGAACTTAAGTTAATCTAGGTTATGGGTGTCAATAGTTTTGGGTTGACTTGGAGACTTTGTTGTTCTAGAAGCCAATCACAACATATTGACGAGAGGTTTTATCCTCCATGGTATCTATGTAAATCCATGTAAATTTGATTTATGATTAGTATAAAGCCTTCATTCAAAAAAAATAATATAAATTAACCTTTAACCTTCGTTTGTCCCAAATATAAACCACAAGCAATGAAATTGAGGGTTTGTTATCAGTTTCTTTTGGGTATGCAAAACAATTAAAGGGAAAGAGAAGATGAATTAACTCCTTGGTTTTGTAGGAACCCTTAATTAAATAATTTGGATATAATTAACATTACTCTTGAAATATTTCAATAAAAATATTACAAGAAAAAAGTTTAAAAAACATAGTGTATGAGGCCCCCTCTAGTTTATAACTGTTAGCAATAGCCTTCTACCAAAATCCAAGAGGTTTCCCTATGTTCACAAATATATTTATACAAAATAAAAGAAGTTAGCAATGAAACAAATAAGTCTAAGAAAATGAAATTCTCCTGAAACCATTCCTTTAAAGGAAATGAAGGGAGAAATTGAAGCGTGGAGGACGGATCCTCCAAACCACTACAAGGTGCAATATCCAAGTTCCAAAATAAAAAGGTGATTCCTAAACCAACAATTGAAGGTTATGTGCATACACCACTTGTTGCATAAGTATGGATGGTTGAGACAAAAATATAACGGGGATTTAAGATCATATGGCAATTGTACAATAATCTATAAGGACATAGAGAAAGCTAAGAAAGAGAGTTGTTAAGATTCAAGGGAGAGATCAAGAAGGGAAAATTTTAAGGATGTTACTTATTTTAAAGTGTAGAAAACTTGGCGAATCTTTCAATTGATTATGCTTAATATGTAAACTATAAACTCTTAGAAATACTTTTGTAAAAATATTCAAAATTTTAAAGATTTTATATATTCTCTATCAAAATTTTAAAGGTAAAATAACTTTATCCTATATAATTTGAATTATAAAATTGACCCATTAGTGAAATATATCCCACAAAATTCTCCAAGAAAGTAAAACTCGAGAATGTGTTACATATTTATACACATAATTGCAATATTCAATGATGTTAATATGGTCCATAAATATAGGGTACAAATCTCCCTCATAATAATCGAACTATGAGTGTTTACTTCTTAATTACATATAAAATGAAGTAATTTATGCATTTTATTAAGACAAAAATAAATGGAAGTTCCACTTAATGGAAAAATGTAAGTTACCACAAATTTTTGTGATAAATTTAACATGCATAAAATTGCTCGTGATAAGCACACATGAAGCAATAAGGAATTATTTTTTATCATTCATTGTCAAATGGAAGCAATAAATGTGACCAATGTTGTATCTTATTTTTTATTTCTCTAGCCTACCTTAGCTTTGTTGACCTCTCCACATCTAAGTATTGCCCAAGTTAAGTGGGAAAAGTAATCTATGTCAAAATTCATCGATTAAGGTATGAGGCTAAGGAAAAAGCCATGGGCGTCTCCAAAGGGTTTAACAGTATTTAAATGATGAGGTAAGGCTAGGTTGGGGAAAAGGAAAAATATTGAAATTATAGAAGGGAAACTACTAAGAACTTTAATGTTTTTGAGTTCACCATAAAATTGAGTACAAGTTTGTGTAACTAGTTTTGTTAGGGAATGTTTTTACATGGTTATTGTCTGGCGCAAAATTTTATATAGTAAAATATTTTAATAATTACTATTAGAATATTATTTTAAAATTAGAAGAACTATTATATTTAATATTTTAGAAGAGTAATAATTTTTATGATTTTTAATATTTTTTTTAATTTTTAAAAGATTATCTATCTTATTTATTTATGAGAATACAAAATTATGAGTTGTCAAATTTTAGAATACAAAAACCGCTGATAATTTGACTAAGTAAACATTTTTCATAACATTACAACATCTCTTCAAATTCTAATACTTCTCAAAAGAATAACTCATATTTAAAACAAAGATTATGAACATCATCTTAACTTTTTGCACTTAGTCCTATATGTGAATCATTATAATGCACTTGTATGGTAGAGAAAGAGAGAAATATAGCTGAGAGAAAAACTAATTCTTATTATAGTATCCATGTTAATATAGTATGACATGATTATGGAGAGAAAGGTTGGAATTTGACGCGAAAAATGCCCATCATAGGGTGTTTTTTTGTTAAATACATCTAGAATTTTTATGTAACTTTCTTTGGTGAAGTGTTTTTAAATTTAAAAAATGTATTTTTGACAATTGAAATTTATTTGAAAACGTCATTTATTTGAAAATTTAAATCATATCATGCTAAAGGACAAGTTATAGCATTAATGTCATGTTTAATTCCATCTATGCAGGTCGTTTGATGAGTGATAATAAAATTGAATGGCCCATTTTGTATGTCATCATTCTATTGCACATGGAAATATTGAATGTCCCATTTTGTATGCCATCATTTATAGCACAGATAAATTTAATTTGTATATGTTAGTCATTAAATGTAATATTTAATTTGTACAAGGTTCATTGAATGTAATATTTGTATATGTTAGTCATGGAAGTGTAGTGATAGAGTGTGTTTGAGTGTGAGTGTGGGAGAGGTGTGGAGTATGAGTAAATGTCCAAACGAATGTATAATCAGGCCAAACATGTACTTGTGAATTTGGTTTTCATAATGAAATATTTACATGCTTTTATGTTAATAAATTTCTTTATATGTTTGTAATAGTTAACTGGATGAATAATCAAACTTCTATAGAGTTCTTGGTATCCTTAAGATTTCAGGTTTGTGGAAGTGGACATTGCAAGAAGAAGTAAATTGTCCTGCATCAAGTGGTATAAGAGCATAGAATATTCCTACATGTAGTTTGGAGGAGATAACACAAGATTTTTGTGCAACAATATGGAGAAAAAAATAAGAACGAGATTAAGACAGTGGCAGGTAAATTTATTTTGGTTTTTTTTTTGTGTGGATATTGCTGACAAATAAAACAACTATGATGGAGGAACAAGAGTGAATAAAAAAATTTGAAGAGAAAGAAGTGCTTGAAAGATAAGGTTCTAAGGAGAGAACCAAAGAAAATACGAAAAGGTCAAGCTAGTGAAGAAAGCTTGATGAGGTATTGAGTAGCAAGAAGAGGAGACTTGCTACAAAGGAAATTCTTGGTTGCAGTTCACTATTGAGCATGGTGAAGCTCACAAAATTAGAGAAAAATATGACCAAAGAGGGTCATTACAAAGGTTCAGGTGAAATCCACAAGAGAAGTAAATAAGATGCCAAGGAAAATGACATAAAGAGAAATTTGAGTGATGAGGAGTTTGATAGGGAACTCGCTGAGATTAAAGTACAACTGAATGTACTTATGGAGCAGCTACAGAAACATGAGGAAGACCAGAAATGTAGATGGATTTTTAAGAAGAAATTTAAATTGCCAATTAAAAAATTGTTTGCGAGAAATTTGAGGAATAAGATGAGGCATATGATAAGAACCTGGTTGAAAGAAGAAGAACTCAAGGAAGTTGAGTATGAGACAGGAAAAGTGCACTATTGTGACCCAAAGAAAGGGCAATTGCTAGGAGAGAATGAGGACGAAGTAGTGGATGAGATCCAAGATTCTTATGTTTTTAAAACTAATAAATTTTCTATGGATGCAAATATGGAAGGCGGTGGACATTTACCTACAAATATCACAAAATTAGAGGAAGAGCGAAATGCAAATTTTGTTACAATTAATGAAGGTGAAGGAGGAAATAACTCTTACTTTGTTCTTAGCCATGATGAAGAGAAACACTTAAATGCACTGCCAGTGAAAGGAGGTATAAAAATGAATGATAAATATAAAGTTGTGATTAGGAAGATAGAATCTACATTATTTCCTGAAGATGAAATTTAGCCTCACGTACAACATTCCAAACAATATTTTCAAGATTTTGAAGAAGACATGACATTTTTGGAAAGCTCGTTGGCAAGAGATGAAAGTTGCATAGAGCTGAAAAATTCGGTTGGTTTGGAGAAAAATATTAGCGTTTCATACAGTAGTATCATGCCTGAAAAGAAGATGCAACTAGCAGAAGTTGAAAACAAGCTTGAGTCAAGAAACAAATACGACAAAGAGATTGATGAGTTATGGTAACCTATGAAGCAAAATTTTAAGAGAATGTTTGGAAATGAGAAGAAAACATTCACTCAGAGAATGCAGTCACCTGGAACAAATTATGTTAGAAAATTAAATGGACAACAACAAAATAAAGTATGGGACACAGGAAGAATGAGTAAAGGGATTTTTTTCATGAGAAATGATCAGTTACAATTTAAATTTTGGGATCCTTGACGAGTTGTTAAATTATTAAGAAAAAGTGTCACACCTCATAGATAGCATTCTATGAATAATTTTCTACCTTGGGCATCTGATGCAGGAGCATCTAGGGGTACCTTCAAAAAGGAAATTTCTGAAAGTAAAAAAAATATAGAAATTATAAAATATGGAAAAATCTCTAGGATTTCTAAATTATGTAAAAAATCTAGAAAAATGTGGTAGTTAGGATAGGATTAGTTTTGGAAATATGGAAGGTGTCATAAAAATCTAGCTTTGTGGATTTTTCCTTTATACAAGCCTAGTAGATCCTAATTTAGTGGATATGAACCCACAAGGTTCATTGAATATAATATTTGTATATGTTAGTCATGGAATGTATAGTGAGAGAGTGTGTTTGAGTGTGTGAGTGTGGGAGAGGTGTGGAGTATGAGTAAATGGCCAAATGAATGTATAATGAGGTCAAACATGTACATATCAATTTTGTTTTCAGAATGGAATTTTTACATGCTTATGAATTGTCTAGTATCTCTACATATATGTTAATGAATTTCTTTATATGTTTGTAATAGTTAATTGGATGAGTAATCAGATTTCTATAGAGTTCTTGATATCCTTAAGATTGCGGGTTCATGGATGTGGACATTGGAGGAAGAAGTAATTTTTCCTTCATGAGTAAAGAAGCGGGAGGAACCAACAACAAGTTTTGAAAATTCATTACTTTCACCATACAAACAAGCAACAATGGATTAATGTGGTAACTTAGGGAAAAATTTTCACTACAGCTATAGGAAGGGGACAAGTTTTCCCTTCATATGCAAGATATATAGAGGGTCACATGGGAATTTATCGCCCCTCACCAAGATTTAAGGTTGCGGATCCTAGTCCAACAAAGTACCAAACGGATCCCAGCAATACGTCGGCAAGCAAAGAGGTTTCCGAGAAATAAAAAAGATAGGACCGACTTTGTTTTCAATCCCAAGCAAGTAGAACAAGTTTCTTACTGCAACTTGTACTTTTGGAGAGCACTGGAACTCATATATCAAAGGAAGAGTTTGACTCTCTAAGAAAGCGGGTTTTGGAATATGTATCGGGTACTTGGGGAGGAACTTAGCAAAGATATGTTGGGACTAGCACTCGATCTGAGCTCAAAGGATATGAAAATTTTAGGTATGTTGACATTGCTTATTCCAACCTGGATTGTTTGTTTGTAAACACTTGTTATTACTGGTTTGTATTTTCCATTTATATATGTAATCTTCATAAACAACCACTCTCGTTAAATTTTTTAGTATGATATGGAAGAAAAGGTTATACTCCCAATATTCCTACTTATTCTAGTAAATACTTGAAGGCTAAACACAAAAACATGGAATTGCCAACTTGTTACCATCCCTTTGTCGTTTGAAGTACAAAACGTATATCAAGCATGATTTTCATGCAAATAATTTACCCATTCTTCTATTTCATGTGTTTTGTTCATGTGACACCTACCAGGTAATGATAAGCTTTACTCTTTGAAGAGAAATATATGCATAACACATATTTCTATTGAATTCAAGAATTGGTTGCCTTAGATATAGGCAACATTGTAACTGGTATGCATCCATCTCAGTCTAGTATTGCATTAGATATCAAGGTTGCACCAAAATCACAGACACATTTATGTAGCATCAAGAACATTACATCATATGAGTATTTGAATAGTGGGTCGAGGCTATGATGCATTTTCTAGGGTAGATTTTGAAAATTTGGGATTGGGAACAATCGTCAAAAAAAATCGCGATCATTGATAAAATCGAAACAAAAGAAAATGATTCGAAGACATGTGTATCGAATTTTTTTTTTAATAAATAAAAATGATTACATTAACTATGATTTTTGCTCAAATAAACCAATCAAAAAATGGAAAAGCTTTCTAGTGTATTTTGAATGTCAAATACAATTAAGGAAATTTTTTTTATCAAGTAAACAAGATTATAATAAAATATTTTAAAGTATCCTAAAATGTGTTGTTATAGTTATCTAGAAATAAAGTACTTAAAACTTTGAGTTTTGAACGTCAAATGCGATTAAGAAAAAAATGAATATCATGTAAACGAGATTATAATAAAATATTTTAAAGTATCCTAAAATGTGTTGTTATAGTTATCTAGAAATAAAGTACTTATAGAAGAGTTACTATTTGTTATAGTTATCTTGTTTTTTGTTTTTAAAAAATAAAGGATTTTTCTTCCAAGAGTGAACATGAGATCACTAGTTTACTGAAGCAACTCTAAGTTGTTGTAGAGGAAAAAGGTTATCAAAACTTTGATATACAAAGTCAACTCTTGGCAAGGGCAAGAGAGAAAAAGAGCTATTTAGTCTATTTACACAATCATATTTCAACCCTTATTGATGCAAAGAAGTTCTACGTGGAAAAAATCAAAAATTTTAATCAAATTGTAAAGGGTAACTTTTTATTATAAAAACATCATAAAAACATCATTTTTGAAGGATAAAATTTTAAACATAATATTTAAAAAATATATATATTTAATAAGAAAAAAAAAATCCAAATTCCAACCATGATATGAAGATAAATCATTGTTTACACAGAAGAGTGAAATTACCATCATAAATTTAAACTTACTCAATATGAATAAAAACATAAATTTAAATTTATAAAATATGTATATAGCCTAGACCAAATGATATTCTTGAAATTTACAATCCCTTAAATTGAGTATTGTTCCATTAAATTTTGAAATATTCTTAAAATCTATACCGCTACAACGAGTCTTGCAATGTTTATCAACCTCTTCAAGGATGCCTTTCAACAGCGCTGCTTCATAGCTGCAATGCACAGAGTTTGAAATATCCACTCATATAAACGAGAAACAAATAAGAGAGGAATGGGGAAGAATGAGTTACGGAACCATTGAAGTCATCTTGAACTAAGTAGCCAGAAAGACTAAAAGCTTAAATTCTGAAATATTTCTGAAATGTGCAATCCATCATCTAAATAATTCAAATACAGCCACAACCAGTCTTGCAATGTTTAGCGACCTCTTCAAGGATGCCTTTCAACAGTTTGAAATATCAACTCATATAAACGGAGAAACAAATGAGAGAGGAATGGGAAGAATGAGTTACGGACCCATTAAAGTCATCTCGAAGTGAGTAGCCAGAGAAACGACAGAGTTGGAAGAGAGCATCCTTCCATTCCCTGATTTCTTCTGCGCTGTACCTCCCACTCTTCTCATGCTCTTCGAATGCAAGAGCAAATGGGCCACCGCATCGCTCCGGCCGCCGAACTTGCGCAGGACTGACGTTGTAAAACACAGGAATGGCGATGGCCGACCCCTTTCGTACTTGGCGTGCAATAATGGAGGATTCTCTCAGACACCAGGAAGATTGAGCATAGTTAGGAGAGAATATGGGAATGAGGATTCGACTCTCCTCTATTGCATGCTCTAGTCTTCTAGAAATCTCGTCCCCGCGGTTCACATCGCGGGTGTCGAGAAACGCGCGAAAGCCTGCGGTTGTGAGTGCGCGGTCGACATGATCGACAAAACCTTTTCTGACATCGCTCCCTCTGAAGCTTGGAAAAACATCGTACTTGTATCTCACCTTAAACAAGGATAGGGATGAACGAAAAGGAGAACCATACCAATTAACTACTCAAATTCTTAATAAAGCGGCGGTTGATAAATGACGGTTTTCATAAACCATACCGACGAAAGGGGACGAAGCATCCCGCAAGCTTCCTCATATATCAACCACGACGTCTTCCTCAAGTAAGCAGTGCTCTCTAATTCTTAATAAAGCGGCGGTTGATAAGTGACGGTTTTCATAAACCATACCGACGAAATGGTACGAAGCATCCATCCTTTCTAGGAAATAACAAATTTTAACTAGGAAATAACAAATTTGTTCCATCCTTTCCTAAGAATCAATTGAATATTATTGGAAATTGATGCAAGTCTAGAAACCTTTCGTCCTTCATATTACTTATTTATGTTTTTGCATTTCGTATCCTTGTTCTTAATGCATTTATTTATTACGTGATAAGCAGTGCTCTCATATATCAACCACGCCGTCTTCCTCAAGTAAGCAGTGCTCTCTAATTCTTAATAAAGCGGCGGTTTGATAAATGACGGTTTTCATAAACCATACCGACGAAAGGGTACGAAGCATCCATCCTTTCTAGGAAATAACAAATTTTAACTAGGAAATAACAAATTTTTTCCATCCTTTCTTAAGAATCAATTGACCATATATATGGATTCAGCACCCTAAAAGCCTTTTTAACACTTGGGTTATGCAAAATTACTCATCAAACTTCAATTTTCAATAAATTAATTCCTTCTAGAATTTAGAGAAATTAAATCAGAAAAAAATACCTTAAAAACCTTCAAAAAAAATCACACTATAAACTACTCAAATTCTTAATAAAGCGGCGGTTGATAAATGACGGTTTTCATAAACCATACCGACGAAAGGGGACGAAGCATCTCGCAAGCTTCCTCATATATCAACCACGCCGTCTTCCGCAAGCAAGCAGTGCTCTCTAATTCTTAATAAAGCGGCGGTTTGATAAATGACGGTTTTCATAAACCATACCGACAAAAGGGTACGAAGCATCCATCCTTTCTAGGAAATAACAAATTTTTTCCATCCTTTCTTAAGAATCAATCGACCATATATATGGATTCAGCATCCTAAAAGTCCTTTTAACACTTGGGTTATGCAAAATTACTCATCAGACTTCAATTTTCAATAAATTAATTTCTTCTAGAATTTAGAGAAATTAAATCAGAAAAAAACTACCTTAAAAACCTTCAAAAAAATCACACTATAAACTACTCAAATTCTTAATAAAGCGGCGGTTGATAAATGACGCTTTTCATAAACCATACCGACGAAAGGGGACGAAGCATCCCGCAAGCTTCCTCATATATCAACCACGCCGTCTTCCTCATGTTGGAATTTAATTTCCAACTGCCCAGAGAAATTAGCCGGACAACGAAGAAATTTGAAAGGAAATCCAAAGGACAACAGCAACAACAAGAAATCTGCACATTTGATCTTCACGCAACCAGTCGGCTCTGCAATTAACGATTCACCCACCAGCAGTAAAGTCCTTACCAACCAACGAATCAAAGTTTTGAATTACACGGCAAAACCCTTGTTCTAATTTAAAAACTGGGCCATGTTTGTAGTGGTCCCCACGCACTACAACATAGCCAGTCTGCGAGGGTCTGAGAGTTGGGGAGGATGAGCTTCACAACCCCCTCGGAATGCATAAAGGGAAAGTCCATTCTAAGTACCTTTGACTTAGCTTAAAGTTGCCGCATCAAGTTTCTTTTTCAATGTTTTTAACCTTGAGTTAATTTTATTACCACAGTATATTTGTTTTAACGTTTGGTTATATATATTATAAATATTTTATATTTATAATATATATTAACATATTATAATGTCATATGTTTTTGTAAAGTTCCGTGAGTACAAGAAAAGGACAGAGTTGTAATTTGTATTTATTGCTACATAGAACAGTCATGTATGCACAGCAGTGCGGGAAACAAAAACACACGGCAATGATATTTGTGTGTGACAGAGAGTTGTTTAATTTTTTTTTTTTTTTGGAATAGACAGAGAGACAGTGAATGAGAAAAAATACACAGCAGTGTGAGATTTTTTGTATACACAGCAGTAAATGTTTTAAAGAGACAGAGTGTTATTCTGGCACTGTGTTTTTTGCAGCAGTCCAGTAGTTGTAATCCCTCTGTGTTGAGGAAGAGTTTGTATCAGTTTTTTGAAGAAATAGAAATCCGTTTTAAGTGTGGAAACTCTGTCACTGTGAATGCAATTTTAATATTTTCTCTGTGTTTAGAGGGGAGTTTTATTCTCCAGTGTTTGTTCTTGGAATTTTCAGAATTCCAACATGGTATCAGAGCTAGTTTAGGCTCTTTGAAGGTTTCAAAGAAGCTGAAGAAGAAGACTTGTTGCAGTGATTTCTCCAGCAGAGTGAAAAGCTCAACAGAGGTCAAAGTTCAGGTATTTCTCAAAGGATAATAGAACTGTTGTTTTTTGTTCTAACAGAGTTTGTTTTTCCAGAGAAAAGGAAGACAATTTGTTTAAGTTCAGTTTAATAGCAATGGCTGGACCAAGTACAGGAATGAGTCTTGGAAATGTGCAACTTCCACAATTTAATGGAAAGAATTATGATTATTGGGCCATTACCATGAGAGCCCTGTTTGTATCACAAGACCTATGGGAACTTGTAGAAGATGGATTTACAGAACCAACTGATGAGCAGGCTTTTAATGCCTTAACTCAAGCAGAGAAAGATGTATTGAAGAACAATAGCAAGAAGGATGCCAAAGCCCTCTTCTATTTGTATCGGGCAGTAAATGAGAGTGTGTTTTCAAGGATAACAGCAGCTAAGAAATCCAAGGAGGCATGGGAAACTCTGAAAGTAGCCTATCAGGGTATGGAAAAAGTGAAGACAGCAAAACTTCAGTTGCTGAGAAGGGATTTTGAAACTCTTTGCATGAAAGAGTCAGACAGTGTTGATACATTTTTTACACATATGATTGGGATTGTAAATCAGATAAGATCCCATGGAGAAACTCTTGAAGAAAGAAGGATTGTGGAGAAACTTTTGAGATGCTTACCCTCAAAGTTTGATGTAATTGTTACCACCATAGAAGAGACCAAAGATCTCTCACAGTTCACAGTGGATGAACTTCATGCCTCACTAATAACTCATGAATATAGATTGAGCAGAGATGAAACAACATCTCTTGAACATGCCTTCAAGACCCAAATGCCTTCAGGAAGGGGAAGAGGTCAAGGAAAAGGAAGAGGAAGAGGCAGAAGTCAGAGCAGAGGTGGAAGGAACAGCCCTTCACATTCACATGGAAGGAGCAACAATGAAAATCAGAGCCATGGCCAATGCAACAGCCAGCAAGGTGGACATCAACACCAACATGCTCATGGACAAAGGTATGACAAATCCAATGTCCAATGTTATTATTGCAAAAAATATGGGCACTATGCCAATGAATGTAGAAAGAAGCAAAATGACATGAAAAATAAGCAGAATGCTAATGTAGCAAAAGAAGAAAAGAACCCAAGTAATGTGCTGCTAGCATGTAATGTAGCACAAGACAGAGAAGATGATGTTTGGTTCTTAGATTCAGGATGTAGTAATCACATGACTGGAAATAGAGCAATGTTTGCCAATCTAGATGAAGAAGTAAAATCTGAAGTAACCACAGGGATAGATACTAAAATCTCTGTAAAAGGGAAAAGGCAGAGTAAGTATTAGAGCAAGAAATGGTGAGCAGAAATTTGTCGCTGATGTGTATTATGTTCCAGGTCTGAAATGTAATATTTTGAGTGTTGGGCAGCTCATAAACAAAGGTTACAATGTAGTTTTCAAAGATGATGTGTGCACAATAAAAGATATACCTCCAAGCAAGAAAATTATTGTTGAAATTCAAATGATCAGCAATAGAATGTTTCCACTCAAGCTCAACATTGAATTGAAGGGAAAAGGAAAGAGCATAGCAGCCGTAACACAAGAAGCCTTTCAGAAGGAAGAGAAAGATGTAAACTGGTTATGGCACCTAAGATTTGGACATCTCAATTTTGGAGGATTAAATCTGCTGCACAGAAAAGGAATGGTAAGAGGTTTACCATTGATTGAGAAGCCTGACAGCCTATGTGAAGGCTGCATTCTGGGAAAGCAACACAGAGAAAATTTTCCTTCAGGGAAAAGCATAACGGCGAAAGCACCCTTAGAGATCATTCACTCAGATTTATGTGGGTCGATGCAAACAGCATCAGTTTCAGGCAGCAATTACATGCTGACCTTCATAGATGATTTCACAAGAAAATTGTGGGTTTATTTTCTGAAATATAAGAGTGAAGTTTTTCAAAAATTTTGCCACTTTAAAGCTCTTGTAGAGAAACAGAGCAGGCTGCACATTAAAGTTCTCAGAACTGATAGAGGAGGAGAATATATATCAAAGGAATTTCTGCGTTTTTGCAGAGAGAATGGCATTCACAAGCAGTTTACCACAAGGTACACACCGCAACAGAATGGAGTTGCTGAAAGAAAGAATCGAACCATAATGGAGATGGTGAGAAGTATGCTAAAGGAAAAACACTTGCCGAATGAGTATTGGGCAGAAGCAGCAAACTGTGTTGTGTATATTTTAAATAGATGTACCACAAAAGCAGTGATGAACAAAGTTCCAGAAGAAGTGTGGAGTGGCAGAAAACAGGGAGTCACCCACGTGAGAGTTTTTGGATGTGTGGCATATGCACACATTCCTGACAAATTGAGAAAGAAGTTGGATAGTAAGGGGGAGAAGTGTATTTTCCTTGGATATTGTGAAGATTCCAAAGGATACAGGTTGTATAACCCATCCACAAAGAAGTTTGTAATAAGCATAGATGTGCAATTTATTGAAGAGGAAGCGTGGGATGGAAGCATTGAGAAAACAGTCAATGTCAAAAGTTGTTTATCTCATGATGAAGATGAGGGAGATGTGGTTGAGATTAATAACCCATCCAATGCACAACCTCCAGCAGCGCAAGGCCAGCAAGGGACACCTCAAGCGGCAGTAAGAACACCCTTGAGAAGAAGCGGCAGTGTCTCACCGAGTACACCACAAGGAGCAGAATCGAGTGCTTCATCAAGCACGGCTACACCAAGTGAAAGAGGAACAAAGTTCAGAAGTCTTAGAGAAATTTATGAGCAAGGAGAAGCAAATGAAGGTATGAATTCCCTATTTGCTTTGTATTGTCAAGTTGATGATCCTATTCATTTTGAAGATGCTATTAAAGATAGAAAATGGATAGAAGCTATGGATGAAGAAATTAATGCCATAGAGAAGAACAAAACATGGGAGTTGGTTGATATCCCAGAAGGTAAAGAAGCCATTGGTGTTAAATGGGTCTATAAGACCAAAAGCAATGCTGAAGGAAAGATAGAAAGACACAAGGCCAGACTTGTTGTCAAGGGTTATAAGCAAAAATATGGGATTGATTATGAAGAAACTTTTGCACCGGTTGCAAGAATGGAAACCATAAGAGCAGTGTTGTCCATAGCAGCACAAAACAAGTTGAAAGTATACCAGATGGATGTAAAATCTGCATTTTTAAATGGAGTTTTAATGGAAGAAGTATATGTGGAACAGCCTTTGGGATATGAGAAGAAAGGCCAAGAGCACAAAGTCTGCAGATTGAATAAAGCTCTTTATGGGCTGAAGCAAGCACCAAGAGCATGGTATAGTAGGATAGACTCCTATCTACTGGAAAATGGATTTGAAAAGTGCGAGGGAGAACCCACCCTCTATATCAAAGAAAAAGATGGTAAATTGTTGATTGTGGTTTTATATGTTGATGATTTAATTTTTACAGGTAATGATGATTACCTTGTTGAAAATTTTAAAACAGTCATGAAAGATGAATTTGAAATCACTGACATGGGTTTATTAAGATACTTCTTGGGAATAGAAGTGGAGCAAGGTGAGAAAGGAATTTTTATTTCTCAAGCAAAGTATGTGAATCAAGTTTTAGAGAGATTTAATATGCAGGAGTGCAAAGCTGCAATTAGTCCCACAGTAATGGGATTGAAGCTAAGTAGAGATGACAGCAGCAAGGATTTTGATCCAAGTTTATATAAAAGCATAGTTGGCAGCCTCATGTATTTGACTGCAACTAGGCCGGATATTATGTATGCTGTTAGTTTAATTTCCAGATTTATGGAGAAACCAAAAGAAGCACATTGGCAGGCAGCAAAGAGAATTCTGAGGTATTTTAAAGGTACAAAAGGATTTGGTATTTTATATACAGCTTCAGAAAATTCTGAATTAGTTGGATACACTGACAGTGATTGGGCTGGAAGTGTAGATGATCGGAAGAGCACTTCCGGTTATGTTTTTCACATGGGTTCAGGAGCCATTTCATGGGCTTCTAAGAAACAGCCAATTGTAGCATTGTCTACAGCAGAGGCAGAGTATGTGGCAGCTACAGCAGCAGCCTGTCAAGCAGTTTGGATGAGGAGGATGTTAAGAAGTTTGTGCCAAGAGCAGACAAAAGGGACAGTGATTTATTGTGACAATAGCTCAACTATTGCATTGTCAAAGAATTCAGTTTTTCACAAGAGAACAAAACACATAGATACAAAGTTTCACTATATCAGAGAATTGGTGAGCAATGGTGAGATTGTTTTGCAGCATTGCAGAACAGAGGAACAATTCGCTGATGTACTCACAAAACCATTAGCTCAAAACAGTTTTGATAAATTCAGGAAATGTATGGGTATGCAGGAAAACCCAGCAGTTGAAATTAAGGGGGAGTGTTGGAATTTAATTTCCAACTGCCCATAGAAATTAGCCGGACAATGAAGTAATTTGAAAGGAAATCCAAAGGACAACAGCAACAACAAGAAATCTGCACATTTGATCTTCACGCAACCAGTCGGCTCTGCAATTAACGATTCACCCACCAGCAGTAAAGTCCTTACCAACCAACGAATCAAAGTTTTGAATTACACGGCAAAACCCTTGTTCTAATTTAAAAACTGGGCCATGTTTGTAGTGGTCCCCACGCACTACAACATAGCCAGTCCGCGGGGGTCTGAGAGTTGGGGAGGATGAGCTTCACGACCCCCTCGGAATGCATAAAGGGAAATTCCATTCTAAGTACCTTTGACTTAGCTTAAAGTTGCCGCATCAAGTTTCTTTTTCAATGTTTTTAACATTGAGTTAACTTTATTACCACAGTATATTTGTTTTAACGTTTGGTTATATATATTATAAATATTTTATATTTATAATATATATTAACATATTATAATGTCATATGTTTTTGTGAAGTTCTGTGAGTACAAGAAAAGGACAGAGTTGTAATTTGTATTTATTGCTACACAGAACAGTCATGTATGCACAGCAGTGCGGGAAACAAAAACACACGGAAATGATATTTGTTTGTGACAGAGAGTTGTTTAAGTTTTTTTTTTTTGGAATAGACAGAGAGACAGTGAATGAGAAAAAATACACAGCAGTGTGAGATTTTTTGTATACACAGCAGTAAATGTTTTAGAGAGACAGAGTGTTATTCTGGCACTGTGTTTTTTGCAGCAGTCCAGTAGTTGTAATCCCTCTGTGTTGAGGAAGAGTTTGTATCAGTTTTTTGAAGAAATATAAATATGTTTTAAGTGTGGAAACTCTGTCACTGTGAATGCAATTTTAATATTTTCTCTGTGTTTAGAGGGGAGTTTTATTCTCCAGTTTTTGTTCTTGGAATTTTCAGAAATTCCAACACCTCAAGTAAGCAGTGCTCTCTAATTCTTAATAAAGCGGCGGTTTGATAAATGACGGTTTTCATAAACCATACCGACGAAAGGGTATGAAGCATCCATTCTTTCTAGGAACTAGGAAATAACAAATTTGTTCCATCCTTTCTTAAGAATCAATTGAATATTATTGGAAATTAATGCAAGTCTAGAAGCCTTTCATCTTTCATATTACTTATTTATTTTTTTGCATTTTGTATCCTTGTTCTTAATGCACAAGATCCTAATTTATAAAAGGAGAATGAGATAGGAAGTATTGCACTTAATTTTAAGATCATAAACTATACATTTTTTTTTATATGATTAAGTTTCATGTAGGTTTCTAAATAAATGACGCAACTCTAAACTTCAAAGCCATATAAGGCAATTGTAATAATATGGTTACCAAATAATACTTTATTCTTCTTAGTTTAATTTCTTTCTCAATATTGAAATAGGATTTTAACTCTCCACTAACTCTTTTCTCAAAACTATAATTCTACTTGAGCTTATGATGTTAGTTGACTTCAAGATACTTGTATGAATGGAATTCATTTAAGCTTTTATTACCATATTTAAAATTAGGGCAAGTTAATTTCTTGGATTTGGTGACCACAATATTATACTTGTGAATATCATATATATATATACAAGACATTTTGTTAAAAGGATAGTATCATCCATGTAAAGAAGAAAAGTAATGACCAGTTGTGAAGCACAACTAAGAAGTCATTTACATATAAAAAAAGGAATTAATAAAACTGGTCCTAACCAATTTAATTAGTTAAATGCCATACAAATCACATTTAAAATGACTTGAACACTAAAGAGCTAGGAAAGATGGGTGGATATAAACAAAAAGATACAAAAATTCCAAAACAAATTCTAAAAACAATGAAAACAAGAAAAAAATACTCCTCTCGTTAGAAATTGATAACTCCAACAATATTTTCCACCAAAAATAGATAAATTGATTGTACCAAATAGATGGAGAGGGTTCAAGGTAATCTACCTTTCATGTAGTTAATCAAAGACTCTCTAATATACACAAGAAAATTCAATATATATGCATGAAGTCAATAATGGGGGGATTGTAAAGGTTGTAGGAATGGATTATCTTTGTTTGCATGCTTTTATGGTGGTTGAAATTTGAGAAGACTAAGATCAAAATTTGATCCACAATTTCCAATTTTAAAACTGACATTTTGACTCCAAAGAAGCCCACAAGGCCACCATCGGGACAAATTTATCAAGAAAAGGATGGAAGAGAACCATGTATAAACACAATGGAAGGTTGGGAGGATAAGGTTACATACAAGATGTTGGTCCAAAACCCTTATAATTGAGGTAACATGGAAAAGAAAACAAAAAATGACACAAGAATATAGATATAGTATGAAAATGGAGAATATATATATTAAAAACATTAATATATATTAATTATATAAGTTAATAATAAGAACAATTAATATCTATAGTAAAAAAAAACAGTTAGTATTAATGTTATTTAATAGTAAGTATTTATCTTAATATTAATAATATAATAAAAAACACTGTTACCGATGAAATATGTACTGCACTGATACCTACTTTTTGACGTAGCAAGAAAAACACCCAATTTTGAAAAGTGGTGATGCGTAATCAATTTTCTTTTTTTGAGCATGTTTTTGGCACTTTTATATATATATATATATATATATATATATATATATTTCTGATGCTTTTTATGTCGATTTTGAATAGTGGTGGCGTATCATCACCAACTTTTTTTTAGAGGATTGATTTTGACACTATACCTTTTCTAATGTCTTCTTCTTCCATGAGATGTTTATTTTTAGGTGCATTTATATACTTGTGTTTTAAGAAGAAAAAGATAATTTTTTTTAAAATAAAAACTTGTAATGATATCTTCACTTTTTCACATAGATAAAAAATAAAAAAAGGGTCAATATTATACAGTTTATATTTTCTACAAGTTTATGTATTGCTATTCAATTTTTCAATGCACATCAGATAATTGTCGCTAAAAAACCAATATTTTGAACGATATGACAAAAAAAAACAAATAGAATGCAAAAAATACACTTCTAGAGACTTTTTGTTACAAAAAACATGTTAAATAAACTAGTTTTTGGGAAAATCTTAACAAAAAATCTTAAGAAAACAACATTTTTATTGAATTTTATGTCAAAAAATAATAGTAATCACCTGTTTTTTGAAAAAAATAAGGATTCTTCTCATAAAATATCAAAGTCTAAACATTACAAGTAAAACTGATTAATAGATCACAAAAATGAGCTTGTTGGAAAGAATAACTTAAAGATCCTCAAAGATATCAACTAATACATGTTCAACATCATATTGAACATCATTGATGGCTTGTTCCGCAACATTTTCTACTTCGTTTTGGTCATTTTCATCTTCTAATGGATCTTTCATATCTGCAGATCTTCCAAAGTATCCCTTTCCAATCATTCCATAAAATGGTGGTTGAGGTTCCTTTGCTTTTTTTTCCACAAGTGATTCATTAAAATCCCCTTTCCTCAAACCAACTTCTTGCTTCGCATCTAGAAGGAATTCAAGAGCATTAATTCTTTGTTGAATAAATTCGCATTGCACTGGGTCTTTCTCAATGGCAATGCAATTTATTCCTTTTGGTAGGCAACATGCTAGTGTTGTACCTAATCATCAAGTACAAAAGAAATAAGTAAGAAAATTAGTATAAAGACATAAAAAGTAAAAAATAAAATATTTAAATTTAAATTTGTATAATAAAACTTACGTGAACCTGAAAATAGATCCAAAACCCAATCTCCTTCATTTTACGACATTTATCGGCCTGCCTCCAACCCCTGGCTGGGCGAAGGACCATTCTGAGAATCGCCCTCCACCTAGCCAGGGGCCGGAGGCAGGCTAGGCAGCCCTTGACGATGTCACCCGGCTGACCTCCACCCAACCGAGGGCAATTCTCGGAATTTCCCTCCACCTATCTGAGGGTGATTCTCAGTATCGCACTCTGCCCAGTCAGGAGTGATTCTCGGAATCACCCCCTGCCCAGCTAGGGGTGACTCTCGAAATCACCCTCTTCCCAGCCGGGGGCTAGAGGCAGGTCGGGCGGTGCCATCGAGGGTTGCTCAGCCTGTCTTCGGCCCTTGGTTGGGCGGAAGCAGTCTGGGCAGCCCTCGATGGCGCCACCCGGTTGGCCTCTGGCCCCTAGCTAGGCAGAGGGAGATTCTCGAATCTGAACTCAAGATAGGGCTTTCAATTCAACATAATGAGCTACAACATCTCGCATATCATAGCATGTGAAAAGACACAACTGCATAGTGAAATGGTTAACGCAGTGTAATTTTGGGTAAGGAAAAAATATCATACTAGATGGAATGGTTGGCATGCTCATGTGAAGGCAATTTATATTTAATTATTGAAATTTTTTATTTAAAATTTAAAGTGATTAGTTTAGATTTATGGAAAAGTCATATTTAAAAATAACATTAATATTAGTATTATTTATAAATTTAATTGTTAATAATATGTCAATAATTATTTTAGAAATTTTATCTACCTTTTTTTATTTTAAATTTATAAAAAAAAATGGATATCATATTTTTTTTAAATGGTTTTTTTTTCAAATTTTTAAAAGTTATTTATGATTATAAGTTAAATGATCCGGATTTATGCAGGAACGCAACAGAATAAACACATAACCATAAATACAGAGATGCAGCGGAAATAACACTTCATTTCATTAATATCAAAGAAAACCGAAATTTTCTTACAGATGTAATGGAAATAAAACTAGCTAGGGCGTTGGTAGCGTCCTAAGGAGATGGGCGGCTACAAGCCTCTCGAACCGAGTTACAATGAGGCTCAAGGGCCTATTTATTATTGAGAAACAATGGAGAACCCTAAACATCCAAAAACCTAACCCTAGGAGATGAAGCGCCAAAACTATGGGCCCCGTTTGGGTAAATTGGTGTTTCAACTTCCCAAGGACGTAACTTTGGCATACTATCTTCATTTGACGCACATGATACATCATTAGAAAGATCTATCTGAGGAATACAATTTTTGCCACGAATATCACTATGGAGCGGAATGCGCGATGCCCAAAAAACGTCGTTTAGGGCCTCAAAATGGCTCCGAAAGTTCAGGACCCGAAAAACTACTAAAAATAGTAAGTTGTGCCGAAACTGAAAAACTGAAAGAGATAATGGTGGGGCCCCAAGTGGAATAGGCGGGTGGCCACCAATATCCACCTGGATCATTCCTCCCCCCTTAGGAAGCAATGGTCCCCATTGCGTTGAGTTCCTCCATGAGATGAGGAAACTTATGCTGAACTTGGTCCCTGGTGAACCACTTGCCTTGGTGCAGGAGTTGGCCAGCTTTGACAACCCAATATATTTGGATATTCTGTTGGTGAGTGCTCTTTATTTTCATGTCCATGATAAAATCTGTGGTGGTCTGTTCCATGCAGTCTGGGTTTAACTCTGTTGATGTGAGTTGTTCTGTAATGTCTTAGGTGTCCAGTAGAGGTGGGAAGTAAGGACGAAGGCGATCCACATTGAAGACTGGGTGCAAACCAAGGAATGGTGGAATACTGAGCTCGAAGGCATTGTTCCCTATAGCCTTGGTGATGGTGTATGGCCCATATTGGAGCGGGCGAAGCTTGCGGTCGGGTCCAATGAGGCGCTCCTTTTGTAAATGTAGCCATACTTTTTCGCCCACCTGGAAGTTGTGTGGCACCTAGTGTTGATCATGGCGTTGCTTGTACTTGGAATTGGCTCGGTCTAATATATCATGAACCTGGTTGTGAATGTGTTGAATGCGCTCGATGAAGCTACTTGCTTTGTCAACTTCAAACTGGACATGATCTAAATCAGCCTGAGCAGCTACAAATGGTATGGTTACGTCAATAGGACATAGTGGCTGGAATCCAAATCCCACCTGAAAGGGGCTATGGCCGATTGAACTGTGGAGAGACCGATTATAACTATGTTGTACATATGGGAGGCTCTCATCCCATGTGCATGGATGCTTTGAATTGTACATGCGCAGAATGTGTAAAATCATTCTGTTGACGACCTCTGTCTGGCCATCTGTTTGGGGATGGAAAGTTGTGGACTTGGTGAGCTTTGTGTCCAACATTGACCAGAGGTTGGACCAAAATGTGCTGAGGAACCTGCTATCTCGATCTGATATGATAGACTGTGGGATCCCAAAGTGCACCCACACTCGTTCAAAGAAGAGTTTAGCAGTGGCTTCTGCTGTGATATTCTTCTTACAGGCAGCCATGATGGCCATCTTCGAGAATCTGTCAACGACCACGAAAACACAGTCATTTCCATTCTTAGTAGAAGGCAGGCCCGACATGTAATCCATGGAGATGGATTCCCACGGTCGACTAGGGGTAGGTAGTGGAGTATATAGGCCTTGCTTCTTGATGGTCGGTTTGGCAATGGCACAAGCAGTGCAGGATATGATGTGCTTCTCGACATCCTTTCGAAGGTTCGGCCAATAGAAATACTTCTACAGGATTGCTACTGTTTTCTCGACCCCGAAATGCCCAGCGACTCGACTGTAGTGTGCTTCCCATATCATCTTGGCACGCTCGCTTGAAGGAACAAAAAGGTGTCCCATGTGACATAAAAGTGCATCTTGGAGGTGAAAATTTGGAACTTGCATACCCCCCAAGAGTGCCTTGTAAGTGTGGTCGAATTCTGGGTCACTCTCATAGAGAAGCGGCCAATCAGAAGTCTCATTCCCACAAGAGTTGAGCACAATGGTGAGCGCCACGATTGGTGGTCGGCTGAGGCAGTCTGCAACATTATTGGTGTTGCCCTTTTTATACTTGATGTTCAAATGAAATTGTTGCAGATATGTGGACCACTTCTGATGGTGATCATTCTGCAACTTCCCTTGTGTCTGTATGAACTGCAGGGGCCGGTGGTCTGTGTGGATGATTGTTTCCTTCCCCAAAATGTAATTCTTCCATTATCGACAATCTTGCACAATGGAATACATTTCTTTGTCATAAGTGGGATACTTGCGAACTATGTCAGACAATGTCTCACTGTGATATGCCACTGGATGTCCCTGTTGAGTAAGAACTGCCACAATATCATAGTCAGAGGCATTTGTCTCGATCTCAAATGGCTCTTGCAAGTCTGGTAAAGTGAGCACTCGGGCAGAACAGAGGCGATTTTTCAATTCTGTGAACGCCTTCTGTTGAGGTTCTGACCAAAAGAATTTTTCTCTTGCTCCTCCCTTGGTGACTTGACTCAAGGGCCAAGTGATATGAGAGAATCCCAACACGAAGCTCCGGTAGAAATTAGCAAGACCCAGAAAGTTGCGAAGCTCTGTTATAGTAGTTGGGGCTAGCCAATCCCGAATGACTTGGATCTTGGCTGGATCCACATGCACCCCCCTTTCATCAATAATGTATCCCAGATATTGAACCTGGGTCATGCCAAAAGTGCACTTCTCCAGATTGGCACACAACTTGTGTTGCCACAATGTTTGGAGGACTTGTCGGATGTGGTGAAGGTGCTCTTCCCAAGTCTGGCTGAAGATCAGAATGTCATCCAAGTACACCACTACAAATGAGTTGGTGAATGGCCGCAAGATGTCATCCATCATCCTCATGAAGGTGGTGGGAGCATTCGTCAACTCGAAAGGCATGACCAGCCATTCGAAAAGGCCTTCCTTGGCTTTGAAGGCAGTCTTCCACACATCGGAGGGTTCAATTGGTACTTGGTGATACCCAGACTTCAGGTCGATCTTGCTGAAATATTTTTCACCTTTGAGTTGGTCCAAAAGGTCATCAATCCGTGGGATTGGGTACCTATTCCGGACAGTGATCTTGTTCAGCGCCTGATAGTCAATACAGAGTCTCCACGTCCCATCCTTCTTCTGTACCAACACGATCGGGCTCCCATAGGGCGATGAACTTGGTCTGATGTGACCTTTCTGCAACAGCTCCTGAATCTGTCTCTTGATTTCATCATTCTCCAGAACAGAGCGCCGATAGATCGGTCCATTGGGTAGCGGCGCACCTGGGGTCAGATCAATCGGGTGCTTGACCTGACAGTGCAGAGGAACCCCTGTGGGTGAGGTGAAAATGTCCTCGTACTCCTCCACAACCTTATCCATTTGTTGTTGTCGTGCAGAGGAGCCCTGTCTGGAGGTCGTGGCCACAGTCTTCTTCTTGCCCTGGGGGCGGATCATCAGGAAAACGAATTTCCTGGTTTGGGAAATGAGCTTACTACATTGTTTTGCAGTAACCAAAGAGATAGCGGCAGGAGGTGGTACCTCTGGTATCCCGTACAACTTATTTCCCAAAGTAACAATAACAGCACGAGGTCGAGACTCATACACAGCATGACGCTTCCACAAGTATGGTTGTCCTAATAATACATCAGAAAAATCAATAGGAGCAACGTCACATAGTACCTCATCCGTGAAGGGCTTGATGCTATAGGGAAGGCGACACTGCCGGCTGACGCGGAGATCTCGTCCTTGGTGAAGCCACCCGATGGTGTATGGATGTGGGTGAGCTGTGGTCGGCAAGCCCAACCGCTTCACGACATCTGCTGAAATGAGGTTCTTTTGGCTCCCATTGTCGACAATGAACTGTACCGGGGAGCCCTTTACCCACATCTGGGAGTGGAAGAGACGTTCTTCCTCCTCTGGATCTTCCGGTTCCTCCTTTTGGATCTTTGCAGTGGCAACAGTGGCGTTGGGCTCCGCATCAATAATTTGTTTCCCTTTTTCATTCGCCTTTTCAGGTTCTGATTCGGAGTCAGAGCATGCATTTGACTCAGAAGCCCTCATCTCGGCCACTAGCGACTGCTTGGCCCGACACTCACTTTTGTTGTGAGTGGAGCTCTTATGGAACTCACACCACTTTCCCGTGTCCTTCTTTGGCTTTACGGTGTTGTTCTTTTCTTGTGGCTTTGACGGGTTTTCTTTAGCCGCCATCCCTTGGCTCTGTCCTTTGTTCTGCGGTTTGGAAGCACCTTTTCCTTGCTTTTGATTCGCAGATCCAAAGTCTCGCTTCTTCTGTTTGAATTTCTGCTCAATCTTGGCAGCATACCGGTATGCCGTACCAAGCGAGGAGATGTCGAGGAACCCCATTTCCTCCTGAATGTATCTGTGCAGACAGCTGCGATACTTTAGCACCAAATGTTTCTCTGAATCTTTGATACCCAACTTTGTGCGCAGGGTATGGAACAGATTCGTCAGCTCATGCACATCTTGATCCCTTTGTTGTCGTAGTGTGGTCCATTGTATGTACTTGTCCTCATAGCTCCCCACAGGATAGTATTGTTCCTTGACGGCATCTCGAAAAGAATTCCAAGTGGGTACGGCCGAGAACAGAGAGGGTTCTATCTCGTCCTTTTTCTCAAACGGGGTTTCCCACTAGTCCTTGACATGGGGGGCAACTTTGAGGAGTGAAAAAATAATCTTCTCCCTGTCAGAAAAGTCATGAACCGAGAAATATCCTTCCAATAGATTCAACCATCTATCTACGACATTTGCATCTATTTGACCCTCAAATATGGGAATGTCAAAATTTACTTGTACCTTAAAAGGATTCACACCTCCAGAGTGGCTGCTGGTTGCAGATGCGCCGCCGGTGGGCAGCCGTTGAAAGATCTAGGCAAAGTTATCCATCATCACGTTGCTTTGTTTTTCGAGGGCCTCCTCGAGAAATATTTTGATAGAATCTCCTGCTCCCTCATATTTCTTTTCGTCCCCCATGGGCATCCGTCAGGGTTTGTGAGACTAATCTTGCAAAGGTTCCACCAGATCGAGCCCTAACTCCTTATACCCCAACCTCGTTGGGGACATGCAAAGAAGGATTGAGAAAAAGCAGACCGTTCTGATACCACTGATCTAGATTTATGCAGGAACGCAACAGAATAAACACATAACCATAAATACAGAGATGTAGCGGAAATAACACTTCATTTCATTAATATCAAAGTGAAAATTTGTCACAGGTGGGAGCAAATAAAACTAGCTAGGCGCTGGTATTTATCTGCGAGAGAGAGAGATGTATGACTCTGAACCTGCGGGCGAGTTATTGAGGCTCGAGGGCCTATTTAATATTGAGAAACAATGGAGAACTCTAAACATCCAAAAACCTAACGCTAGGAGATGAAGCGCCAAAACTATGGGCCCTGTTTGGGTAAATTGGTGTTTCAACTTCCCAGGGACGTAACTTTGGCATACTATCTCCATTTGACGCACATGATACATCATTAGAAATATCTATCCGAGGACTACAACTCTCACCACAAATATCATTCCGAAACGGAATGATATTTGCTGGAGGCGTGATGCCCAAAAAATGTCGTTTGGGGCCTCAAAACAACTCCAGAAGTTCAAGACCCGAAAAACTGCTAAAAATAGTAAGTTGTGCCGAAACTGAAAAACTGAAAGAGGTAATGGTGGGGCCCCAAGTGAAATAGGCAGGTGGCCACCAATATCCACCTGGATCATTAAATGTGTAATGTGTTCAATGTTCAACCTAGAATTGATCTTTTTTAAACAAAAAAATTATTTTCTAAAAAATGTTCACCATAATTAAAAACAAATATATATATATATATATATATATATATATATATTATGATGATGATGATGGTTATCGTTCATTGAGACCAATGCAGTTTATTGGACCTTAAGAAAGAAGAAAGAATCTAATTTTGGTTCTTCAAAATCTTGTTTCTATGGTCAAAGAGAAGGGAAATAAGTGCTCCAATATCGCTATAGGTGGGTTGGCTTAATAGGTCAAGAAGACTGGAAGTGTGGTAGATGGTAGGGAATTGAGAGTGAATGTGAGTAAGATTAGAGCAGTCTGAAATGAATTTTTTTTCATCTTCCACCTACTTAGAATTGAAAATATGATAGATTCTATCATTCCAAGGGGTCTTTGGAATAGACCACCACCCCATATCACTCCGAAGCTCATGGGAATTAGTTCTTATCTTAGCGATGTTCATTTTTTTCTTATTGTTGGACAACACAAAGAGATAATTATGATTATCAAGGGTGGCGTTGATCACTTCTTTATACTATCTTAGCTTCATTTTACCCTACAGCTCCTGATCCCCCCACAACTTGTCTTTAAACTTGGAGGTAATAGTATTTTTTTTTTTTCTTTGCTTTCCATACTAAGCTCCTCCTTAATTCCCCAATGGTTGAGCCAGGAATGGGAATCCTTACGCCACCTGCACTTTAGGTGAAGGTGAGGGTTTTGACTACAATTAGAAGCAATTTTAGGGAGCCTTTTTTATTCCATGTTTTCAAGCTTCTTCTTATACTTCACATATCTAAACACAGTTGTACTTTAAATGGGGGACAAACCAGATTCAATTAATAGGATAGGATAGGGAGTATTTCCCTTGATATTAAGGTTGTAGGTTATGAATTTATTTTGAATTATCTCAGCCTTCCTCCATGACTCTTTGGATATATTGCAACCCCAAAATTCACATCTGTATAAGACAACGGGGGTGACAAGGCACTCAAAGAGGAACCTATTTTTACTCCAAATGTAAAGATCGACCGACTTACAATTGTTTTCAAGCTCATAATAAGATTTCCAACTACCAATAATCCTTTTCTCAATGCTATAATTCTAGTTGAGATGATGAGGGAAGTCAATACCCAAATACTTATAAGAATAAACCTGATCTAAACATTGCTTATTATACACAAAAATATCATGGGCGATCTTTTGGATTTAATGATCATGACTTTAGTCTTGTCAGTATTAACTATCATACCCATCTTGGAGCAGTAATCATCAAGAATCTGGAGTTGCTTGTCAAGGTCATCATGAATTTTTGTGAGAAGAATGATATCATCAGTATAGAGGAGAAGAGTAATGATAACACTATCAAACTTGGTTCCCTTGCACCCCGCAGATTCGAGACACTCCTCTAGCTTATCGATGTATATGCCAAAAAGGGTAGGGGATAGGGGACACCCATTATTAACTCCAATATTGCACTTAATGTCTTTAGACCACCCCTCATTGGTCTTAAGCTTGGCAATGACGGTCTCGTAGAGACGGATCAAAGCAATCCTCAACTCAGGAGGGACCATTATCTCTTTAAGTCTCTCCCAAATTTTATCTCAAGGAACAGTGCTGAAAGCTTTTCTAAAGTCCATAAAGCAACAAAAGAGATCGGCTTTACTATTATGACATTCCTCCACAATGATTCTAAGAGTGACCAAATGGTCAATAGTCGAGTGATGTCTCCTAAAACCATCTTGTCCTTTAGCACTTTTTCCCTCGCTTTCAAGCCAAAGGCTAAGCTTCTTCTCCAAAATGAGCCCATAAAGCTTGGCCAGGATATGGCTAACCATAATGGTCATGTAGTTAGATGGAACACTCTTGTCCCCATTTTTAAATATAGGTAAAATAAGTATTTTCATCCAAAGCTGAGGGAAGCCATGCATTACAGCCAAATTTAGAAGCTTGTGGAGATAAGGAATGAGGATGGATCTTCCCATTTTAAGGATCTTATCTTGGTATCCTTCAATATCTTTAGCTTTCCCATTAGCGAGCTTATTAATACTAGACTCAAATTCATCAAGAGAGATTGCATCCTCCTTAATTGGATTGATTAAGGTGGTGCCCATAGTGTCCGAAGAGTCATACAACTTCTTAAGATAGTTGTCCTAGTTCTCTAAGGGGATAGAATGGTTATCTTTGGTTTTACGGACAAGAACATTCCGCCAAAAAAAAAATTGCGCGACTTTAGAAAGGTGGAGAAGTGATATGAAAGGAGTGTATTAGTTCTGATGTGCTAAGTATCCTTTCAGTAATATAAACATGTACAATTTGTCTCCATATGTTTGCTTAAGGAATGAGAGTTTTAACCATGAAATATAGATGATTTAGTGAACTTTAAGCATGAAAATAAGCCTTAAAGACACTAAACAGTAGTGCATAGTAGAGAAAAACATTAACACATAAGTTTTACATAGTAGGCATGATGAAGCAATTCATCCTTCCTGGGCTACATCTATTGGTCCAGCTCCCAGTGGCATGTCTCTCCTTGTCATTATGCTCAAAATTGTAAATTACATGTGTTTACAGACCTCTAATGGCTTTCTTCTCTACACCAATGCCTCCATAACACCCAAATTATCTAGGTAGACTCTTGTTTCACCAAAATTAGTTGAAAATTTACCTCCACATGCATTTTTCCCAATGACAGCTAGAAAAGCTCCACTAAATGTGGAGACAGGCACTTAACTACAGTTATATTTAATAAAAACCCCAAAAATATGGCGTTGCTACTAACTCTACTAGTTGAAACCATTTAGACTTAATGTTTAACATTTTGGGCACATGTGACATGTCGACCCTAACCCTACGGTTTCGGTTTGTTAACCATTAGTCTACATGTACAAACATAAATGGAATCCAGAGTTTACAGTTAATACAACCGTTGGAGTTATATGATACCATGTGAACAACAAGATGTGGGATCTGTTAAGTTTGCGAAACCGTCACGGAAAGGGGCTTAAGCCCATAGTTCTAGCGCTTGGGCGCATAAAGGGGGGGTTGGCCGTTCGGTGCTGGCCTCCCAAGCCCCCAATCTGAAAACCACATGATATTAAATATAAAATCAATGCGGATATGGTTAAGAACTTTTTGTAGCATGGATGGTAGCATGCGGGCTTGGCGGACAACAAGTCGGGTGGTCAATTCCCATTGGCTCCAAATAAATTTTAACACTCTGTTCCGGGGGCCAAATTGGCCCAAAAAATAAAAATCCAACTAGCTATCAAATCTCTGATTGTCACTTGTCAAGACTTGATTGGTAAAAATAGAATATTCTAGAATATGCCTACTGACTGTACCTTCATGCTGACTGGGCATCCAGTCAGAAAATTTTTGTTTTTTGGGAAAATGGACAGAATGTGATATATTCCTCATACGACATCATTTTTTCGAACCATTCATGGTGCCAGAATTGCAACAACGAGACCTTTCTGGGGGCTTAGGTTCGGACTTGTTTCAGGCACTTTCAGTTTTGAGCATAACACATGATCTCCTGATCATACCTCCCCTTTGGGAATCTTTTGGACCCCAAAAGCACTCTGGATTACTGAACATTAATATGAGGATACTGTGTCCCCACTCTTCCAATCTTTATCCACAGAAATTTCCCTAATTTCATTAATTGGAGCTTTTCATGAAATGAAAAAAATTTCCTTGATTTCGTCAACCAACCATTGCTGACTTTGACACTGTCATGTTGCACATTTACTGAACTTGCACATTAGAAACCTAAATTTGTAGTAAAAATCTTGTTTCTACATTATTCTATAATCAAAGTAATCTTGGAATTATTCTCACCTTGCGTTTTGTCCTTACGGTGATTTTTTGTTGAATTTGCCTTGAACTTGTGTCGATTCCTGACCAAGTTTCTTCGCCATTGTACCATGCCTTTCTGAAACCAGTAATGAACATTTCTAAATCATGTGCCTTCTTTGTCAAGTTTCTTTTCCCTCTCTTTGACCTTTGCAACTTCTTTCACTAACACTTTATTTTCAACATTGTTCAACACCGATGTCGACTGCTGCAACTGCTTTTCATCTTCTTTCAAAGGAAACCTGCTTTCAAACTGAAACAACTCATTACATACATCAGAATTGTTTGAAAATGATTATGTAAAACTTCTTTTTGTTTAATCATCATCAATGTCAAGTTTTGGTTTGCATTGACGAGCCTCTTCATATTCCCTACATTAACTAAAGAAGTGTCTAGTTTTTTGTGATGAGCTCTCACAATATACTCCTTACCATTTTTTAATAAATGGAATTTTTTCTCATGGAGATGGAAGACTTCTTCATTGTCATACAAGTAAGGATGCCCCAACACCATACTTGTTATATCAAGCGGAACAACATCTAATTCAACTATGTCAATGAAATGTGCAGTTATTGAAAAGCGCAACATGCACTTCTTTGAAACCTATAAATTTGCATCCTTGCATATCCAACCAAGTGGATATGGTTTTGGAGGTGGAATGGTCTCAAGATTAATTTTCTTGACTAAGTCTTCAGAGATTAAATTTTCTTGTGACCCACTATCAAACATTGTGTCAACCTGGGTGTGTTTGGAAATGACCCTCACATGAACAAGCACTGCACCTTCCATTCTCAATGAAGCTAGTTGGATTTTGGTATCATCATCATGAAAATTTTGGATTCTCAAATAGACCTCTAATTGCCTAATCCAATTATTTAGCTTTTATGCATTAACTTGACCATTAAACATTGGCAATTCAAACTTAACATCAAGTTTTAGAAAATGACTTTTACCCATGTTCTTTGACTTGTATGGCTGATGTACTGAAGATGAAGTAGAGGATGATGAGCATGAAGATGATGGTGATGATGGAAACTTTCCACTGTCTCCATTTCCTCCATTTCCCTTCTTTGATTTATCTTCATCATTGTGGCCTCCTGATGATCCTTGTCCCTCCTTGTGAAGTTTGGACCTTTCTTCTTCTACTTTATCATTCCTTTCTTGAGAAAGGACTCTTACCATTTCAGTTAAGTCAAGAAATTATTTTCTGTACACTCTTTCTTCCTCTTTGGGATCCATCTCTTCATGGATTTCTCCTTCTCCTTGAGGAATTATTGATGTTTCTTCTGCATCTTTTGGAGGTGAGGTAGGTGGTGGAGAATGTGGTAATATTTCCCTCCTTTGCTCTAGCTCACTTTGATAACCTCTTGCTTCCACCAATTTGCCTTCTCCTCTCTTAAGCTTGAGCCTAGTAAGAATGAAACCCTTGCAAATAGTTAACAAATCTTTGCACATAAAAACACCAGAGGTTAAAACATGGCTATGATACAAACTTTATCTGAAAGGAGTGTATTAGTTCTGTTGTGCTAAGTTTCCTTTTAGTAATATAAACATGTACAATTTGTCTCCATATGTTTGCTTAAGAAATGAGAGTTTTAACCATGAGATATAGATGATTTAGTGAACTTTAAGCATGAAAATAAGCCTTAAAAACACTGAACAGTAGTTCATAATAGAGAAAAACATTCACACATAATTTTTACACAGTAGGCATGATGAAGTAGTTCACCCCTCCTGAGCGACATCTGCTAGTCCAACTCCCAATGGCATGTCCCTGCTTGTAATTATTCTCAAAATTGCAAATTACCAATGGATATTTATCTGCACCAATGGCTCCAGAATGCTCAAATTAGTCTAGGTAGACTCTTGTTTCACCAAAATTGGTAGAAAATTGACCTCCCCATGCATTTTTCCCAATGACAGCTAGAAAATCTCCACTAAATATGGAGACATGCACTTAAATACAGTTATATTTAATTAAAACCCTAAAAATAATGCACCACTACTAACTCCACCATTTGAAACCATTTAGATTCAATTTTTAAGGTTTTGGGTGCATATGACATGTTGGCCCTAACCCTACAGTTTCGGTTTGTTAACCATTAGTCCGCATGTACAAACATAAATGGAATTAGGAGTTTATGGTTAATATAACCATTGGGGTTATATGATACCATGTGAACAACAAGATGTGGGATCCATTAAGTTTTCATAACCGTCGCGGAGAGGGGCTTAAGCCCATAGTTCTAGCACTTAGGCGCATAGAAGGGGGGGGGGGGGGTCGCTCTAGCCCTTCGGGGTTGGCCTCCCAAGCCCCCAATCCAAAAACCACATGATATTAAATATAAACTCAATGCGGATATGGTTAATAGCTTCTCGTAGCGTGGACGGTAGCATGCAGCCTTGGGGGACTATAGGTCGGGTGCTTGATTCTCGTTGGCTCCAAATAAATTTTAACACTTCGTTCCGGGGCCACGTGGCAATGTTTCATTGGCCTGAAAAATAAAAAGTCAACCAACTGTCAAATCTCTGATTGCCACTTGTCAAGACCTGATTCGTCAAAATAAAATATTCCAAAATATGTCTCCTGACTATACCTGCATGTTGACTGGACATCTAGTCACAATTTTTTTTTTGGGGGGGAAACAGATAGAACGCGATATCTTCCTCATACGACATCAGTTTTTTGAACCGTTCATGGTGGTAGAATCGTAACGACGAGACCTTTCTAGTCGCTCAGGTTCAGACTTGTTTCGAGTACTTTCATTTTTTAGCATAACACATGATCTCCTGATCAAGAAGATGATCCTGTCTTTTATTAATATATCATCTTTTCTTCCTCTTCATGATATTTTTGTATATATCTATACTCTGCGGCTTAATTATTTCATTAGGAGCATCTCTGATTGCTTTCCTGGCAATTTTTCAATCTTTGTCATACCATGGATTGGAAGTTCTATTAGACTGCTTAAACGAAATCTCATTAGAAAACTTGCTAATGGTGTTGGAAAGGATAGTAGTGAAGTGGTAATAAATTTTATCAATGTTATTATTTTAATCCATGGAGCCTAAATCCCTCTCTAAATCCCTTAAGAAGAGGTCGGTTTTACTTCTATCGAAGTGAATGTGTCTTTTTCATTCATTGGTCTCCTACATGTGGGTGGTATGCATAGCAAGATTCAGGGATAGAGACAAAGGTCTATGGTGAGATTCATGCTCGAATCCATTAAGAAGCTCAAATTATGTAACATGGTTGAGGACGGGGATGTCAGAAATTGCATAATCCATGACACTGCTACCTAGCGCATGGAAACATGTGTAAGAATATTTCATTCTCACTCCCAACCATAAATAAAATATTTCAATATTTATGTGAAATAATAGAATTTTATATCGGCCTTGAAAAGGATAAAAAAAAATATTACATATTATATGTATCAAGTTGATGTGTATCTTTTAGAAGAAAAATAAAATATTTTTTAAATAAAAAATGTCAAATATAATTAAAAATAAAGTGAATATATCCATTCGGTGAGTTATAATTAAAAAAATATAAAATATCAATAACCTTATTCTCACTATGTTATTCCTATTTATTATTGGCATTACAACTAAAAGGATGTGGTAAAAATATTTCATTGAGTGTGGAATATATACAATTTTTATAGTTCACAAAAATATTTCAATATAGGATTTAGATAAATTATTTAAATGCATAAAGAGAATAAATAATTGAAATTAAGAAAAAAAAACCAGTTATTTCTTAATAAGAATAATAAAAGAGACCTATGCAATTTGCTCAACTCTTAATATAAAATTAATACGTGACATTTAAAAAACATTAGTAAAAATATAAATTAAATATTTCAATAAAAAAATGGTTAAAAGTATTTTAATTAGTCCTACTATTCTACATTTTGGCTCCTTTGGGTATATTTTTCAGTCATTTGAAATGTAGTGAAAATTTGTTGGATTTGTAAGTTTAAGTTGTGTTCTCTACATAATCCAAGTGCTCAACTAGCTTTTCAAGGAATTTAATATATCTATACATTAAAAAATATAATTTAACCAGTGAAAAAATTATGCTACCCTCTAAAATAAATTAACGCATAAGGGATTTAATCCCTCTCCACAGTTGATAGATCTTGGGCTAAAATTAATCTATACTAGTGAATATTGAAACTATTTTATCATCGAGAATACTATTTTTATATTTCCTAAAAAATCCATGAAAAACACGCACACACACACACACATACATATATATTACTCATATTTTAAATATGTAAAATTATACACTTAAATTTAAGAAATAGCTCTATTCAATTCAAGAAAAAATTAGTTTTACATCTTTCATAGTTTTTATTTAATTAAAAAGGTAAATAATAATAATAATAATAATTTAATTTTAAGACCATGGCGAGTTTGAAACCAAAATTGTTGTATGAGACACTTATTAGTGGGAAAGCCCCTTTATATTTGAACCTTTATCTTCTTTGGAAAGAACACATATTCTTAACTATTGGCCACTCTTTTATTATCTATAAAAGTGAAATATACTTGATAAATCTTATTATATTTATGATTATACTATAATAAATAAATATTAAATAACAATAGTCATATGAAAATTATTATATAATGTAATTATTAATATGTTTTAATGATTAGCTATAGATATCATATTTTTTTATTTTAAATTTATAAAAAAAATGGATATCAGAATTTTTTTTTTTAATGTCTTTTTTTTTTTAATTTCTAAAATTTATTTATGATTATAAGGTAAATGTGTAATGTGTTCAATGTTCAACTTAGAATTGATCTTTTTTAAACAAAAAAAAAATTTCTAAAAAAATGTTCACCATAATTAGAAACATATATATATGATGATAATGAACCGTGCCAAAAGCTTTTCTAAAGTCTACAAAGCAACAAAAGGTATTAGCTTTACTATTGCGACATTCCTCCACAATGATTCTAAGAGTGACCAGATGGTAAATATTCAAGTGATGACTCCTAAAACCAGCTTGTCCTTTAGCTCTTTTTCCCTCGCTTTCAAGCCAAAGGCTAAGCTTCTTCTCCAAAATGAGCCCATAAAGCTTGGCCAGGATATGGCTAACCATAATGGTCATGTAGTTAGATGGAACACTCTTGTCCCCATTTTTTAATATAGGTACAATAAGGTTTTGCGTCCAAAGCCGAGGGAAGCCATGCATTACAACCAAATTGAGAAGCTTGTGGAGATAAGGAATGAGGATAGATCTTCCCATTTTAAGGATCTTAGCTTGGTATCCTTCAATATCTTTAGCTTTCCCATTAGTGAGCTTATTAATACTAGACTCAAAGTCGTCAAGAGAGAATACACCCTCCTTAATTGGAGTGATTAAGGTGGTGCCTATAGTGTCTAAAGAGTCATACAACTTCTTAAGATAGTTGTCCCAATTTTCTAAGGGGATAGAATGGTTATCTTTGGTTTTATGGACAAGAACGTTCCGCCAATTTTTTTTGGCGCGACTTTAGAAAGATGGAGAAGTGATCTAAAAGGAGTGTATTAGTTCTACTATTCTAAGTGTCATTTCAGTAATATAAACATGTACAATTTGTCTCCATATGTTTTCTTAAGGAATGAGAGTTTTAACCATGAAATATAGATGGTTTAGTGAAATTTAAGCATGAAAATAAGCCTTAAAAACACTGAAAAATAGTGCATAACAGAGAAAAACATTCACACATAAGTTTTACACAGTAGGCATGATGAAGTAGTTCACCCCTCTTGGGCTACATCTGCTGGTCCAGCTCCCAATGGCATGTCCCTCCTTGTAATTATGCTCAAAATTATAAATTACATGTATTTATAGGCCTCTAATAGCTTTTTTCTCTGCACCAATGGCTCCATAATGCTCAAATTAGTCTAGGTAGACTCTTGTTTCACCAAAATTGGTTAAAAATTGACCTCCACATGCATTTTTCCTAATGACAGCTAGAAAAGCTCCACTAAATGTGGAGACAGGAACTTAACTACAGTTATTTAATAAAAACCCCAAAAATAGGGCTCCACTACTAACTCTGCCAATCGAAGCTGTTTAGATTTAATGTTTAAGGTTTTGGGCGCATGTGAAATATCGACCCTAACCCTACGGTTATGGTTTGTTAACTGTTAGTCTGCATGTACAAACATAAATGGAATCCAGAGTTTATGGTTAATACAACCGCTGGAGTTATATGATACCATGTGAACAAAAATATGTGGGATCCATTAATTTTGTGGAACCGTCGTCGAGAGGGGCTTAAGCCCATAGTTCTAGCACTTGGGCACATAAATGGGGGGACTGGCCCTTCGATGCTAGCCTCCTAAGCCTCTAATCTGAAAACCACATCATATTAAATATTTAATCAATGGGGATATGGTTAAGAACTTCTCGTAGCATGGATGGTAGCATGTGGGCTTGGCAGACAATAGGTCTGGTGGTCGATTCCTGTCGGCTCCAAATAAATTTTAACATTCTGTTCCGAGGCCACACGACTGCCTCCGGGGCTACCACGTGGCAGTGTTTCATTGGCCCGAAAAATAAAAAGTCAACCATCTATCAAATCTTTCATTGCCACATGTCAAGACCTGATTGGTCAAAACAGAATATTCCATAATATGCCTACTGACTGTACCTGCATGTTGAATGGGCATCTAGTCACAAAATTTTTTTTGTTTGGGAAAACGAACAAAATGCGATATCTTCCTCATACAACATCAGTTTTTTCAACCGTTCACGGTGCTGGAATCACAACGACGAGTCTTTTCTTGTCGCTCAGGTTCGGACCAGTTTTGGGCACTTTCATTTTTGAGCATAACACATGATATCCTCATCACACCTCCCCTCTAGGAAGCTTTTGGACCCTAAAATTTCTCTGGATTACTGAACATGAAGATGAGGAGATTATGTCCCCACTCTTCCAATATTTATCCACTGAAATTTCCCTAATTTCATTAATTAGATATTTTCATGAAACGAAAAAATTTTCCTTGATTCCGTCAACCAACCATTGCTGACTTTGACACTGTCATGTTGCACATTTACTAAAATTTCAGAAACAACCTAACTTTGTAGTAAACATATTGTTTCTACATTGTTCTATAATGAAAGGAATCTTGGAATTACTCTCACCTTTTGTTCTGTCCTTATGGCAATTTTTTGCTGAATTTGCCTTGAACTCGTGTTGATTCCTGACCAAGTTTCTTCACCATTGTACCATGCCTTTTTGAAACCAGCAATGAACATTTTTGAATCATGTGCCTTCTTTGTCAAGTTTTGTTTCCCTCTCTTTGTCCTTTGCAACTTCTTGCATTGACACTTTTCTTTCAGCACTATTAAACACCAATGTTGACTGCTGCAACTGCTTGTCATCTTCTTTCAAAGACAACCTACTTTCAAACTGAAACAACTCATTACATACATCAGCATTTGTTTGCAAAGGATGATGTAAAACTTCTATTTGTTTAGTCATCATCAATGTCAAGTTTTTGCTTACATTGATGAGCCTCTTCATCTGCCCTACATTAACTAAAGAAGTGTCTAGTTTTTTGTGATGAGCTCTCACAATATACTCCTTGCCATCTTTGAATAAATGGTATTTTTTATCAAACTGGCTTTAATTTCAATCTCTTTCCCCTTCAAGTTCTTTATTCCCATAGCTATTCTTTTTGTTTCATATCCTAAATCTGACCGTAGGTCTTGTTCAACTATTGCAAAAGTTTTTCCTTTCTCCTTGGCTTTCTCTTTGGCTTTAAAACTTTCTGGTTTCAACTCTAGATGAAGTTTCCAACAATGATATTCATCATGGCTAGTTTTAGAATAGTGTTTGCAAAATAATTTTCCCTTCTCTTTTATGACATTTGCATTTCTATTTTTCTTCCAATTACCTTTAAACTCATTTTCCCCATTCTCATCTAAGTTTTGTTTTCCCCTTGCCTCTAAATGTGTGGCTTGTACAAAAACTTCATCTAGTCTTGTAGGGTTAAACATGAGGATAGTATGTCTTATGTAGGTATGTAAGCCTCCTATATACTTAACCAAAGTGTCTTGGCTCTGCAAATCTACTCCTAATAAAAGAGCTCTTCTCCTAAATTCTTGAGTATACACTTGTACATTTTTTCCTTTCAATTGTTTAAAAATTTTCTAGTCCATTATGGCTTTCTGCATTTGAGATAATGGATAAAATTGTTGTTTTAATGCAGAAATGAAATTAGTCCATGATATAATAATCTTACCATGCTTCTTGATCTCCTCCTTTGTCTTGGCTTCCCACCAAACAAGTGATGCACCTTCCACTCTCAATGAAGCTATTTCGATTTCGGTATCATCATCATGAAAATTTTAGATTCTCAAATAGATCTCTAATTGCCTAATCCAATTATCTAGCTTTTCTGCATTAACTTCACCATTAAACATTGGCAATTAAAACTTAACATCAAGTTTTAAAAAAGGAAATTTACCCATTTCTTTGACTTGTATGGCTGATGTACTGAAGATGAAGTAGAGGATGATGAGGATGAAGATTAGGGTGATGATGGTGACTTTCCACTGTATCCATTTCCTCCATTGCCCTTCTTTGATTTATCTTCATCATTGTGGCCTCCTTATGATCCTTGTCCTTCCTTGTGAATTTTGGACCTTTCTTCTTCTAGTTTATCATTCCTTTCTTGATAAAGGACTCTTACCATTTCAGTTAAGTCAAGAAATTATTTTCTGTACACTCTTTCTTCCTCTTTGGGATCCATCTCTTCATGGATTTCTCCTTCTTCTGGAGGCATTCTTGATGTTTCTTATGATTCTTTTGGAGGTGAGGTAGGTGGTGGAGAATGTGGTAATATTTATCTCCTTCTCCTCTCTTAAGCTTGAGCCTAGTAAGCATGAAAACCCTTGCAAACAATTAACAAATCTTTGCGCATAAAAGCACCAGAGATTAAAACCTAGCTCTGATACAAAATTGATATGAAAGGAGTGTATTAGTTCTATTGTGCTAAGTGTCCTTCTAGTAATATAAACATGTACAATTTGTCTCCATATGTTTGCTTAAGAAATGAGAGTTTTAACCATGAAATATACATGATTTAGTGAACTTTAAGCATGAAAATAAGACTTAAAAACACTAAACAATAGTGCATAATAGAGAAAAAAATTCACACATAATTTTTACATAGTAGGCATGATGAAGTAGTTCACCCCTCCTGGGCGACATCTGCTGGTCCAACTCCCAATGGCATGCCCTCCTTGTCATTATGCTCAAAATTGTAAACTAAATGTGTTTATAGGCCTCTAATGGCTATTTTCTCTGCACCAATGGCTCCAGAATGCTCAAATTAGTCTAGGTAGACTCTTGTTTCACTAAAATTGGTCAAAAATTGACCTCCCCATGCATTTTTCCCAATGACAGCTAGAAAAGCTCCACTAAATATGGAGACATGCACTTAAATACAGTTATATATAATAAAAACCCCAAAAATAAGGTGTTGCTACTAAATCCGCCAGTAAAAACCATTTAGATTCAATGTTTAAGGTTTTGGGCGCATGTGTCATGTTGGCCCTAACCCTACGGTTTCGGTTTGTTAACCGTCAGTCCGCATGTACAAACATAAATGGAATCAGGATTTTATGGTTAATACAACTGCCATATTTATATGATACCATGTGAACAACAAGATGTGGGATCTGTTAATTTTGCAGAACCACTGCAGAGAGGAGCTTAAGCCCATATTTCTAGCGCTTGGGCGCAAAGAAGGGGGGGGGCACTGGCCCTTCGGGGCTGGCCTCCCAAGCCCCCAATCCAAAAACCACATGATATTAAATATAAACTCAATGCGGATATGGTTAATAGCTTCTCGTAGCGTGGACGGCAGCATGCAGGCTTGCCAGACTGTAGGTCGGGTGCTCGACTCTCGTTGGCTCCAAATAAATTTTAGCACTCCGTTTTAGGGCCATGTGGCAGCCTCCAAGCCTGCCACGTGGCAGTGTTTCATTGGCCTGAAAAATAAAAATTCAACCAGCTGTCGAATCTCTAATTACCACTTGTCAAGACCTGATTAGTCAAAAAAGAATATTCTGGAATATGTCTTCTGACTGTACCTGCATGCTAACTAGACATCCAGTCACAATTTTTTTTTTTGGAAAACAGAAAGAACGCCATATCTTCCTCATACGACATCAATTTTTTGAACCATTCATGGCACTAGAATTGTAACGATGAGACCTTTTCGGTCACTTAGGTTCAGACTTATTTTAAGTACTTTCATTTTTAAGCGTAACACATGATCTCCTAATCAAGAAGATGATCATGTATTTTATTAATATATGATCTTTTCTTCCTCTTCATGATAATTTTGTATATATTGATATTCTGCAGCTTAATGATTTCATTAGGAGCATCTCTGATCGCTTTCCTGGAAATTTTGCAATCTTTGTCATACCATGGATTGGAGGTTCTATTAGACTACTTAAACGAAATCTCATTAGAAAACTTGCTAATGGTGTTGGAAAGGATAATAGAGAAGTGGTAATAAATATTATAAATGTCATTATTATAATCCATGGGGCCTAAATCCCTCTCTAAATCTCTTAAGAAGAGGTAGTTTTTACTTCTATCGAAGTGAATGTGTCTTTTTCATTCATTGGTATCCTGCATGTGGGTGGTATGCATAGCAAGATTCAGGGATAGAGAGAAAGTTCTGTGGTGAGATTCATGCTCGAATCCATTAAGAAGCTCAAATTTTGTAATATAGTTGAGGACGGGGATGTCAAATATTGCATAATCCATGACACTGCTACCCAGCGCATGGAAACATGTGTAAGAATATTTCATTCTCACTCCCAACCATAAATAAAATATTTCAATATTTATGTGAAATAATAGAATTTTATATCAGCCTTGAAAAGGTTAAAAAAACATATTACATATTATATGTATCAAGTTGACGTGTATCTTTTAGAAGAAAAATTAAATATTTTTTAAATAAAAAATGTCAAATATAATTAAAAATAAAGTGAATATATCCATTTTGTGAGTTATAATTAAAAAAAGTATAAAATATTAATAATCTTATACTCGCTATGTTAGTCCTATTTATTATTGGCATTACAACTAAGAGGATGTGGTAAAAATATTTCATTGAGTGTGGAAAATATACAATTTTTATACTTCACAAAAATGTTTCAATATAGGATTTAGATAAATTATTTAAATGCATAAAGAGAATAAATAATTGAAATTAAGAAAAAAACCAGTTATTTCTTAATAAGAATAATAAAAAGATACATATGCAATTTGCTCAATTCTTAATATAAATTAATACATGACTTTTAAAAAACATTAGTAAAAATATAAATTAAATATTTCAATAAAAAAAATGGTTAAAAGTAATTTAATTAGTCTTACTATTCTACATTTTGGCTCCTTTGGGTATATCTTTCAGTCATTTGAAATGTAGTAAAAATTTGTTGGATTTGTAAGTTTAAGTTGTGTTCTCTACATAATCCAAGTGCTCAACTAGCTTTTCAAGGAATTTAATATATCTATACATTAAAAAATATAATTTAAACAGTGATAAAAATATGCTACCCTCTAAAGGAAATTAATGCATAAGGGATTTAATCCCTTTCCATAGTTTATAGATCTCGAGTTAAAATGAATCTATACTAGTGAATATTGAAACTATTTTATCATTGAGAATACTATTTTTATATTTCCTAAAAAATCCATGAAAAAATGTAATTTAAACAGTGAAAAAATTATGCTGCCCTCTAAAATAAATTAATGCATAAGGGATTTAATACCTCTCCACAGTTGATAGATCTCAGGTTAAAATGAATATATACTAGTGAATATTGAAGGAGGTTGTTCAAAATTGATTTTTGAGAAGCATATTTAAAATATATTTTGTGTCACCTCTTATTGCTAAATTTGGAGAGGGTTCCTATATTTCACATAAAATTTAAGGAACCTTACATTATAGTAACCTATTTTTATTTTAGGAGGTTTCTCAAAATTGATTATATGAAACCTCCATTAGTTTGAGAAGGTTATTGTTAAGAAATTTAGTTAGTTAAATTCTGTTATATTTAATTTTTAATCTATGGTCATAAACTTATAAACACCAACAATCTATGTGTGGAACTAGCACATAAATGATTCTCAATCTATGAAATTCCTTTTACAATCTAATGGTCTAAGGCATGCTTCAACAATAAAATTAACTATTAGACTGAAAATTAAAGGGATAGAAAAATTTGTTGGATCAATGAGCTTATTTTTTCAAAAAAACTTTGTGGACTCCAATCATATTCCTTTTTTTGGCATAAAATGATTATATGATTCCTTAAGAAGCACTTTCATTCTTAAACCTTTAGTGCCTAACTTTTGTAGGGGGGAATCAACACTTTACACTTAAAATAAAAAATTCAACCAGGAAGAAAGTGAAATGCTACATGTCTACGTGATCACTAGGATTACATTTACAAAAGCATTTTATGATCTTTGATCACAAAACATTGTTTTGCATAAGCATCATATAGTTTTGAAATTCCTTAAAAATCACTTTCATTCATGAACCTTTAGTTCCTAACGTCTATAGGGAATCCACACTTTTGCAATAAATAACATATGAAATTTCAAGAACTAAAATTAAATAGGATTAAAATATTAATCTATAGATGTATAACAATTCAAATTTATCTAATTAGATAATCCAACTAGAAAATAAATGAATTCACAATGCAAACCAGGTAGGGGCCTTACCTACTAACTTGCATTACAAAAGAAAAATACATTCTAAGTACTTCTATGAAAGAAAACTTGGAATCGCATCATTTATATTAAAAAAGGAATGCACAAGCTCACATTACAATTGTAAAGACAATCTCCATAGACTTAGCATGGATACACATATGCCCTTTCATAAAACTGCAATATACACCAACATATGGCCTTCATATTGAACCATTTGAACAATTTTGCAATACACAATTTGACTGCTTTCTTGACCAATCCTTTAATATTATAAACATATACCTTTGAAATTTACTTATTATAGATTTTATATAGTATAGGGAGGGTCCATTGAACTATGAATACTTCCTGAGTACACAATTACTTCTTAATTGTTTACATCCCAAAAATAGAGTAGGGTGTAATGCCATTGGAAAATATAGCTCTCACTAATGTGGGTAATTGCTTGTATTTTTGCATAGGATATTTTCATGACAAGGCATGCGTGAAAATATCCATGCCATTTTCCAAAACCTTGAACTTGATTAATTATCCAAATGTGGTTTTCTTTCATGCAATTCCACCATGTGTTTGACTGGAGCATTAATTGTGAGTTGGTGCCTTAATCGTTTAAAATAGGAGAAATCCAACCAACAGTAATCCATATTAACCCACCAAAAAATGAAAACCATGTGGAAAATTTCACCCTCGGGGTGCATAGATATGAAAAATAATTAATGTGATTACTAAATTTGTACTAGGGTTATAGGATCCGATAATCATATTAAAAAAGACAAGCTATAGCTCAAATAACTCAATTAAAAATAAGGGAAGAACATTGAATTTAACATCACACCTCATCAACATGTGTGGCCATAATGCAAGTAATTGTGGCAAAATAGGAATGATCATTGGCCACAAGACGGACTATAAAGGGAAAAAATCACACTTTTGATAGTAGTAAAGGCCTCAAAATGAAAATCCGGTGTCTTTTCCACACCTGAGACTTTGCAAGTGCTCATGCAATCTTAGGTGAATAGCCAAAATTAGTTATATGTGTATCTATATATACATATAGATATATCAATATTGTGTCCATATATATTTAATAATATATGTAAAAGTATATATACTAGTATATATACTCCAAAATAATATATATATATATATATATATATATATATATATATCATATAGTATATATCAACATATTATGTGAGTATATATACTCACATATTATCTTTATATATATAATAGTATACATACCAACATTCATGTAGTGGTAATATATATTACATACATATTATATTGGTATACTAATGGTGGTTGTAATTGGGTAAGCACAATACATAGATAGATTAAGAGATTAATACTTTAGTTTAGGGCTTTTTTGTGGTAAAACAACAACCCCTATTTTGTACTTAATCCATAAGAAATTGGTGTCGCCCTTTTAAGTTTGCATGTATATATATATATATATATATATATATATATATATATATATATATAATTCTCTCTCTGTAAAATCACGATGGCTTTCCACGCGATATGTTAGGTCCCTATATCACTAGTATAGTCCCTTATTATTGTTAGTGTAAACCCCTTATTGTTATTATTGTACCCTTGTAACCCCCATTTTTTTATTATTGTGCCCTTAAATTATTATTGTTAGGTCGGCTAGGATTACATTATGGCCCCATGGACTCCTATATATAGAAAAAAGGTTTTGTAAATTGTATCATCTAAGAATTGTTCATTCATGTAGTGTATTGGAGGTTTCCCCCTCGAAGTGGCTTATTTCTAAGGCGTGATATCCTTTTCTTCTTTTTTCGAGCCGGTTACACAACATTTGGTACCAGCTTTGGATTCTAGGGTTTTGTCGCTTCCAAACGTATCATCGTGGAATTTTTATAACTGCTTATACGAAGTTTCGTGTTTAAATTTTTAGGGTGCGAAGCCAAAATCCTGAGGAATATTTTCTAAAAATTTCAGATCTTGGTTCACAATATTTTCAGAGATATAATCTGTGGAAGTTAGGTATTTTCAGGCTCCTAAATAGGTCATCGTGGAATTTGCACAATAACTTTCTTTCCACTGAGGTTCAAAATCTGAAATTTTTATGGTGCAAAGTTGAAATCCTAAGGAAACTCATCAAAAAATTTCAGAGCTTGGTTCGCAATATTTTTGGAGATATGATCTGTGGAAGGTAGTGCTTTTTCAGGCTCCTGAATTTCATCTCAAAAAGGTGATTGTGGGAAAATTTCAATAACTCTCTCTCTAAGAATTGGATTGGAGTGCCATAAAAAGTGGTCATAAGTACACATAATTTGGTTTCTTAGCTATCAATTTTAGAGGTGAAGAACAAAACAGTGACACGTGGCAAGTCGTACAAGTTCGCTATACTGAACCAGTCCATAATTAGGTCATTGTGGGAGATTGGACATAACTTTGTCTTGGAGAATCCAAATCAAGTCAGACCTGTGGCATTCAAAAGATAATTTAGAGGGTGACTTCAGTGCTGAATTTCAGATATTGAAGAGCCACAATCATAGAGATAATCCAATTTCAATATCGAGCTCCTCAAAAGCAAGTAAAAGGTGTGTAATTTTTTTCCGAATTGCATAAGTCTTGTTTGAAGAATCAAGTTGAATTGATTGCAAGGGAATATTGTAGAATAGATATCAGTATTGGATTATAAAATGGCCCCTAAAAAGAATTCAACACCCATTAAGCCTTTGGAAAGCTCTATTATGACTCATGAGGACGAAGAATTGCAACATGATCTATCAAAATTACAAGAGCAAGTGCAACAAATTTCACTCTCGCAAAGAGCAACAAAAAATGAAATGGAAGTTTTGAAGAAAGGCGTGGAAGCTAAGATGGATGGCGTGCAAGCTAAGATGGATGGCTTGGAGGCTGGCATGGAATCTAAGATGGATGACATGGAAGCTAAGATCGATGAGAAAATGGAAAACATGAAGAATTTTCTAAAAGGAGACATGGAAGGTTTGACAAAGTTGATACAAAAAAGGTTTCCTAATGGTGAAAAGATAGTAGAAGAACCTCATGATGAGAACAAAATAAATGTTAATTGTGATTTCATAAACTCTAATGTTGGTGGGAAGAACCACCATATTCCAAAGATGGATATGAGGAAGTTTGATGGAAGGGATCCTGTAACATGGATACTACAGATGGAGCAATATTTTGATCTCCATAACGTGAAAAACACACAAAAGGTACGCATTGCAACTTTACATTTAGAACAAAATACATTTGTATGGTATCGATGGATTTGCTCCCGTAAAAAATTGTCACTTGGTCAATTTTTACGGAGGAAATGATAGCACATTATGAGGATACAAAGAGCAACACCTTCTTTAGCCAATTGAAAAATCTCAAACAAAAGGGTTTAGTGGGGCAGCACATTGAGGACTTCCAAAAATTGAATATAAGGGTAACTGATATTCCAGAGGAACACAGGATTGATCTCTTCATAGGTACTCTAAAGGATAACATCCAACATGAAGTTCGTTTTTTGGAACCTGATTCATTGGAGAAGGCATTCAGGTTGGCAAGAAAAGTTGAATGTAAAATTATGGCGACAAGGAAGCCTACCACTCAATTCTATAAAGAAGGAAGTGTTTCTACGCATAGATTTCCACAACCTACAAGGTTGACACCACAACAATTGGAAGAAAAAAGAGCAAAAGGGCTTTGCTACATTTGTGATAGCAAATACACTAAAGGTCATAAGTGTGCTGAAAAGAAATTATTTTACATAGATTGTGAAGAAGAAGAAGAAAATGAAAAAGAAGAGGATATACACTAGGAACCAACCATAGAAGAGGAAGAAATGAATCCGACCATATCATGTAATGCACTGGCAGGAATTACCACTCCTCAAACTCTCAAGATAGCAGGACAGATCAAGAAGAAAAAGGTAATAGTGTTGATTGATTCGGGTAGCACCCATAATTTTATTCATTGTAAGGTAGCCAAGGAATTAAATTGTTTCCTATACCCAACACCAGAATGTCAAGTGATGGTTGCAAATGGAGGAACTATAAATTTCTCTGGAAAATGCCATAATATCAAACTAACCATGGGGGAATATGTATTGACTAGTCCAATGCTTTCCATTCCTATGGGAGGTGCTGATGTTGTACTAGGAGTACAATGGTTACAATCTTTGGGGATGGTAGCTTTTAATTTTCAAGAACTTTTCTTGAAATTTTTTTCGGAAGGAAAAGAATTTGAATTACGAGGTATTGCAGGGAAGCCAAGAAGGATAATAAGCTCTAATGTCATGACAAATCTTCTAAAGAAAGAACAACGAGGCGTAATTGCACAATTATGCTCACTAGAAGTTCCAACATCAAAATCATCTATTCATGCAGATCTCCAACAAGTATTGGACAATCATTCCAAGGTTTTTGAAACTCCCAAAGGACTCCCACCTATTTGTGATCATGATCATGCTATTCATTTGATTCCAGGAAGTGTTCCTCTAAACATCAGGCCTTATAGATAACCTTACATCCAAAAGAGTGAAATTGAATGTATGATTGCAGAAATGTTAGAGGCGGGTATAATTCAACCTAGTCAAAGTTATTTCTCTGTTCCTGTAGTATTGGTACACAAGAAGGATGGATCATGGTGAATGTGTCCGGATTATAGGGAGCTCAATAAGCTCACCATTAAAGATAAATTTCCCATTCCTGTGATTGATGAATTATTGGATGAATTACATGCAGCAATTTATTTTACCAAGTTGGATCTTCGTTCAGGATATCATCAAATTAGAATGAAGACTGAAGATATTCCAAAAACAACATTTCGAACTCATGAGGGTCATTATGAATTTTTGGTCATGCCTTTTGGCCTTACCAATGCACTTCTACATTTCAAGGGTTGATGAATTCCATTTTCAAACCCTTCCTTAGAAAATTTGTGCTAGTATTTTTTGATGATATACTAATCTACAGCAGGTCTTGGAAGGATCATGTTGAACATGTTGATAGGGTACTCAAACTATTGCAGGAGAAACAATTATATGCAAAAAAATCCAAATGTTTCTTTGGAGTACAAGAGGTGGAATATCTGGGTCATATTGTATCTCACGAGGGTGTTAAAGTAGACCCTAACAAAATTAGAGCCATTAAGGAATGGAAAGTCCCCACAACCATAAAGCAGTTGCGAGGATTTCTCGGGTTAACGGGGTATTATCGCAAGTTTTTTAAGAATTATGGGAGAATAGCAGCACCTCTAACAACATTATTGAAGAAAGATGCATTTTCATGGACTCCTGAAGCAGCTAAGGCCTTTGAACATCTTAAAGAGGCAATGTGCCTAGCACCGGTCTTAGCTACGCCAGACTTCACAAAAACCTTTATTGTGGAATGTGATGCCTCAGGAAATGGAATTGGTGTTGTTTTAATGCGGGAAGGAAGACCCATTGCTTTTGAAATTCGTCCAATCAAAGGAAAGTATTTACAGAAACCTATTTATGAGAAGGAAATGTTAGCAATACTGCATGCACTAAAGAAATGGCGAACTTACCTAATGGGAAGACACTTCAAGGTAAAAACTGATCATGATAGTCTTAAACACTTTTTGGAACAAAGACTATCTTGAGAAGAGTAGCAAAAATGGGTCACAAAGATGTTGGGTTATGACTTTGAAATAATCTACAAAAAAGGAAAGATTAATGTTGTTGCAGATGCACTCTCAAGAAATAATGAAGAGGTGGAAGCATTGCTTTGTGCCATTTCTATTATCCAACCAGATTGGATAACCGAAGCAAGAGATGAATGGAAGAAGGAAAAGATGTATGGACACTCATTCAAAATTTGCAGCAAGATCCTAGTACATCTGATACATTTAGTTGGAAAAATGATTCCTTATGGTACAAAGATCGCTTATATCTTTGTAAGAATTCCCAACTAAAACAAAAGATTCTTCTGGAATTGCACACTTCTCCTTTAGGAGGACACTCGGGATTTTTAAAAACTTACCAAAGGGTGAAGAAAGAATTTTTTTGGGATGGCCTTAAATATGATATTCAAAAGTTTGTGAAGGAATGTTTGGTTTGCCAACAGAATAAAGTTGAGACAATTAAGACCCGGGGACTTCTACAACCTTTATCCATTCCAAGTCAACGTTGGGAGGAGATTTCAATGGATTTTATCATAGGTTTACCTAAGTCTGAAGGAAAGAATGTCATCATGGTGGTAGTTGATAGAATTACCAAGTATGCACACTTTTGTGCATTATCTCATCCATTTAAAGCAAGTACAGTTGCTACTACATTTATGGATAGAATTCAAAAGCTACATGGAAGCCCAAGGGTTATTGTGAGCGATAGAGATCCCATTTTTACTGGAAATTTTTGGACGGAGTTATTTTCTTGTTTGGGTACTCAATTAGCTCATAGCTCATCTTATCATCCTCAATCGATGGTCAAACTGAGATAGTAAATAAATGTTTGGAAGGATATCTTCGTTGTTTTGTATCTGATAAACAAACATAATGGGTCAAGTGGTTACCTCTCCTTGAATGGTGGTATAACACTTCCTTCCATACTGCAGCAAAAATGACCCCATTTATGGCACTTTATGGATATCATCCACCATCCATCACATCATCTTTAAGGGAAAATTCGAAGGTTCAAGCAGTGGTAGATCACATCGAGCATCAGCAAGAAGTTCTCCAACTCTTAAAGGATAACCTGAATTTGGCACAAAATCGAATGAAACAACAGGCAGATCAACATCGTAGCGAGCGAAGTTTTGATGTAGGAGATTGGGTATTTTTACGGCTACAACCATACAAACAAATGTCCCTCAAGCAAGCAAAGAAGGATAATAAATTATCGCCAAAGTACTATGGTCCTTACAAGGTGTTGCAAAAGATTGGTACTATGGCATACAAATTGGAGCTTCCTGCTTCTTCGCGAGTACATCGAGTTTTCCATGTTTCATGCTTAAAGAAGGTTATAGGTGAAAATCTTCCAGTTCAAACAATATTGCCAGAACTTGATGAGGAAGGAAAAATAATATTGGAACCTGAAGTGGTCATGGAAACAAGAACTCGACAGCTACGGAATCGATCAATTTCAGAGTATCTCATCAAGTGGAAGAACTTACCCACTGAAGATTCTATATGGGAGGATGAGAATTTTATACAGAAGCACCCAGAGCTACTCAAGCGTTGAGGACAACACTTTTTTGAAGGAGAGGGGCATGTTAGGTCCCTATATCACGAGTATAGTCCCTTATTATTGTTAGTGTAACCCCCTTATTGTTATTATTGTACCCTTGTAACCCCCATTTTGTTATTATTGTGCCCTTAAATTATTATTGTTAGGTCGGCTAGGATTACATTGTGGCCCACTAGGATTACATTATGGCCCCATGGACTCCTATATATAGAAAGGAGGTTTTGTGAATTATATCATCCAAGAATTGTTCATTTATGTAATGTATTGGAGGTTGCCCCCTCGAAGTGGCTCATTTCTAAGGCGTTGATATCTCTTTTCTTCACTTTTTGGATCTGGTTACACAACACGATACATGTTTCATGGAAAAATCACTTATAAAGTTTTCAAAAAAATAAAAAATGCCTAAGTTTTTAATTGTGTCATCGATAAAAAAATTCTTATTGTCTCTCCAAACATGAATATCTCATAATACTCTCTCTTTTATTGGAATGATTTTGGCAAAACCCCTAGGTGCGACAACAAATTATTTTTTAATTAGCAATCATTGTTCCCATCCTGGATCTCGCTTCTCAAATTGACCCTTCCACGTTTACTTCTTAATCATCTCATGGTGGGAAAAAAATATTCCCGCTATATTACCGATATTTTCTCAGAAAATTTTATGCCAATCTCGTCATGGCCCATTCACTTTTCAAGTGTTTTACCATATGTGAAGCCCCATGGCAGGATGAAAAAATTCTCTTGCAAATCTCTTAAAATACTTTGTATCTAGTTCTGGGACCTAGTGTTAGGTCCCTATATTACTAGTGTAGTTCCTTATTGTTGTTAGTATAACCCCCTTATTGTTATTTTTGTACCCTTGTAACCCCCATATTGTTATTATTATGCCCTTACATTATTATTGTTAGGTTGGCTAGGATTATATTGTGACCCCATGGACTCCTATATATAGAAGGAGGTTTTGTAGCTTAGCGGACAACAGGTCAGGTGGTCGATTCTCGTTGGCTCCAAATAAATTTTAACACTACGTTCCAGGGCCACGTGGCAGCCTCTGGGCCTACCACGTGGTAGTGTTTCATTGGCCCGAAAAATAAAAAATCAACTAGTTATCAAATCTCTGATTTCCACTTGTCAAGACCTCATTAGTCAAAACGAAATATTCTGGAATATACCTGCTGACTATACCTACATGCTGACTGGGCATCTAGTCACAAAAATTTTATTGTTTGGGAAAACAAACAGAATGTAATATCTTCCTCATAAAAATTCATTTTTTCAAACCATTTGCGACGTCGGAATCGCAACAACGAGACCTTTTTGGCCACTCAAGTTTGGACCTGTTTTGAGCAATTTCATTTTTTAGCATAACACATGATCTCCTGATCAAACTCCCCACTGGGAAGCTTCTGAACCCCAAAATCTCTCTGGATTACTAAACATTAAGATGAGGAGACTGTATCCCCACTCTTCCAATCTTTATCCACTGAAATTTCCCTAATTTCATTAATTGGAGCTTTTCTTGAAACGAAATTTTTTTCCTTGATTCCGTCAACAAACCATTGTTGACTTTGACATTATCATGCTGCACATTTACTGAACTTGCAAAACAGAAACCTAACTTTGCAGTAAACATATTGTTTCTACATTGTTTTATAATCAAAGGAATCTTGGAATTATTTTGACCTTGTGTTTTGTCCTTCTGGAAATTTTTTGCTGAATTTTCCTTGAACTTGTGTCGATTCCTGACCAATTTTCTTCGCTATTGTACCATGCCTTTCTGAAACCAGTAATGAAAATTTTTGAATCTTTTGCCTTCTTTGTCAATTTTCTTTGCCCTCTCTTTGACCTTTGCAACTTCTTGCACTAACACTTTTTTTCAGCACCCTTTTGAACACCAATGTTGACTGCTGCAATTGCTTGTCATCTTCTTTCAAAGACAACCTACTTTCAAACTGAAACAAATAATTACTTACATCAGAATTTGTTTGAAAAGGATTATGTAAAACTTCTCTTTGTTTAATCATCATCAATGTCAAGTTTTAGCTTGCATTGACGAACCTCTTCATCTGCCCTGCATTAACTAAAGAAGTGTCTAGTTTTTTGCGATGAGCTCTCACAATATACGCCTTGCCATATTTGAATAAATGGTATTTGTTCTCATGGCGATGGAAAATTTCTTTCTTGTCATACAAGTAAGGACTGTCCAACACCATACCTATTATATCAAGCGGAACAACATCTAATTCAACTGTGTCAATGAAATGTGCAGTTATTGCAAAGCGCAACATGCACTTCTTTGAAACCTATAAATTTGCATCCTTACAAATCCAACCAAGTGGATATGGTTTTGGATGTGGAATGGTCTCAAGATTAAGTTTCGTGATTAAGTCTTCAGAGATTAAAGTTGCTTGTGACCCACTTTCAAACAATGTGTCAACCTTGGTATGTTTGGAAATGACCCTCACATGAAACATTTCAATTCTCTCTTCTTCATTTGGAGCTTGTATGTGATAGTTAGATATACTAGAACTGGGTTTAATTTCAATCTCTTTCCCCTTCAAGTTATTTAGTCCCATATGTATGATTTTTGTTTCATATCTTAAATCTGACCCTATGTCTTGTTCAACTATTGCAACAATTTTTCCTTTCTCCTTGGCTTTCTCTCTGGCTTTAAAACTTTCTGGTTTCAACTCTGGATGAAGTTTCCAACAATCATCTTCATCATAGATAGTTTTAGAACAGTGTTTGAAAAATAATTTTCCCTTCTCTTTTACTACATTTGCATTTCTATTTTTCTTCCAATTACCTTTAAACTCATTTTCCCCATTCTCATCTAAGTTGTGTTTTCCCATTGCCTCTAAATGTGTGGCTTGTACACAAACTTCATCTAGGATTCTAGGGTTAAACATGAGGATAGTATGTCTTAGGTAGGTATGTAAGCCTCCTATATACTTGAGAAAAGTGTCTTGGCTCTGCAAATATACTCCTAATAAAAGAGATATTCTCCTAAATTCTTGAGTATACACTTATACATTTTGTCCTTTCAATTGTTTAAATTTTTTCTTGTCCATTATGGCTTTCTGCATATGAGCCAATGGATAAAACTATTGTTTTATTGCATAAATGAAATCAGTCCATGATAGAATAATCTTACCATGCTTCTTGATCTCCTCGTTTGTCTTTGCTTCCCACCAAACAAGTGTTGCACCTTCCATTCTCAATGAAGCTAGTTGGATTTTGGTATCATCATCATGAAAGTTTTGGATTCTAAAATAGACCTCTAATTTCCTAATCCAATTATCTAGCTTTTTTGCATTAACTTCACCATTAAAAATTGGCAATTCAAACTTAACATCAAATTTTAGAAAAGGAATTTTACCCATTTTCTTTGACTTGTATGGCTGATGTACTGAAGATGAAATAGAGGATGATGAGGATGAATATGGGGGTGATGATAGATACTTTTCACTATCTCCATTTCCTCCATTGCCCTTCAAAAAAAAAAAAAACGCATCTTCTCTGCAACTAAATGAAAATGGGTTTGAAATTTAAAATAAGTATTGCTCAAAATAACAGCAAAGGAATCTCCATCACCCATAAGAGTGCCACTCATCTTTCCCTTTGAAACCACACCAGGCCAATATTTATGAAATATGTGGAACTAGAAATAGTATGATGAAGTTTATGGAACATGTCTGCCCAGAAAATAGGTTGTGATAAATGGACCGATGACTCACACGCATCTCAACACGGTCCCCTTGGGCATGATCTGAATGCATCTTGATAGAAGAGAGAGACGTAGCATGGTGATCAAATAACCAAGAATGATCCAGCCTTCGAATCTGTAATCCTTTGAGATATAATGCACTGGCAAGGAGATACATGCAAAATACAAGCTTCATGTGAGTGGAAGGCATAAAGTGTAAACATGATATTCAAAATCGAGGGAAATGTGTAGAAGGAAGTACTGCAGGAAAATTTATGATTAGAGTCAGAAATTTCTGCCGACACTAGAACTACCAGGTCAAAGGTGGAAGAAAATACATATTCTGCACATTTCAGTCATGCCTTATGGTCATATGATGTCGAAAATATATATTCTACAGATCATAGTCAGGCATTATGTTTAGATGATGCTAGAATAGGAGGAATTAATAACATTATGTCACCTCTCCAGATACTTCAGTGCAATAATTCTCTGAAAAGCGTCACAGATAATTGGAGGTCGATGTATTGCAAAGCAGTGAACATGTAATGGAAACCCAACCTATCTCAACGTTCCATACATGCGTCAATGGAGTGCAATATGGAGAGAAGATTGGATGGCACCACAGCAATGTAGTAATTTCAATTGCACAGTCCATGCAATGGAAGTGAAAGGTAAGACTAACTACTATTATGTTAAAATATGTAATTACCTCCCGCATGCAGAGTTAGACAATCAGTTAAGTGAATTAGTTTAGTTGAGTTATAGATAAATTTGGTGAGTGAGTTAGAGATTCAGTTAAGTGAGTGATGATCAAGTTGAGTTATGTGAGAATGTGTGCATGTCAATTAGGTTAAATACCCTTCAGCGGGTTCATTGTATACGTTGTGATTTAGAGTGATTGAAGATTAATTGAAGAGCCACAACTAATTTTTTTGTGTGTGAAATACTTGTGTTATATGTGTGATTGAATCCTCTACCTATCCAATAGATTGGTATTGGAGCTGAGGAAGGATTAGAAGATATGTGGGCGACCAGAGCCAGAGAAGAAGGCCAAGAGCAGACGGTATCAAAAGAAGAGGTCTGGGAGATTTCGTTGAACTTACGTTTGATTGAATAACTGGTTTATTTCATGGTTTTGTGTATTAATCACGTGCGGCAATCGGATTCAGACAAAAATCTAACAAAAGTCACATGATGTCAGCCTATTGAAAAGGTACATACGTTATTTAGTTTTGAAAGTCACGTGGGTGGTATAAAAAATTTTAAACAAAAAAAGGGCTTTATAAAAGGAGAATTTGCAAAAGGCCTCTTTAGATATACAAATAATTTTAAAGATTGAAAAGAGGAGCATTTATAAAAGAGCTTTATAAAATGGTTTTATAAAGAAGTATTTTTATAATATTTTTTTTAAAAGGTTCTTAAAATATTTTTTTTAAAAGGAGAAGGTTATTATATATATATATATATTTCTTTTATAAAAAGAAGGATTTATTATATAAATAAAATAAAGGGATTTTTTTTAAGGAGCTTTGCAAAGTCCTCAAAAAAAAAAAAAAAAATTAGGGTTTTTATGAGAGAAATTTTTTTTGAAGCAAGATGGCCACATCAAGTTTTCAGCCACAACTTCCTTCTTTCACTGGGAAATATTATGATCTGTGGCCTATTAAAATGGAGAATATGGTAAAAGTGCATGATGTATGGTATCATGTCAATTTTTGGTTTGCAGAACCTCAGAACGACGCAGAAGAACGAGCCCTCAGTAATGCAAATAAGGAGCAATAGAAGAAAGACAAGTGAAATAATGCACAAGCATTACTTCTTATCCAGTAGGGAGTGGACCGAGCACTGTTCCAAAAGATAATGATAACTTCTTCAACAAAGGAAGCATGGGAAAATTTGGCAACAATATATCAAGGTATGGCCAAAGTCAATATGGTTAAATTGCATAATACTAGGAGATATTTTGAAAGTCTATAGATGAAGGAGATAGAGGACATTGATTCCTTCATGAATAGGTTCATATCTGTCATCAATCAGTTAAAAATCTAAGGTGAAGATATTAAAAATCGAACAGTGATTGAGAATTTTTTTCGATCTTTGTCTACCAAGTTTGATGTTGTGGTATCAGCCATAGAAGAAGTGAAGGATTTGAAAAATCTGACAGTTGGTGAGTTGATGGGATCACTCCTATCACATGAGGCGAGGATATACAAAAATAAGGATTCCACTTTAGAAACTACCTTCAAAATTCAAGTCTATATTTCAAGAGGTCGAGGCAGAGGTCGATCGAGAGGCAGAGGATGAGGGAGCACCTATGGTGGTCAGAGAGATGGTCTAGAAGAGCATGAGCATCAAAGTGGAAGCAGCAGTAGTAAAAGCTTTCACAACAATCAAAGGTTTGACAAATCAAAGGTGAAATGTTATTATTGCAATAAATTTGGTCATTATGCTCGTGATTGTAGGAAGAAGATAATTGATCAAGGAAATCAGCTAGCTAATGTTAGTACAGAGAATATTGACTCCATGTTACTAACATCCAATGCCATGCATGAACCATCTGGTAAGGTCTGGCTATTAGACAGTGGTTGCAGTAAGCACATGACAAGCAACAAGAATTTGGTTGCAAATTTGGATGCATCTGTGAAGACATAGGTAAACTTGGGGACTCTCAAGACTGTGGATGTAGATGGCAAAGGAGTGGTCAACATTGTTACCAAGCAGGGGGAGCCAAAGACCATATCAAACGTATATTATGTCCCTCGATTCAAACACAATTTGATAAGTGTTGGTCAATTGACGCAGAACGGATACAAAATTATCTTTCAAGGGCAAGAGTATGTTATTTACGAAAAAACCCCAAGCAAGAAATTGATTGAAAAGGTGCAGATGACAAGGAACAAACTCTTTCCTCTAATTATGAACTACAATGATTAGGTTAGTTATTTTATAGCTGCACATTCTAATGATTATTAGTTATGGCACTTTTGGTTTGGACACTTGCATTTTTCTGGTTTAAGATTGTTGCAACAGAAACAGATGGTCAGAGGTTTACCGCCCATCAAAGAACCTGCTAGCTCTTGTGGGTGTTGCATCTTGGCAAAGAAACACCATGAATTTTTTCCGAAAGGAGTTTCATACATAGCAAATAAACCACTTGAGTTGGTGTATACCGACCTGTGTGGACCTATGAGGACACAGTCGATTGGTGGAAGTTGTTACTTCCTCACTTTTATTGATGACTGTAGCAGGAAGACTTGGGTTTAATTCTTGAAGCAAAAGTCTCAAAATTTTGTAAAGTTCAAAGCCTTAGTGGAGAACCAAAGTGATAGATAGATCAAGGTATCGAGATCAAATCATGGTGGAGAATATGATTCGAAAGCATTCCATGAGTACTGCAAACAACATGGAATCAGAAGACAATTTATAACCACATACACACCGCAGCAGAATGGTATAGCAAAGACAAAGAACCGAATAATCATGAACATGACGAGGAGCATGTTGAAAGTTCTAATGAGTATTGGGAAGAAGTAATTGCATGTGTTGTTTATGTAATAAATAGATCTCCTATAAAGAGTGTGATGAACAGATTTCCAGAAGAAGCATGGTCAGGTATGTCATGTAATGTATCTCATTTCAAAGTTTTTGGATGTGTAGCCTATGCACATGTGCCTAAGAAAATAAGAGGAAAATTATATGATCAAAGTGAAAAATGCATATTTACTGGTTATAGTGAGCAATCAAAAGCTTACAAATTGTATAACCCTGTCACCAAGAAGACAATCATTAGCAGAGATGTTGTGTTCAAAGAACAAGAGTCATGGAATAGGACTGTAGACACACTAACCAATGCACAAGCACCATTGATGGAAGAGGATGATGTAGTAGAAAATTAGCAGCAAGAATCTAGAGAGAAGACACCAAACAGAGTCACACAAGCAAGGACTCCAAGATTTTCAGAGCAGCGTGGATCTTCAAGCAAATCAGCAGAACAGAATTCTCCAAGAAGATAATCAGGTAATGAATCAAGAAATGGTAAGAAAAATATGAGAATTTCGAAATATTTTTATGATTATTTGGATGTTAGTTCAAATTTTGCATTGTTGGCATTCCAACCTTCTTCATTTGAAGAAGCAATCAAAGATGAAAATTGGGTGCAAGCCATGGATGAAGAGATGAATTCAATTGAAAAGAATGATTATGGGATTTGGTTGATTTACCAAATGATAAAAATCTCATTGATGTGAAGTGGGTGTACAATACAAAGGTGAATGAGAAAGGTGAGATTGACATATTTAAAGCAATACTTGTAGCAAAAGGATTCTCGCAGCAACCAGGAATAGACTTTGGTGAAACAATTTCTCCGGTAGCCAAATTGGATACTGTAAGAGCAGTTCTAGTGACAACAACTCAGAAAAAGTGGAAAGTATATCAGATGGATGTCAAATCAGCCTTCTTGAATGGAATTTTAGAAGAATAAATTTATGTGCAGCAGCCTCCAGGATATGAAGTTGAAGGTAAAGAAGATAAATTTTACAGATTGAAGAAAGTGCTCTATGGACTTAAGCAAGCACCTAGAGCATGGTATAGCATAATTGACAGCTACATGATTAAGAATGGATTTTGCAGAAGCAGCATTAATCCAACCTCATACACAAAGGTAAATGAGCATGGAAAAATTTTGATTGTTTCCCTATATGTTGATGATATGATTCTTACAAGTGATCTTGAGTTAGATGAATTTAAAGCAGCCATGATGAAATAATTTGAGATGACAGATCTTGGTCTCATGAAATATTTTCTTGGCATTGAAGTTGAGAAATCTGAAAAGGGAATTTTTATTTGCAAAAATAAGTATACTAGAGATTTGTTGAAACGATTCAGGACGGTTAATTGCAAACCTGTACCTGCACCAGTTGCAAGTACAAAGCTAAGTAAGGATGATGAAGGAGCAGATGTCAATCCAACTCTATTCAAAATATTGGTTGGCAGCCTCATGTATCTCATAGCTATAAGACCAGATATTATGCAAGGAGTAAGTTTGATTTCCAGATTTATGGAGACTCCAAAATACACACATTGGACTATTGGAAAAAGAATTTTAAGATACATAGTAGGAACTAGAGATTATGGCATCATGTATGCAAGTACAGAAAAGAAAGAATTGATTATATTCACAGATAGTGATTTTGCAGGAAGTTTAGATGATTGGAAGAGCACATCCGGTTATGTGTTTCATCTTGGTTCAAGAGTGATAGCATGGGCATCTAAGAATAATCTCATTGTGACACTATCATCAGCAAAAGAAAAATATGTAGCAGCAACTTCAGCAGCATGTCAAGCAGGATGGTTAAGAAGAGTATTGGATGGACTCAAGCAATGATAGCAAGGATCAACAACGATATACTATGACAACACATAATAAATTGAAATATCCAAGAATAGTGTGTTTCATCAAAAGATAAAGCATATTGATACTATATATCATTTTATTAGAGAACTTGTGAGCAATGGAGAAGTTCACTTGAAGCCTTCTAAATCTAGTGATCAATTGGCTGATATAATTACAAAGCCATTAGCAGTAGATTTGTCTGAGTTTCACAAAAGAAACTTGGGTGTTGTAAGTCTAGCTGAGACATAGACCAGCAGGAATGTTTGAGTTTTCATGAGTTATGTTTTAGTTTAGCGGTCGTAATTAAGTGGGAGTGTTAAAATACGTAATTACCTCCCGCATGCAGAGTTAGACAATCAGTTAAGTGAATTAGTTGAGTTGAGTGATAGATAAATGTGGTGAGTGATTTAGAGAGTCAGTTAAGTGAGTGATGATCAAGTTGAGTTAGGTGAGAGTGTGTGCATGTCAATTATGCTAAATACCCTTCAGCGGGTTCATTGTATTCATTGTGATTTAGAGTGATTGAAGATTGATTGAAGAGCCACGGCTCATTGTTTTGTGTGTGAAATACTTGTGCTATTTGTGTTATTGAATCCTCTCCCTATCCAACATATTACACCCACCATTATGAAAAAATCCATTGTTCTATTGTCTGGTTGTGGCTTGAAAGGATCAAATATCTCGTGTTCGGTGAAGGCTTCTACAATACGATCATGGAACTGGTTCTCGTGGATGCACTGTGTTATCACCCAAAAATTTTCAAAACATTATTGGGTTAACTCTATTTTTTATCATGATTTCAAAATAGGTTTAGAATTAATTTTAGTATTTGGTTAAGGGTAGGTTAGATTTTCACAAGTTCAAAGGTCATCATTAAGTACAAATAAAGTCTTTTAAAGGTCCATTCATTGTCAAATATTCATATTTTTCATTTACGAGTCATTCCATAAGGTTTCGTGTCAAAACTGTGCAATTAGCCAAGGATCCAAGTTTTTGTAACGCCGTTAGTTCAAAAAAAATTATTTTCTCTATGAAAGAGCTAATAATTTCATAGCGCAAACTGGGAAAAATACACTATGGGCGCTATGAAAGAACGGTTTCTTAACTGTCTTGTCAATTGAGCTTAAATTTGTCAGAATCCATTGGGAAATGATAGGTTAGTGGTATGATGAGTCAGTTAGTGATGAGATTCAATGTACTTACCCATCCTACAGTCATCATTGTCATGATAGGGTATGAATGAGGCATCATTCAGTTATGAGATGACATTCCAAATTCAAAATCTTGCCTAATTTGGTCATTCTCATTTCATTTAACTCCATTCGAATGTCTGAGCTCTGAAGTAGTCAAGCCAAACCTTTGGTTTTTCTATAAAAAGGTTATCTTCATCCTAATCAAGTGAGGTTGTTTCATATATTCAAGTGAAGCTGACAGGTTTTTCTGAGAAGCATGGCAGAGGAAAAGAAAGTCCACAAAGGGGGACACTGCTTAAGATCTGAGCCTGAAAATATGAAGGCCATAATTGAAGACCAAACAGTGATGGAGGCATTAGCAGAGTAGGTTTTCTCTTATTTTGTGAAAAGTTTCAGGGTTGCCACACACAGGTGTCTAAAGAATTTTCTTTGCATTTCAATGGAAAAACTACCAAGGTTGGGATGCTAAATGTGCCAATTACACCAAAGATTATTGCTTCCATAATAGAAATACCAAGGGGGCAAGAAACTTGGTTCAAATGCTTTAAATTTGACATGGAGCCATACAAGGAATTCATGAAACCTGAGTATGCAGATATGGACCTCAATAATGCAATACCTAGAAGCTACATTAAATACACCTATGTAAATTTGTTGTTTAACATTCAAAGATAATTTACATGTGAAGGAAGATACCATAAGGTCTACACATATCATTTCAAGATGCTTCTGCATTTCACTGGTAAGATCTCACTCGATTTTCCCTTTTATCTGCATAGGATTCTTACCAAAATGGCTTCTAAAGTACAAGCCAAATCTGATGGTTGTGAAACATCTTTATTTCATCATGGTTTGATGAAGTTATTGATTTTGAATGAGCTTCAGAAGATAGGTCGGGATTGGTCTTCATTTTTTTTTATGAATGGTTTTGAGCTGGAAACCCTAGCCCCAGCTAGAAACCCTAAAACTAAAGGAACTCCTTCACCACCAGTAGCAGAGTCTAGTCAGCCTGTGGTTGCAAACCCAAAGGAATTTTCAAAACTGAAACCAAGGAAACAAGTTGAGAAAAGGGCAAAGAAGACACGAGTGCTTATTTCACCAACTCCATCACCTACAAAATAGAGGTCAAAGAATGTCAAAGAGGAAAAATAGAAAAAGGATGTCAGCAAGCAGGAAAGCACAAGAGTGACAAGAAGCCAAGCAGTGGTATCAAAAGGAAAGACAGTTGTTTCATTCTCAGAGGATAGCCTAGTAATTAAGGGAAATTTAGATGACATCCTGCATGCTATTTACATATAGGAGACACCCATTGTGCAAGCTAACTTCATTGGAGTAGATGAGCACAAACATAGAAAGGTTAAGTGTGTAAAGAAGCTTGAATTTGAGGGTGAAAATGCAGCCTTTATCTTTTAAGCAAGGAAACCTTTAACTAGGCATGCTAAGAAACTCAAGGAAGTCAACAAGGAAGTCCAAGAACCTATTGAAACAAATAAAACCCCTGAAGAAGTGGTTGACCTCTCATCACGAACAATAGATCATGCAGCCAGTAGAACAATGAAGGGAAAAGAAGAAATGACAGAGTGTCAACATCTTCAGGAGAAATTGAGATTAGCAAACCAAGAAATTTTTATGATAAGAAAGAGGGCTAGGAAGCATATTATTGAAAAATCAGAATTCAAAAGAATGAAGTCATTGTGGGAGGGTCAAACTGGTTCTATTTCTGAAACCCCAAGCAGTGCAAAACAGTTTTTCACATGGACAGTTCCAGCCATTAAGGAAGCTAAATTTGTCAGAGTAATCAATACTCACTTGAGAGCCAGTAATAAAAGACTTAGAGATCAAGTGGAGGACTTGGAGCAATAGTTGAAATCGACTCAGGATGAGTTAAAGAACAAAGGTGCAAAATTACAATCATTAAAATGTCAAAAGCTAAATCAAGTGAAAATTAAGAAGGAACCTCATGAAAACTGTGTTTTTCAGTTCATGTGACTTTTTTATTTGATGAAACCAGTGTTATTTTAAGTTTTGGTACATTTTTTGTTTTCATTTTGAAAAAATTTGGACAAAACTTCTCACTCAATAGTTTCGTAGTGCAAACAGTGTAAAAAGATTGAAAAGCGCTATGAAACTGTTGTAGCAGCTTTTTTCACTCTTTCTCATAAATTTTCGAAAGGAAAAGGTGTGAATTATGACCTGAAGTTGCTGGGGAGGATGTATTAAATGTTATTGAAGATAATCCTGGAGGAAAGAAATCAAAAATTTGGAGAAAAAAGGGTAAAGGAGCTGCACTACGAAAAGTGCTACAAAACTGTGTTGTTTTCGTAGCACATTTTATTTCAGCTCATTTTGACCAGTTTGATGATGGTTTTGGACAGCTCGGACTTAGGGATTTTTTTGGGTAGTGGTTTCTTTAGTTTCTAATAGGAAAAAAACCTCAAAGTGATGGGTTCATAATGGTTAGAGTGTCTCAAGAAAAAAAAGGATCTTATGCCTAGAAAACAGGGGACAGTTTCCTACTTTGATGGAGATCAGTGTTATGGTCATAAAGTGTTGAAGCTTATCATCTAGATTTGACCATATGTAAATACATTTGGAAAATGATGTAATTTAGTTTAGATAAGGTTGTTATGCGTAGAGATAAGGAGTTTGAATCCTATTTGTAATAGGATTGTTTATTAGATTTGCAGTTGTATTTTTGTAATAAATACCTTGTCATATTGTTAGGCAAGGTGTCAAGAGTCAGGAGTTAGATGTATCTAGCTCAGGATAATGTTATATTATGTTGTGAATGATCTATAAAAGATCAAGAAGTCGAATATGCTAAAGGTTGGACATTTTTAGCAACAGACTGTGTTTATTGTAAGTGACTGGTTTTCAGATTAATACAGAGATTTCTACTTAGTCAACCTGAGATTTAGAAAGATTTCTAGTGTGTTTTGTTCTAATTTTCATATTTTTACTATCCTATTGCAGTGGTTTTTGTCTATGTTACTCAAAATTCATCTATGATGCTTTGACTTCCTATATAGGAAAACTGACTATGAGTTTTACAGTTTCACATGTGTACCTCTTAACTAGAACTCTGATATGCCTCAATTTCCATGCTAAATAGATTTTTTGGCTTTTCTGAAGCTATTTTGACTCCATAAGCTTGATGTGCACTTTCTGATGTGATTTTGAACCAATAACAATCATTTGTCTACTTATTACCCCACATAGGGTTAGCCATCTATATTTCTATAAAAAATCATTAACCCTTGAGAGAGCCCTCTCAGGTAGAGGAGGTTAAGTCTCAATCAAAAGATCGGTTTGAAATAGTTACATGAGATTGATTTGATTAGCAGCCTATCAGGTCTAATTTTTTGATAACACACTGGTAGCCAAGATATGGTCTGGACAAACATACAGATGATTGGGGAACTCATTCATGATGTTGGATATAGGTTTTTGTATTCAAAATTTTATCAGTCCAAAAAACTTCAAAAAAAAATAAAAAACCTATAGCAATATAGAAAGAAATAACCATGGCTTCTGATCAACGGAAGGAGGAAAGTTGTAACTGAGACTCCAGACATACCTATATGCCTAGAGACTTGTAGATCTCAACAAACACCTTGGTGTTAAATTCTTGGAGAACCTTCCTTTTTATGGCGGCCACCTGCTCATCATTATGGATCGTCCTAAATGAGTGATCATATCGACATAGGTGTCTTTCATTCTTGACATCCATGCTTTTGCAGCAAACTGAATAATTATGAGCCTCGGCCTGGGCACCACCCTTAGCCACCAAACCAGCATTGCGCCCTTGCCCTCGCACTGCCCCATCTTGGCCATCCACATGCATCTTGAGCTACTTGGCATATGTGTGTACCCTCTACTTTGGGTAAAACTCTTTTACAGCATGGTAATCTTGTTCCAGCTCTAAGCTAAACCAGGTGCCACGTCATCATCATCATACCAGTATCCATTTTCCATCATGCAATGAACCAGTGATCCAAACTAAAAGAGCTTCTCTTCTTCTAAAAATTCATGGTTGTTCTCTTCTACTTATAGTACATTGCATATCACTATATTCAGTTGTTCCGTTGGAGAACCGAATGGTCAAATATGGCATGATTCCTCTTTTATGATTTTCACCGATCGTCCATCCAAGCTCGTATTTTATAGTGATGGTGATAGTGTTGATGAAGATATGCAGGAAGGTTCATAGGGCAGCAGCAAAGTGCTTGTCTGCAGTGATAACTTCTTTCCCAGAAATTATTTTAAAATTGTATATAGAGGTCTATCCAATGTTGATTTGGAGGTTTAAAGAGTGAGAATAAAATGTTAAGATGGATGTTTTTACTCCCTTTATTGTGTTTTTATGCCAGAATAGGAATGTGAGGAAAGGATCAGGAGATACACTAAATTCAGGCCCACTGTGGACCCCTCTCCATTGATGTCAAAGGGGGAGGAAATGAGAAGAAGGAAGACACTTGTCAAAATTAAAGGGGGAGGACAAATGTGTTTCCATCAATGCCAAAGAGGGAGATTTTTGGAAATATTGGCATTGATGTCATTAACTGAAATAATGTTAATTTATGTTGAATGATATTTTACAAAAGGTTGAAAGTGATGTGAAGTGAAAAGGCTATGCTAATCAATATAAAGGCTCAATGTTGTCAAGAAGGACATAATGTATTAAGACAAAGTTGAAATACATATATTTCATTAAAAAGAAAATGTAGACAATACAAGTTTGATTTGTCACTTATCATCATTTCTGATTGAGATGTTACAATATCTTTTTCTATTACTAATATTTTCATAACTGAAAAAAAAAGTAAATGAGCAGTTCTTGGAAGCCCAAGAGACAATGCTTCACTTCATATTTCGCAAGGAATACAAACAGCCAAAAAGTATTTCTTACAAAATGCGCAAGATGAAGCAGAAAGGGTAGTTCCTTTTTGGAGAAAAGTGAGAAGGTTTTTGAACAAGGACATTGATGAGCAGCAGCATAAGAGGAAGAGAAAATGGAAGAGGAGAAACAATTCAACAATGCAGTTGACAGAAAAATGGTTTATGATGTAAGTATCATCTAAAACCTGATGCTTTGATTGAGAAACTTATGTTCTCTTATATGTTGCAGTTCGAAGAGGAACATGTTGTTCCCTGTTGAGGTAGGAGCCTCTTGTGGGTTGTAGCCTGCAGAAAATTTGTGGGAGTTGGAACTTCCTTGGAGGTAGTAACCTCTTGCAGGTTTTAGCCTATAAAAAAATTTGTTGTAATAAGGAGTAGCAGCTTACCTTCACATCACTTTCAACCTAATATTCTTGGTTTTCTCCCTTCAGGGTTTCCACTCATATCTTGTGTCTTTGTGTTTTGAATATGAATGCTATGTTAATGCCATTGAAATCCCGATAAGTAATTTGAAAATTTCTCTTCATGACACTGCAAAATTAATTCAACAGAACATGAACATGAACTATTTTTGAATAATAAATTTAAAACAAGCAAAAGTAAAGAATGTTAAATTAGTGATTCACCCCCCCCCCCCCAAAAGAAATTTCCAATCCTAAGTATCAATATCTCCTCATTTTATCCCTCAAACTTCTAAGTGTCTCCAAACCAATTAGGAGAGGCCTCCATGACCTTTCTCTCATCTAAATCCTCTTCTCTATTATGTGATGTCCTATATAAGTTGTATTGTAACATATTTTTGAACATCCCCTTTATTTTATACTGCTAGCAAGTCTTATTATACAATAAAACAAGAGATGGATGTTAGTTTAAGAAAGAAAAAAAAATCAACATTTATAATTTCCCTAGTTACACATTTGTTGACCTATGTTGGCCTAAAGTTGATGTTCTATTTTTTTTTCACATCAAACTCAGATATGGTTTAGGTAAACCAAGTAAAAATTAACCCAACAAAATTTCTACAACAAACATTTAATATTAACAAGATCCCACTCATTCTTTCTCTCTTGAGTCCATTTTGTCCAGGTGTTGAACATTAGCTTTGATGTGACACTATCACATATATAGTCCCTTAATGATTGACTAAGGATACATATTACCTAGAAATGAACTCCAAGGTTAATTTATGGATATGGGTGTTTTGAATTCATCTTTATTCAACCATATTGTACCACATTTTTCAGATCACCGTTATTTTCTACTTGACAAAATCTTTCCAAGGATATCAATTTCATCCAAATCTGAGGTCTAGATAGAAACTTATCCACATTTGAAAATTTTCCCTCTAAGTGCCATGTTACCATCTATACAATTGTCATGTCGTAGACACATGGTACTCCTTTCCCCACATTTCATCATCATACTACATCATGCCACATTAGAACATTTCCATTTTTTGTTAGTACCAAGAAACAGACCCAATATTTGGTGTCCCAAATTCCTATTACTTGATCATATGATAACCTAATATCTCAAAGGAAATAGCATGAAGTGAAAACCTCCTAAAACTTGATCCTTGAAAATCCTATATTTCAATAACCAATACTTGATCATAGAAAGTCTTGATATCTAGGTTGCTAGGTCATTAGATATTGTACTACCGATACTAGATTAAAAGAGGCTTAAAGAAATTCTCTCAATCAAATGATGGACCATTAGGTTCAGTAATTCTATTTTTTTGTCAACTAATATTATGTCTACTGTGTCACTAACCCACTAGGAAAAACAAAAAATCTACTCACAACTACTCACCCATTCTGATTGATGTATACCAATCAATGAGAAATTATTTGTTTGGTTATCTTTATTAGTCGACAAATGTTGAGGATTTTTTAGTATTGCGGGTATGTGTTGGAGGTTATTCAATGTGTTACTGATATTTGATGGCCAGATACCCTGATAGGATAATGTTACATCCTTTCGGTCTTATGCTCCTTTCATCTTCTCTTTTGGTCATGTTCCCCCCCCCCTGCCCACCCCTAGACCATGTGAACAAGGGATAGGGTCATATCCTCTAAACCGCAATTTCCAAAACTTTTATTAATCAACCCTCAAATTCTAAAACTTTTGTTACACTACCCATCAGTTTCAAAGTACTAAAATAGACTCATTTATGGTATAAATATTACCCAAATACTTTTAAATGATTATAAATATTATGAAACCTATTAAATCATCCCAAGCATTGTCGTCAACAAGACATCTCAATGTTATAAATACATAAACTTGCAAATTCCCAAATATTCTCAAATTCAACCAACTAAGATGAGATACCCTCACTCCTTTGTAAGAAAATATACCAACATGACACTATTACAAATGGAGAGGCCAAATTTTTATAATACCTATAAAGGAAAAAATATCTCCCATCAATAATGTAATATCAAGTCTTCTCATTAAAAACAAGCATATAGTCAAAACTATTGTATCCCACAACTAGCCTAGTAAAGGCCATTCACATTATAGTATACCTGAAGGGCATCAAAGCTTAAATATACTCTTACATTTCCCTTACTACCTAACAACACATATTCATCACAAGTAACTTGTTTCATAGAAAACCTCTCTATATAGAATTATTTCATAAATAATTAATAGTTGTAAACCGAATATAATTTTATTATTCTTTTAGCTTATCAATTATACATATTCAATACAATAGCATAATAACTACGAACATATCATTACAAACATACATAGTAACTCGCATGGCAAGAATCATGAAACCTTGAACAAGAATTTCATTTAATTAGAAGAGAAATAGATACGCCTATGTGATTCACTCAAGCTTAATGGAAAGTGAAGAAGATAGATCTGCAGTCCACCCAACCATAGGTGCAACTACACTACCTATTTCTCAAAGTTGTTAACCCTCAAGCCAAATCCAGTGCCTTAAGGGAAAGCTTCTCTCAAGGTTCTATGAACTTCAAAACATGGTAGAATACATGAAGGCACCTCTCCTTCACATACATGAATCAATATTATGTCCTTCAATTACTAAGCAAGGCATATTATCACAATAATTTATGGCTATCATGGGTTTTCATAGCGCATAAAATATCCCTCCATTAATCTAGCACCTTGTGGGTGCTTCTCTCTATATTGGTGTCTTATGTGCTTAAATAAGAAATACTATCTAGAATCATTCCTATTCCTTTGAATTAGATTGAAGGCTTCCTCACTAATTTCATTAACTAAATCAATTAAAATTTCAGTTCCACACAATATTGTTGTTATTCAGAAAGATTTTTTTTCATTTTTCTTATAATCATAGTCTCATCACCCTCATATGGTTCTCTTTGTCATTCCAATGTGTTTTATTTTGTTAACTTTCACACACTTCTCTTTCATTCTTGGGTTGATTTCTCCTCTCTCTTTCTCCCTATCTATCTCTTGTATCGCTATCTTTAATCTATCTATTATCACTATCATTTTTTCCTGGTTTTTCTCTTTGTATATTTTTTATTATCTTTGTCTCTTATTTGTTTGCTCTCGCTATATATGTTCTTTTATTTTCTTGCACCCCCATGAGTGTTACCCATTCATGATAAATTCAGTGCCTTTATTGGTTGCATGGTCAAGAAATGTGTCCAAATGGTACATATGCCATGTTACTAGAGTAATTTCATACCAATCCCACCATTCCTATCATAATTATTAGTAATTTGGTACTTAAAATACCAAATCAACAATCAGGCCAACTAATTAAGTGTATGATAGGAAACTACCCCAAATCCCCCTAACAAATTTCCTCTCACATGTGTTAGGATCTATGTTGGATCCATACATCATCTTACTCCCAGTATATGGTAAGAAATTTGTTTTTACATTGGTTTATTTGTATACTCTTACCATTATTTTGCATTGCATGGCTCTACAGGAGGGCAAGCTTTTTAGATTTCTCCATGGACAAAATTGGGCCAATTTGTATAACGGAGACAGCCATCTTTTATATGGCCTTGGGCAAGTGTTTTCTTTCATGTATGATCAGTTGATATACTCAGTAATTTTCTATTCATCAGTAGCTATCATGACATACATAACTATTCATGTAACACAAAACAACTTGCCATGTGATTTTCTAAAGCAGCAGTTTGGAAAACTGCGTTGTCACTATTGGGAAAACTATTGGTACATTTCTGCAACACATGAAACCTTCAGCATTTTCCTCATTTTATTGTTGATCATGACTTCCTTTTCTGATATGGATCAGATTTGTATGAGAAGCATGATTATAATAGAGGCACATGATTTGGATGTGTCCTTGAGTGGGAAAAATTCTCACATTTTCTGCACTACATGTTCTAATGGCAGCATGGGAGGAGATATGGCCACCACTACTACATATGTGTTCTCTTTTGAGGTGGACCATGGACTTGATATTCATCCATTTTATAGCCATGGGCAAGTGTTTGGTCTTGTATTGTTGTTATATTCAGCCATTTACTATTCCTTAGTAGATGTGATGGATTTTGTATGTCACTTGCCATGTTCCTTTCTGAGATTGCAATGGATGAAACTACATTGTATCCTTGTGAGCCATTGTTTGTATCATGTATCATCATGTATAACTTGCAGAAAAATTCTCATTGGGATACTCTATGATGATCTTGTCCTATTCATCATGGATGGATTGTTTTGAGCCAGCTTGTTCTTTAAGGTTGAAGGAGAACTCTTTGGAGGATTTTTCTTCACTTTTCCATTTGAGGGCAATAATTTTGCAGCCCAGGATCATCACACACTCTACACTTATCATGAGTGGAGAGAAGGATAGCATGGGGTGAGCTATGATGCTTGCCAAGTTCAGATGTTCAGCCCACCTTCATTTCCGGAGCTTGAGGTGGAAGGAGATTTTCAGGAGTTGCCTTGTTGGGAGGTGGCTCATTTTGTTTGGATGATTGCTTTGGGATGGAGGATCCACATGGGGAAGATGTTCCTCATCAAATTTCTAAATCCATGCCTTCAGTAGATATTTCTCAGTTCTATCCTTGCAGTTGCTTGAGGACAAGCAACATTTGGGAGGGGAGGACTGTAATGTTCCAAATTTTTCCTTCAATAAATTGGAACATTAGATTTTGATAATTTCACTTATAAGTTGAATAATTGGGTAAGGAGGCCCAATGACAATAAAAACATAAATAAAATCCCTCTATTATGAAAATGGATCAGCCATGGAACTAGATTTCACACCCTCATGTGTGAAAGGAGACTTTTGCAAAGAGGCTTGGTTAAGTTTGACCAAGTCAAACAGCGTTGGGTATGAGGTGGAAAGCACTACATGGGACAGCGCAGAGATAGAGGAGGGAATATTACTTTATGGAGGAAACCCTAATGGATGGGGCCCATGGAGAGAGAGCCTTCACTTTCTATAAATGGAGAGGAGGAGAACCATTGTTATTCATGCTTATGCTTATGATTATTCATTTCATGTCTATTCATACATTGTGAATTCTCTGCTGTTTAGCAAGAATTGCTGGGGAATTCCTGTTTAGGATTTCTTCACCTTCTTGAGAGGCCTCTTGAAGTTTGGTTCTTCATTCTCCACATTTCTTGGCTCAAGGCCAAAGCATCCTCCTCCAGGACAGCGTTATTGCTATAGCAGCGTAATACTATGTTGAAGGGTGTTGCAGTGGAGGACCACAACACCACTTCCGGAGCTGATTTTTAGAGGGAGTCTCCATTCCTTTGGGAAGAAAGTGAGGAAGGTTTCATCATTTATTTTAGATCTTGGCATCAGGCCAACCCATATACTTGCCCCTACAGCGCAGTTTTCTCCAGTAACTGTGTTATTTTCATAGTGCATTTGCTGCGGGGTTTTGCAGAGTTGATTGGAGGGTGAGATCTCAAGTGTAAGGATCAGACTTCCACTTTGGAGATCCATTGGAGGAGATTTACTTCAGATCTTTCATAATATTCAGCCTTCTCTATGTATTTCTAGTTTTGAGTTGCAGCCACTGCCCAGCAACTCCGGCATTTTTTCCATTTTGTATATTTCAGCCAATCCCTTGGAGGATTGATGTTTTATTTCTTTTAAGGGTTAGAGATTTTCTCCCCTAATGTATTTTAGCTATATCATTGCTATATCCATGTATTGACATTGTATTTCATCAATAAACCATAATATATTGTGCTGTCATAGCCAAGGATTTCATATATGCAGCTGTGTTTCTTCATTTCCATGTACATGTATTGTTGAGGCTTGCATTGCCTTTCTTGAGAGGTTGTTTCCTCAAGAAATTGTACTCTCTTTGCTTCTATAACATTATTCATTGGCTATTGAGATCTTCATTTTCTCATGGATGTAAAATAACGTTGTCTTTCCATTTCTTGCTCAAGAATTGTTGTAGTCCCTTCATCGGGCATTTTCAGAGGATATATAGTAGTGGGAGATCTGTTTAACCACTCTAGAAGGATTTATTTGGCCCCAACTCTTGGATTTCGGTCTTAGACACATTGGTCTAAGGGATCTAGGTCTTGGTATCAAATCCTGCTACCTCCATTTTTGAAAAATGTGTTTTCCAGCCATGGATTGCTAGTTGTTCTGAATTGGGAACATTACATATTACTATATATGTGGTTTATTTATTCAACACTAATTTTACTCAGTTAAATTATAGTTTCTAAGTATTATATGATCAATAATTAATTCACAATGAAATATAAAAAAAGAATGAACTATTCAAAATTATATAAAGTTTAGTTGGGTTTGTGTTGGTGAAGTAACTTATCCATAAGCTAAGTGATTATGGATCAAATGTTACAAATATTGTATAATTGGGCTCCAATGTTTAGCTAAGAATGAATTACTAAGATAAATTGATTACATCCTCTACTTTCTTAGCATCACAAACACTATAGCTTATTTATTTCCAAGGTGTTCCAGCCCTTGTCTAGCACCTAGTTTCATTATGAAGCTTGCGAGAGTTTGTTCTTGTTTTATGAATGTTAGTATATTTTGTATGTTGGAAGTAGAAGAAATATCATTTTTCTCTTCTAGCTCACACTTAATTATGTCTCTATAGTATATTATATTTTTCTTATTCTCCTTTTTCTTTCCACCAAAACTTATCTTTTAATCTTATTTTTATAGTATTTTAGATATTGTCAAATATTTAAAAAATGCCCATCTCTTGAATCCTTTATAGTTTTAACTAGGAAATAACAAATTTGTTCCATCCTTTCTTAAGAATCAATTGAATATTATTGGAAATTGATGCAAGTCTAGAAGCCTTTCATCCTTCCTATTACTTATTTATGTTTTTGCATTTTGTATCCTTATTCTTAATGCACAAGATCCCAATTTATAAAAGGAGAATGAGATAAGAGGTATTGCACTTAATTTTAAGATTATAAAGTATACATTTCTTTTGGATATGATTAAGTTTCATGTAGGTTTCTAAACAAATGATGCAACTCTAAATTTCAAAGCCATATAAGGCAATTGTAATAATATGGTTACCAAATAATACTTTATTCTCCTCAGTTTAATAATAATTCAATTCTTCAACTTCTTTCTCAATATTGAAATAGGATTTTAACCCTCCACTAACTCTTTTCTCAAAACTATAATTCTACTTGAGCTTATGATGTTAGTCAACTTCAAGATACTTATATGAATCGAATTCATTTAAACTTTTATTACCATATTTAAAATTAGGGCAAGTTAATTTCTTGGATTTGGTGATCACAATCTTATACTTGTGAAAATATATATATATATATATATATATATATATATATATATATATATATATGACAAGACACTTTTTTAAAAGGATAGTATCATCCATGTAAAGAAGAAAAGTAATGACCAATACATGAAGTACAACTAAAAAGTCATTTACATATAAAAAAAGGAATTAATAAAACTGGTCCCAGCCAATTTAATTAGTTACATGCCATAAAAATCACTTTTAAAATTACTTGAACACTAAAGAGCTAGGAAAGATGGGTGGATATAAACAAAAAGATACAAAAATTCCAAAACAAATTCTAAAAATAATGAAAACAAGAAAAAAATACTCTTCTCATTAGAAATTGATAACTCCAATAATATTTTTCACCAAAAATAGATAAATTGATTGTACCAAATATATGTAGAGGGTTCAAGGTAATCTACCTTTCATGTAGTTAATCAAAGACTCTCTAATATACACAAGAAAATTCAATATATATGCATGAAGTCAATAATGGGGGGATT